>QLTV01004082.1:343206-357279 GCA_003457575.1 Thermophis baileyi | reverse complement strand
AGCCTCAGTATTAAAAGTACTGGTGCTTGGGGGGAGGTGGGTGGTTGTATGACAAGCATGTGATCTACCACTAAATTATTGGATGTTCTGGGATATTTTTTATTTATTTATATCCCACCATTATTATTTTTATAAATAATTCAAAATGGTGATCATATTTAATACTCCTTCCTCCTCCTATTTTCCCCACAACAACAACTGTGTAAGGTGAGTTGGTCTTTGGACTGGCCCAAAGTCACCCACCCAACTTTCATGCCTAAGGAGGGACTAGAACTCACAGTCTCCTGGTGATTGGCCCAAAATCACCCACTCAGCTTTCATGCCTAAAATAGCAATAGCAATAGCACTTAGACTTATATACCGCTTCATAGTGCTTTACAGCCCTCTCTAAGCGGTTTACAGAGTTAGCATATTGCCCCCAACAATCTGGGTCCTCATTTTACCCACCTCAGAAGAATGGAAGGCTGTCAACCTTGAGCCGGTGAGATTTGAACCACCGAACTGCAGCTAGCAGTCAGCTGAAGTAGCCTGCAGTGCTGCACTCTAACCACTGCGCCACCTTGGCTCCAAATGGGACTAAGAGGTTCCCTATTTCTAGCCTGGTGCTTTAATCACTAGGCCAGTGGTGGCGAACCTTTTTTGGTCCGCGTGCCAAAAGGGGGGGGGTGCGCGCGCGGTAGCGCACGCGCGTGCCCACACCCATTCCCTCCCCCCACGCATGCGCACAACCCCCCCACACTGCCCCCTGCGCATGCACCCCCCCCCCCGCGAATGTGCAAAGGCCTCACTGAAGCCCGGGACAGTGAAAAACACCCCCATGGGCAACGCTGGGGCTTCAGGAAGCTTCCCTAAAGCCTCCGGAGTGCAAAAAACAGCCCAACGGCAAACCGGAAGTGCGTTTTTCCGAACTTCCGGTTTTCCCATTGGGCTGTTTTTCGCATTCCGGGGCTTCAGGAAGCTTCCCTGAAGCCTCCGGAGGGCAAAATGGCCTTCCCCAAGGCCAAAAATCAGCTGGCCAGCGCGCACATGCGCGCTGGAGCTGACATAGGGCAACGCCTCGTGTGCCCTCTGATATGGCTCCGCGTGCCACCTGTGGCATGCGTGCCATAGGTTCGCCGTCACTGCACTAGGCCAAACTAGCTCTCTCACATTATAAGGCCAAGACCTGCTGGGACTTGATTTTGGGCTTAGACAACTTAGAACTATGCCGCCTTAAGTCTGACCTAAGTGTAGCACATAAAATTATCTGCTACAATGTCCTACCCGTCAATGACTACTTCAGTTTCAACCGCACAATACACGAGCACACAATAGATACAAACTTAAGGTAAACCGCTCCAAACTCGATTGCAGAAAATACGACTTCAGCAACAGAGTGGTCAATGCCTGGAATACACTACCAGACTCTCTGGTTTCTTCCCCAAATCCCCAAAACTTTAACCTTAGACTGTCTACTGTTGACCTCACCCCATTCCTAAGAGGTCTGTAAGGGGCGTGCATAAGCGCACCAACGTGCCTACCGTCCCTGTCCTAATGTTCCCATGTACTCAAAACCGTCTCATGTATACATGTTCATACTTTTACTGCAATCTTACATATATGCTTGACAAAAATAAATAAATAAAATAAAAAACTAATACAAATACAACCTTAATTTCTCCTACCTGGATACATCAGAGTACAAGTCCTATTATCACCAGCCAGCTGTAGCTGGTAACAACATCAGTTGACCATGGTTAAGCTTCCAATATACAAGCAAGATCAACCCTGCTTGATACTTGGTCATGAGGAAATAGCATTAGGATGCATGTGAAATTCAGAAGTTGAATAAAAGCTTCCTGGAGGAAAGCAAAGTAAGAAACCTCTTCTGTATTGCTGCCAAGGAAATGATGTACTGTAGATGTGTGGTCACTGAGAGTTGAGGTTGACTCATGATCATCTTTACATTTTTTAAATCTAGCCAGTGCTGGGGATTCAGAGTCCAAAATATTTGGAGGGCAACATATTGGATGTGGACATCATAAAATATGCCAGCACATTCCCCTGCAGTTGAACATTTTGGATGAAGATTAGTGAAGGAAGGGAGATGTTCCTCAGAGAAGCTTGCTTACCATTGTTCCTGTTATCCATATAGTGATTTTAATAAATTAGTGGGTTTGCAAATCATTGATAGGGGTAGGGGGAATCATAAATAATAAATTTAACAGCATGGATTCCCGAAAATATTTCTGTAGATTTTCTTTACTAGCTATTAGATTGGTCAGTGGATCCATGCACAGGGACATATTCTTTCCTTCCAGCTCAAGTGCTTTTTTATTTGTTTCTTAGTTTTAAACTTTGGGCCAGCTGTGAGATATTTTTGATGAAAAAGCCAGAAACCTGGACTGGTTCACAATTAAAAAAAAAAAAAAAGTAAAGCCAAGAGTAAAAACAAAACAAAACAGAAACCCAGCAGAAACAGCAGTGACATATTAGCATTCTTGCTCAATCACAATCCATACATGTGCACAAAAGCCTTTGATATAAACATCATTCCAGACAAGATGGCTGTTCTTCTCGAATGACCCCATATAATCCGGTATAAGAGAAGCATCAGCCAAAAACTAGGCGATACCCGCAACACACATACAGACCCACACACCGAATTTCATTTCATAAACAAAAAGGTATACGATTTCTCAGAGCAATGCATGGGGAAAACAGGATAGGTAGAGAACATTAAAATAAGAAATACACCAAGAGATTTGTGGGTAGGAAGTAGCTGTGGGGGCCACAGGCACTTTTGCAAGGAGCACTCTAGTTCCAGAATGGGTAGTCCCAGAGGTGGGTTCCTCCCGGTTTGCAACCGGCAGCAAACCACTGGTGATGTCACGGAGCTGGTTCTGTTGGTGCCGGTCCATGGACACCGCCATCTTTTCTTTGGATTTTTTTTTGGGGGGGATTTTTTTTTGGATTTTTTTGGGGGGGATTTTTTTTTGGATTTTTTTGCTATTTTTTTTCCTTCTGCGTCCCCGGCACCGCGCATACGCCGCCATCTTGTTTTTGACTTTTTTTGGGGGGGATTTTTTTGCGAATTTTTGGCACTGCGCATGCGCACGCAGCCACGCAGCGCGGGAGGAAGCGAACCGGCAGCGAGGTAAGTTAGAACCCACCCCTGGGTAGTCCCCTTGAGCTGACACTTGCAGTCCCCAAGCCCCTGGCCCGGCCCCCTTTTTCTAGTTCCTTATGCCACTGAAATTCAAAAGCAAATTCCCAGAAAATGTTGTGTGATTTCCTATCATTTTTGTTGTTGGAAACTACAGGAAACAGATGTATTAAGCCTCCAAAATAGAAATTAACTCCACCCGTCAAATTCAAAGTTGGAAAAAAGAAAATAGAACCAAAAATATGAAGTTAAAAATGCAACCCCCAGTCAGTGAAATGTTACTCGACTCTCTTCTTTTTGCCTTCAACTCTTAAAGATCCTCCATACAAAGGTGCTCCCCCATTAGGCCTATGATGATCTAAACAGATTTTAAATGTTAAGTCATTTTGATGTAGCTGTGTGCCAACAGCTTTGAGTAGGAAAATGCTGTTTGAAGGCACTGAATGTGGTACAGTCCTCCATGCTTGAAGAGGCAGTTTATGCTGTCACGAGAGGAGATTCTTAGTTCATGCCAAGTCCTATCTTTTGAGTTTGTTGGGTTAATTAGGTGAAACAACGCACATGCAGAATTAGGACCATTTGCTACAACAATCCCCGGGTTCAAAATGGTGAGCATGATCCGGCAATTGAAGGCTTCCCCAATACATGCATACCCACAATTTTGAACCAGTGATTGTAGCTGCAGAACCTCCACCGCAGAACTGAAAACATGCTGGCCTTGCAGTTTTAAAGGCGACAGAGGTTTGCCATTATGGTCAATATAAAAGCAGAAGAGGAAACTATGTTTAGGCGTGGATCAGGGGTGAAATCCAACAGGTTCTGACAGGTTCTGGAGAACCGGTAGCGGAAATTTTGAGTAGTTTGGAGAACCGGCAAATACCACCTCTGGCTGGCCCCAGAGTGGGGTGGGAATGGAGATTTTGCAATATGATTTTGCCACCAAGCCACACCACGCCCACCAAGCCACGCCCACAGAACTGGTAGTAAAAAAATTAGGATTTCACCACTGGCGTGGATCCAAGCGGGTGGATCAAGGCATTTGATGATTGCCTGGCAAGCAAGCTCTGATTGGTTGACAATTCTCTATGCTTTCTCTATCAGCCATAGAAAGCAAGTGCTGAGCACTATCAGCTTCATGGAGTCACAGATAGGTAAATACTGGTATGTCCCATGCTCATAGCATTCTGATGTCACAATGGTTTGGATCAATCTAAGTGTCCTTTGAACTGAATTTAGAGCAGGGGTGTGAAACTCGCAGTCCGCGGGCCAGATGTATCATGTGCTGGCCACGCCCACCCTCATTTTAGTGAAGAGGGAAAAAGTCACAATATGTCAGGTGATGACGTGACGATGCGAGTTTGACACCCCTGATTTAGAGGAACTGAGAGTCACAAAATCTGGTTATCTGGGTGTGCTCCTACTAAAAATGGCCTTATTAGTATTGTGCCACTCTACTGGTAGAGAAAGATTCTTTTGGTTTGGCTTTTGCTATGGTACATGGTACTGTGCCATTGTTCCAGATGGCCAGAGGGTAGCATGGCAGTTAATAACACAGCAGATATCAAGTGATATAGAAGGACAACAAGGTTTTCCCTAAATAGCACTTAAGTCTGTCCTGGTTCTACCTTTTGAACTTGTTGATCAGACATAAACCAACTAGATTAGATTAACAGAGTTGGAAGGCACCTTGTAGGTCAACTAGTCCAACCCCCCGCCCAAGCAGGAGACCCTACACCATTTCCGACAAATGGCAGTCCAATCTCTTCCTGAAATCCTCCAGTGATGAAGCTCCCACAACTTCCGAAGGCAAGCTGTTCCATTGGTTGATTGTTCTCGCTGTCAGATAAACTGATCCTGGACTGCTCACCTCAACTTTCCTGCCAGTTCTGACCCATTTTTCCAATGAGCCATATATATTAGAAACCATTGTACGAAGATATTTGACCAAAGAAATATCATGCTTTCTTTAAAAAAATCACCTGGAGGTATTTATTTTCTTCAAGAATAAAAAAAAACCACCAGGATTGAACAAATCAAGAACACCTGGGTCAGCAAAACCGCTGGGCCACTGGACAGGGTGCCATGAATCAAACTTTCATACCCCAAGCACCTTGCCTTCCCTGATTTGTATTGTAACATGGAGGTTTTTGGGGCAGTTTGGCAGGTAAGCGGTGCGTAAGGGAAGGATTCGAGAGTAAAGCTTAGAATAAGTGTCCATATCATGGAAAAATGATCTGTCAAATGCAAAATGAGGAATAAAATGGGGAAATAGCCTTTCCTCTACCTTGTTCACTTGGTGTGTGTCTCACACACACACACACACACACACGGGTTGGCGGGGGGAGAAAGAGAGAGAGGGAGAGACATACCCAGTGCCTGCTGTAGAACATCTTGGAGCCAAATACAAAATTCTTTCCTGTCTATCATATAAACAAATGGTCCAGCTGTTTTCTTCTAAGATTCCAGTTTTTCAAAACTTAGGCTTTCTTGTATAAACTCCAATGTAATGGTATTTAAAGTGTCACACACAATAAGCATCTAATCCCAGTCAATAAACTGCAGGTGGGATGCATGGACTTCAACCGCTCCTTCGAGCAGCTGCATTTTCTTTTGCAATTCAAGGCAATTAACTTGGAATGGGCCACCCCAGGGTACCGTCTCAGACCTGCAATGTGGGGCAAAGAGAAGGGGGCCTAGCTTAAAACTCATCACAGGGTAAAAATGAACTTTGCAGGCCTGCTTTATAGTTTTACCGATATAATTATGGTGAAACAGAAGCCATTTGGAAGTTGGCAAGAAGTTTACATTACAAGCCATGAAGTATCTGGTGCACTCTCCCATTGGCTGCAAGACCTCCAAATGGTTTCAGGCCTTCTGCAATGTCCCAAAGGTGCTTTTTCAAAAGGCAACTGGACTGTCTTTGTTTTTCCTTGAAGACACTTCGCTTCTCATCCATGAAGCTTCTTCGGTTCTTCAGTACAAATCCTTCCATTCTCCACCATTCAGTCAGAACTGAAGAAGCTTCTTGGATGAGAAGCAGAGGTGGGTTCCTCCCGGTTCGGACTGGTTCGCCCGAACCGGTAGTGACCCGCTGGTGACATCATGATGATGTCACGGAGCCGGTTTGGTCGGTGCCGGTCCATGGACGCTGCCATCTTTTTTTGGATTTTTTTAAATTTATTTTTTGGAATTTATTTATTTTTGGGGGAATTTTTTTCCCGGTTTTTTTCCTTCTGCGCATGCGCAGAAGCCGAGTTTCCAGCACTGCGCATGCGTCGCCATCTTCTTTTCAGCTTTTTTTGGGGGGGGGGGAGATTTTTTTTAATTTTTTTGCACTGCGCATGTGAAGTATGGAAGCGAACTGGAAGCGAACCGGCAGCGAGGTAAGTTAGAACCCACCCCTGATGAGAAGTGAAACGTCTTCAAGGAAAAACAAAGAAAGTCCAGTTGCCTTTTGAAAAAGCATCTTTGGGATAACCATGACCTGGATGACTGAGAATCTCTATAGACATTTAGCCTTCTGCAATGCCTATTCCATACATGTCCACCCAGATGTGTTGGGCTGCAGTCTCAGCAGAAGTGCTGGAGTTTCATGACATCTGAAGAGCACCGGGACAATTGAATGTAACCGAATTCTGTCAACATTCTTCTGGAAATGGTCCCTCCAGGAATAGGTGGGGGGGATTTGAAGCAGATCAATAATGGGGAAATGGATGCTTGAGTCTTCCCTGCTGATTCTTTTTTTCCCCTTCAGGCATTCCCTTCCCTGTTTGAGATTCCATAAGCAGGTTTCTCTTTGAAGCTCAGAATCTGAGAAACTGTAGCGTCACCCCTAGCAGGAGGATACTCGTTTGAAGCTTAGCTCAGATGGCTCTGTCACGGTGGGAGGGACATCTGTGAGGCACTTGGAAAAGTTACATGGGAAAATATTTCCCATGAGAGTCCTAGCAAGGTGTGCTGCTGAGCCTGGGATGAGATGAGAAACAGGTGGCTCCTGTATTAGCAGGCTGGCCCCGTCCTCTCAACCAACATTTTGTGCAACTTTTTTATAGCAGCTTCTGCTTGTGCCATGTGGAACACTGGGTTGTGAGCTCAGCAGCCCCAGTTCCCATCTCATCTCATTTATACCTGTATTGACTCCCCCCACCATTCATAGATATAGCTTCTCACTGAGGAAAGGTAGCAGCAGTTAGGGCATAATGCGAAAACATAGGTCATCCATGGAAGGAAAATTTGGAGCCCATAAACAAAAATCCTTTTACATGATCATCATCATCCTCTTTTAATGACCCCATAATCAGGGGTGGGCTGTTACGGGTTTGCAGGGGTTTGGGAGAACCTCTAGCTAAGATTCTGTGCAGTTCGGAGAACCCCCCAAATCCCATTCCTGGCTGGCCCCGCCCACCCTGCCCCTCCCCTCCCAGGAGTCCCCATGCCAGGGGTGAAATCCAACAGGTTCTGACAGGTTCTGGAGAACTGGTAGTGGAAATTTTGAGTAGTTCGGAGAACCAGTAGCGTAAATTTTGAGTAGTTCGGAGAACCGGCAAATACCACCTCTTGGAGATTTTGCAGTATCCTTCCTCTGGAGTGGGTTGGGAATGGGGATTTTGCAGTATCCTTCCTCTGGAGTGGGGTGGGAATGGAGATTGTGCAGTATGCTTCCCCTGCCATGCCCACCAAGCCACGCCCACCAAGCCACACCACGGCCACCAAGCCACGCCCACAGAACTGGTAGTAAAAAAAATTGGATTTCACCACTGCCCCACGCGGCCCATTTTGGATGCAGGTAAGTGCAGGGTGCGCACGGAGGCTCGGGAGGGCGAAAAATGGGCCTACTGGAAGTTCGGGAAGGCCGGAAACGAGCCTGTTTCCAGCCTCCAGAGGGCCTCCAGAGCCTCTTTTCACCCTCCCGGAGGCTCGAGGAAAGCCTTCGGAGCCCAGGGAGGGCAAAAACACCCCCCCCGCCGTGGTGCAGGAGGCTGACTAGGCCACGCCCACCATGGCCACACCCATCCAGCAACCGGGCAGAGAACCCCTTGCTAAAATTTTTGAAGCCAACCCTGCCCATAATCCCTTGCGGGGTGGAGTCTGGGCAACTGAATGGAGCTGAGTGTTTACTGGCCGGATGCCCTTCCTGTTGCCAAAACCTTTTTACATGACACATAGGTAAAATGTGGCTGTAATGAGTAAGTAAGCCCCTCCCTGCTGCATTCATGCACAGCCAGCAGTGTTTTGGTACAATCAACACTCAAGCCAATGGAGGCATGGCTTGGGATCTTGAATACAGATGAATTTTCTTCCAAACCTTACTTTCTATTACATAGCAAAAGGGATTATCTTTTTAAAAAGGAGAAGCTAACAATTGGGGCTGCGATTGGAAATGGGGTGATCCAATTTCCTTGCAGCCTCAGAATTAGTTGACTTGACCTCCCCCCCCCCAGGCATCTTGGTAGAGCAATCCAGGAAAAATGAAGCAGAGGGAAATTTGTTTTAGGAAATCGCTATCTCTGAAAGGATGGGTACAAATGTTTAGCTAGAAATATTGCATTTTTGTTTTCATTCTGGAATTTATTTCTCTTGTATGAGCTCAGTAACTGTATTCTATGCAACACAGTACCTAGTTTTAGCAGAGTTGTCTTTGGGAACAGGAGCGTATCATCTTCTTGTGCCAAGAGCTTTACATTTTTCTATAGGATATATTTTTAAAGTTGTAGTCTGTATTTTGAACAGCTCTATGTTTCTATTTCCTTTACCACAGAAAATTTGCATAGGATATTTACATTCTCTTGTTTTCCTTTCTGTAGTGTTCCGGAGGGCCACTAGGGGGCTGTTTAAAGAGCGGGAATTATATGAGCCATGATTGGCTACCCTGGCTGTGGCAGCAGTATAAAAGGGAGATGTCAGCTAGTGACAGCCGATTCCTGTCAGATACGTTCGTTCAAAGTATTGTAGTTACTGTTAATAAAGTTGTTGTTTCGTGACCAGCGTTCCTTGATGAATTAACCCACGAATATTGCACTGGCGACAAAGGTGGGATTTATCTCCTAAATTGAAGAATCGGAATCATCTGCTATTCCTGCAGTGAGTAAGGAGACAGCGCTGTCAGATAGAAAATCGGATCGAAGGGACGAAATGGCAACCCAACACACGTTCGCTCCCTTCAACCCACCGGGTGAGACCTGGGAATCCTACGTAGATCCTACGTAGGTTTGAGTGCTTCCTCATCGCCAACGCATATACAGAGTTGTCAGGCGATAGGAAGAGGGCTTACTTTTTAGGCTTTTGTGGGACTGAGATGTTCGAGACAGCCCGAGCCCTCTTTGCCCCCAAATCAATCCACAATGTGACATGGGAAGAACTGCTGGCTAAACTTAAGGACCATTACGCCCCTCCACCCTCCCGCTGCGCACGAAGATATGCGTTCTACCACAGGAACCAGGGGGAGGGAGAATCAATTAATCAGTATGTGGCCGCGTTGCACAGAGCTGCGTTATATTGCGAGTTTTACAATTTGGAAGATTACCTCCTTGATAGACTGGTTTTTGGGGTGAGGGATTGTCGTTTGAAGAGGCAGCTCCTCGCAATGCACGGCCTCACATTCCAGGTTGCCCTGGATGAGGCTCGTGCTGCGGAGATGTCATCCCAATCCCTCGCCGAAATGGATGGGGGTTCGAATCTTCCACCTACAACTCGCACTAATGCCATAGACAATCTTCCCGAAGAACTCGAAAAGGAACTGACAATGGAAGAAGAGATCTGCCACCTCACAGATGGCCAGAGGCGCGGCGTGTCTAGGAACCGCCCCCCCATCCCACACGCCGTATATGGGTTGCGGGGGTGACCATCTGAGAGCACAATGCACCTTCAAAGATGCTGTTTGCCGTCGATGTGGCCGCCGCGGTCACATTGCCAGAGTCTGTCATGCAGGGAAGCCCCCTCTTGGCCAGTCATACAAACAGCCTGTCTATGCAGAGCAAAAGTGGCCGCCGGGAGGGTGGTCTTCAAAGAAAGGAAATTGTTACATCATATATGATTCTGCCTGGGGTCCACCACAGGTCATTCAGAAGACCCAGCTATCCTCAGGGAACAAAATATCAGTCACAGTGCTGCTTGGACAATCACCCTGCCACATGGAGGTCGATACAGGGTACGCAATGTCCATCGTATCTTGGAGCACCTTGAAGCGTGTGTTTCCCCGTATGTCTAAAAAATGCCTTGAGCCTTGCCCTCTGTCCCTTAGGGATTATCAAGGGGCTAGCATTCCTGTCATTGGGAGGGGAATGTTCCCAGTTAAATTTAAGGCTTTTTCGGGCCACTTGCCCCTTGTCATTGTGGATGGCCCCCTCACCCGCCTCTTAGGGCTGGATTGGTTCTCCGCTTTGGGGTTCACCATTGAAGGCATCAATTCTGTTTCAGGGGACAGCACTGGCAAGATGTTGGCCAGGGAATTCCCCTTGGTCTTTGACGGCCAACTTGGGAAATACAAGGGCTCCCCTGTGTCATTCAATTTAGATCCCCTTGTGACACCTATTCGCCTCAAGCCACGGCGGGTTCCCCTCACCCTGCGACCTAAGGTGGACACAGAGATCGACCGGCTGCTCGCACAAGGGATCTTGGAGCCAGTAGATCAGGCTCGATGGGAAACCCCCATCGTTACCCCCATTAAGCCTGATGGTAGTATCCGCTTATGTGCGGACTACAAGTGCACGGTGAACCATGCACTACCTTCCCATGCGTATCCCGTGCCGGTAGTCCAGCATCTGCTCCATTACCTGGGGGGGGGGAGTTTTTGCGAAGCTGGATCTGTCCCAGGCATATCAACAGCTGCCTGTGGATGATCAAGCTGCAGAGGCTCAGACCATTATTACCCATAGGGGTGCCTTCCGTTGCCGCTGCCTGCAATTTGGCATAAGCACTGCCCCTGGAATCTTCCAAAGTCTTATGGAGCGGTTACTTCATGGGGTTCCAGGGATGGTGCCTTACTTTGACGATGTTTTGATAACTGCCCCTACGCATGTTGCATTAATTGCACGCGTTCGCGCCGTGCTCTCTAAATTCCAAGAGGTTGGCCTTCGAGTAAAGGAAGCTAAGTGTGTATTTGCTGCCCCGAGTGTAGAGTTCCTGGGGTTCTTGGTGGATTCCACTGGGATTCACCTGACACCCTCAAAGATCAGAGCTATCGTTGATGCCCCAGCACCCACCAAGAGGTCAGAGCTACAGGCCTTCCTCGGCCTCCTTAACTTTTATGCGATCTTCTTGCCGCACAAAGCGACTGTGGCGGAGCCCCTGCATCACCTGTTGGATGCCGGTGTGCCATGGCGCTGGGGTCCCCGTGAGGAGCAGGCTTTCTCAGCTGTCAAACACCTGCTGACAGCCAATACGGTGCTCGCTCAGTATAGCGACCAGCTGCCTCTTGTCCTCACTTGTGATGCTTCACCGTATGGGGTGGGGGCTGTACTGAGTCATCGCCTGCCTAATGGCAGCGAAGCCCCCATCACGTTCTTTTCCCGTACTCTGGCCGGACCCGAGCGAAAGTACGGCCAGATTGATAAGGAAGCCTTGGCTCTGGTGGCAGGGGTGCGCCATTTTCACCACTACCTTATATGGGTGCAGTTTCGACCTTGTGACCGATCACCAACTGCTCCTGGGCCTGCTAGCTGGCGACCGTCAGACGCCCCAGATGATGTCCCCTCAAATGACCCGCTGGACTGTTTTCCTTGCCAGTTATGACTACCGTCTCTCCTACCACCCTGGGAAACACATCACGCACGCCAATGCTTTGAGTTGCTGCCCTTTGCCTATTGTGCTGGAGGATCCTGCTCCCGTGTCTACGGTTCTCTTGATATCTGACCTCCAGCTGCCTATTACCGCAACGGACATTGCACGTGTGGTTGCCAAGGACCGAGTATTGTCTCGGGTGGTGACTTGGGTTTTGAGGGGATGGCCTATGGAAGGCGTTTCTCCCGAGTTTGTGCCATTCAAATCTCGCCAGTATGAGCTGTCGGTAATGTGGGGGTGTCTCTTGTGGGGGGATAGGGTGGTTATTCTCCCCCAATTCTGGAAGTCCCTTCTTGACGTATTACACAGGGGCCACCCGGACATAGTACGTATGAAGGCCCTGGCCCGCGGTTACATTGGTGGCTGGGGATGGATAAAGAGATAGAGGGTCGAGTATCCACCTGCGCCCTTTGTCAGGAGACCCGGGCCTCACCGCCTAGAGCCCACCCTCACATGTGGGAGAACCCTGCCGGCCCGTGGTCTTGCATACACGTTGACTTCGCTGGCCCAGTACAGGGCCAGATGTTTTTGGTGGTGGTAGACGCGTTTTCTAAATGGTTAGAAGTTTGCTTGATGTCTACCACCACTTCGGAGGCAGTAATCCGTTGCCTTACTACTCTATTTGCAACCCATGGTTATCCGGATCTTCTGGTCTCGGATAACGGCCCCCAATTGACTTCCACACGGTTCGAGGGCTTCCTTGCCAGCCTGGGCATTAGACACACCCTAACCGTGCTGTGGCATCCTGCGAGCAACAGTATGGCGGAACGCATGGTGAGGTCGGCGAAGGAGACCGTCCTCAAGTTGGGGCCCGGGAATTGGCAAAGTAAACTAGGGGAGCTACTTCTCACTCAGCATACAACCCCTTGTGTGTCCACAAACAAATGTCCCGCAGAGCTGCTGATGGGCCGGCGGCTGCGGACTACGTTGGACAGGCTACACCCCCAGTACACACCAGACAAACCCCTAGATTTGTTCCGGCCAGGGCAAGCGTTCTCGGCGGGCTGCCCCGTGTATGCTAGGAATTACGCTGGCAGCCCTCTGTGGGTTCCGGGGATTATAGCGGAGATGTGCGGCCCCTGTTCCCATCGGGTGATATTAGACGATGGCCGGGAGTGGCGCCGCCACATTGATCAGTTGCGGTCCCGATGGGGGACACCGGTCAGCTCCAGCCCAGAGGCCGATACGGCAGAGGATCCAGGAGCGGGGGAAGGGAACCAGGCACACTTCCCGGTGCAACTACCTGTTAATAATCCAATTGGAATAAACTTACCTGATCCAGAGAGGGAGGATCCCGGGGAGGTTACAATGCAGGAGACTAGACACACCAGCCAACAGACCCCAGCAGCGGTTGGTATTAGGGCTGCGGGAGACCATCCGAGGGAGTTAAGAAGGTCTGGTAGAATCCAGAGTATTTAGCAGAATACGCATGCTCCAACTTGGCGGAAAGGGGTGTAGTGTTCCGGAGGGCCACTAGGGGGCTGTTTAAAAAGCGGGAATTATATGAGCCATGATTGGCTACCCTGGCTGTGGCAGCAGTATAAAAGGGAGCTGTCAGCTAGTGACAGCCGATTCCTGTCAGATACGTTCGTTCGAAGTATTGTAGTTACTGTTAATAAAGTTGTTGTTTCGTGACCAGCGTTCCTTGATGAATTAACCCACGAATATTGCACTTTCTTTTCTTTTTTTGAAATCTTGTCTCTTATGAAATTGATCTTTCTTTTAAACAGGGAAAGAGAAGTATGATTCCCCTAGCCATAGGCTTCAATGCTACAGAGCCACGAAGTAACATTATGTACATTATTTCATCCTCTTTCCTCTCATACTTTATCTTTTTGTCAGAAAACCAGCATTGCTTATGGATGCCCTATCACATCTGTGTGTGTATGTGTGTGTGTGGGCCAAGGCATCCCATACCTTGAGAATACTGAAGTGCACAGAACAGAATAATATATCCTGTGTGCTCAACTGACAGTAATGTCTTTCACCTGGAGAGCTTAATGTCCAGATAGGATCATAATGATGATCCTATTTGGATCGTTATGAAAGTGGTAAACATTTAGTTTGTCAGCACTAAACTAAACGTTTAATGTTAAAAGCCAGCAATTGCATTTTGCACTAGTTGCAGTTGCTGGATGTTTTTTTTTCTG
>QLTV01004082.1:323504-339415 GCA_003457575.1 Thermophis baileyi | reverse complement strand
GAAATTTCCTGACAGAACAATTAATCAGTGGAATGTCTTGCCTCCAGAAACTGTGGATACTCTTTCACTGGAGGTTTTCAAGAAGAAGTTGGATAACTGTTTCTCTGGCCTGGTATAGGGTCTCCTGCTCAAGCAGGGAATGGGTCTAGAAGACCTCCAAGGTCCTTCCAACTCTTTTATTTTATGTTCTTCATTATTTTGATTATTGAGGTCCACTGAAGGCATGTCACAGCTGGACAAGGCCACACATTTTCAGCTCTCTAACGATAGTGTTAAGACTTTAAAGGTGTGGATTGAAATGTTTTACCTCAATAATTTGTCATTTCCAGCATTAATTTCGCTGAAAGAAAAAAAAAAGTTAAATCTCTCATCAAACCTGGTCTTTTTGTTACAAATTATGCAACTTTGCCATGATTTGGAGCTTTTTCTGTGGGTTGAAAAATGGGATTGGTTGCCCACTCTGCTTTAGAAGAAGCAGCTGTTCAGTTCTACAGTTTCTAGAGAGACTCCAGATAAGATGCGCTGATATTTCCATACTCTCACGAGCTAAGAATGGGGGAAAAAATAGTATTGTTCAAATTTGAATGTATCTAGGATCTCAGTTTTTAATGGGTAAGCAAATAGAAAGTCTATCATTGTATAAAACTTACACTTTTCAAAAGTTTACAATGCAATTTGCCAATTAAAAATAATGGGCATGTGAAAAAGACTGCAGAAAAATGCACAGAATCATGGCATGTACAAGAATGCAATGTATTAGGAAAAATTACGATGATCAAGACATGAACTAAAATTATGTGAATTGGGCAAAACTGAAACAATAATTAGTATGTTTGCAGAAATGTAAAAAAAGAAAAAAGAAAAAAGAAAGGTCTGTCAACTTATATTTAATTTGTCCATGCCCATATGCCTTTGAGAATTTTTGGCTTTGATGGAAAAATGAGAAACTGCAATAAACCACAAGTGACATGGCAGGGGAGAAAATCTTATTTGCAGCCTTGAGCTGCTGTGGTAAATGCCATCAATTAATACAAAACAATTGTTTTGCTAAAACATCCTAAAGAATCTTGTTCTGTTTTCATTCTCATTTACTATCAGCTTCCTGACAACTTCTAATACCTCAGGGAATCATTTAAAATAACCATCAATGCAGTAGTCAATATGGCTGCTAATGAAGAAAAATAATGTAAAACGCTCTTATTTTAAGCTGCTGTCGTCGTTTTTGCCATTTCGAGAAGAAAATCTCTATATTTGATCTAAAACAATTTAGAATAGAATAGAATAGAATAGAATAGAATATAAGAGAATATAATAGAATAGAATAGAATAGAATAGAATAGAATAACAGAGTTGGAAGGGACCTTGGAGGTCTTCTAGTCCAACCCCCTGCTTAGGCAGGAAACCCTACACCACTTCAGACAAATGGTTATCCAACATCTTCTTAAAAACGTCAAGTGTTGGAGCATTCACAACTTCTGGAGGCAAATGCGATCTTTTTTGTGGCAGCCCCTGAGATATTGGAACACTGCTATCATGTCTCCCCTAGTCCTTCTTTTCATTAAACTAGACATACCCAGTTCCTGCAACCGCTCTTCATATGTTTTAGCCTCCAGTCCCCTAATCATCTTTGTTGCTCTTCTCTGCACTCTTTCTAGAGTCTCAACATCTTTTTTACATTGTGGCGACCAAAACTGGATGCAGTATTCCAAGTGTGGCCTTACCAAGGCATTATAAAGTGGTATTAACACTTCACGTGATCTTGATTCTATCCCTCTGTTAATGCAGCCTAGAACTGTGTTAGCTTTTTTTTTTTTTAAAGAAAGAATAGAAATAACAGCATATAATTTGAAATGAGCGCTTTGGGATCAGGTTTAAATCCTATTTATCTAAGAAGTGGACATGAAAGAACTTTTGAAATTCTCCCCAAATCTACAGGCAGAGAAATTGGATAGATTTCCCCAAATGGGGGAAGGACAATGCGCTAACATTTTGTCATGGGTAGGATTTCCTCTGTGCGGAGATACTAGCAGCACAGTGGGGAAAAACACATGGAGGAGTTTTCTCTCTTTAGTGGTATGGGAAGACAGGAAGCCTGGAGAGATAAATGCACAATGAAAGGGAGGACATCTTCACACACCCCTTGGCCACCCTGTAACAAATTATGTAGAAGAAGACTGTATTCCATCCATGAGAATTTCACTAATATCCTCTTGTTCTTTGTAAACTTTACAGCAATTGCATTTCATCATACTGATTGAAATACAAAGGAAACATTCTCTGCCCAATGTTAATTCTACCATCCCATTTCCTGCATTAATCAGCTGATGCATTTGGACAGCTTACAAGCAGGTAAAAGGTAAGGACTCCTTTGAATCCCAGTTTACTCCCAGTGACTTCAGAGTCACATGCATATAGTTTCCTTGGCAACAAGATGTAAGTAGTTTGGCAATGCCTTCTTCCAGCTTGTTTTTTCAACTTCTCAGTCTAGCCTACATCCCTGAGATTTGTCTGCATCCCGTCCAAGTATTAAGAAGGTCTGAGTCTGTGTAGCCTTTTGAGATCAGCTAAGGTCAGCCAGAAGTAGGACATCAAGGCAATAATAGCTCTCTTGCACTATTTTGTTGGACTGTTCCTGAACAGTCTAAAATCATTGAGAAAACTGTCACATAGGAATTCATCTCTGGTCTTCTTAAAGCTAATGAAGACAGTGGCCATCACTCAATTCGGTGGCAGAAAAATCTCAGTCAATCCTGAACAGCCCTGCAGGGAACAAAAAGAAGTGACCTACTTATTAAAAAGGTCTAATCCCAGCTTTTCCTTCTAGAAGCTTGTTCCATTTCAAATTCTTGGATCAGAGTAGCTATCTTTGAGAACTTCTGTGCGTGTAAGAGATTCCATGAAGGACAACGTCTAAAATGAATGGTTGGCAAAATATTCCAAAGCCAAAATATTCTGACTCTGAAACATTCTTTAACAATTTTAGAAGTGTTCCAATCTCAAAATGAATGGTTCCGACCACCAATTTTAATTCCATTTCAAGGTCAAAACATTTCAGTAAAGTTGGAGTGACAGCAGGACATTTTCAGCGAGGTCAGAACTGTCTGATTAGAATGGGATGTTTCTGGGGTTGGACTATTTTGACTTTAAAACATTTGCATGTCCCTACTGAAAACTGGCAATCTGTTCATAATGCACGCACACACATAAAATAATGTATTCCGCTGGCAAGACATTTGCAAAACCATTAGAGGTTTTATTTCTGTCCCACATATTGAGAACCTGTGGTCAATTGGACCCCGTCGGAGTTTGGATTAATAATACAAGAACGCCCATTGAAATCTGCAGCTCAACCCTGAGCAATGGAGGTGGCTGGTGGAATTCATCCTGCAATTTTTGCAGATGCCTGAGATTGACATGTGATCGTCTGGCCTGAGGGGATTAATCAACAGGGATCTTGGTTGGTGCTTGTGAGTTAAATTAGAATCCCCTTCTTTTATTTCCAAGCCAGAGATTCTTTTATCAATTGCACCTTAGTAAGACTGAAATCTCCAGGTGATTATTTGTGCAGAAGCAGCATGTCAGACCCATTTCTTAATTTCTGGGTACATATTAAGGGAAGTCTCTGGGCAGCCCATTCCTTCTGTAGCAGCAGCTTCACCTTTCCATGGGTGATTTTTGAAAAGGACCAGATGTTCCCCCTTTAGCTCTTATTGGCTCTAATCTCCTTTTTATTCTTTGATCCTAACCCCACTTAAAAGAAACCCCATATTTAGGTCCTCTTGGGTGGTCCTCAGAGACAGCTTAGCTAATTCCAAACCCTTGTTACTGCTTTGCTAACCCACGAGACTGGCCGTTCAAGGAAAAAAGTTAACTCTACCTTACCCTACCAAATCAGTAATTTCTGTTGTGGGGTGGGGGGTAGGGGAGAGCATCCTGACAGTGGGTGCTGATTGGTTTTCATATGACTTATTCTTGGAAAAATTTTCCTCCATTTTGCTATTTCAGGTAAAAAAAAAAAATAACCATTTGGGTAGGATAAAAATATTTCCTAATAATCACTATAATTATTCAAATCTTCATGTTACAATCATGTTTTGTGAATAGTGTTTTCCCTGGACATCGTTCCTACTTCTTAAATGCTTTTTAACTGCTCAGTTGGTTCCATTTTTTTTCCTTTAGAGATCATACAGGAGAGAAGGATGCTATTCATTATAGCAATAGCAATAGCACTTAAGACTTATATACCGCTCCATAGTGCTTTACAGCACTCTCTAAGCGGTTTACAAATGTCAGCATATTGCCCCCGACAATCTGGGTCCTCATTTTACCGACCTCAGAAGGATGGAAGGCTGAGTCAACCTTGAGCCTATCAGGATCGAACTCCAGACTGTGGGCAGAGTTAGCCTGCAATACTGCATTCTAACCACTGCGCCACCAGGGCTCTTGAATTATATACTCAATAAGATTTTATTACAACAAAGCCATTGCAAAACTCAGACGAGAAATGGTCAACAATTCCTTTAAGAGCAACAATTCCAAAAATATTAATGGAAAAATGGGTAGTTTCATCTCAAGCCTAATATTTTTAAGCAGGGTCAAGTTAATGAGACTCAGGAAAGCTCATGACTCATCTTGTTTCTTTGTTTGGGTTTCTTTGCTTCTGTTTTAATCCAGCTAAATTTTGAACACAGCCATTTTTTTTTCTGAAAATGAATGACAAACTGGCAAATAAGGTTTAAAGAACTGTCCCTTGGCGCATTTTGAATCTCAAAGGCTGCTTTGGTAAAAATGGATACGTTAGCTGGTTTCCCCACCACCACCCACTGCTGAAAAAACCCACCGCTGATAACCCCACCCCCCCAAAATAAATCCTTCAAATTGCAGCCACAGGCAAAGGGTTCAGAAAAAGCTGCAAACATCTTAAAAAGTGGAGGTGACCACATTTAAAGCAGGGAAATCTGGGTTCATCCATCATTGCTTCTCTATCTCTGTATCCTCTGACACCTCCAACAGCTCCAACGGCTATGATGGCCACCAGGATCGTCTTAAAAAAAAGAACATTCCCAAAGGGTTGGTTTGCATAAAATTAGCATATGGGAGATGGTATAAGTTAGAAGCAACAAGAAATACATCTCACTTTAGTGGGGAAGACTGACCAAAAAAAATCATGCTTGGATTGCTGCTTATTCTGCAGTGCAAATGCAGCTGCAAGGCTCACCTTTTTAATAGTTGTTATTAAATTTGCATGGCTGCCCACCTCACTATCCAAAGCAACTCCGTGGGGGAGGGCCTTCTCTGTGGTTGCCCCAGCTCTCTGGAACCAGTTACCTCCTGAGATCCGGACTACCCCCACCCTATTGGCCTTCCGGAAAGCTGTGAAGACCTGGCTTTTCCGGCAGGCCTGGGGCCGCTGATCTCAATGTTACAATATGTGAGATCCGGCCACAAATGGTGTGTATGGCTTTTTAAATCCTTTTTTAATATTTATATTGTTTTAATGTTTTTATACTTCTGTTGTAAGCCGCCCAGAGTCCCTTGGGAGTTGGGCGGCATAAAAATGCAAAACAAACAAACAAACAAACAAACAAACAAACAAACAAACAAACAAACTCCAGTTGGGTTACTGTAAAATCATAAATATAACAATATTAAAATTAACAGGATTAGATAAAAAAAATCCAGCAAGAACAAGAACGATACAGTGGTGGCATCTTCCCTATTAATCCACGAGCGACCTCCAATACGGAGTACCCCCATCAGGACCCCAAGACTACCAGTAGAGCCAGATTTTAATCCCCTTCTGGAAGGCCAAATGGGACAGGGTTGACCTTACCTCCGGCAGCAAGATGTCCCCACAGCAGAAGAGGCTCCTCTCCTAGACCTCACCAGCTGAAACTCCTTGACTGATGAAATCCATAGCCTGCCCCATTTGCCAGATTGAGTGGGGTAGGTCAGTCCCATTTGGTGCAAGAGAGTTCCTCAGAACCTGGTTCCATGCCATGAAGTATTGCCATGAAGTAATAACCAACACCTTGAATTGGACTTCGAAGCAAACCAGCAACCAGTGCAGCTTGAGCAACAGCGGTGTTACATGTGCCACCCTAAGAGCATCCAAAATTGTCCACACTGCTGCATTCTGTACCAGTTGGAGCTCTGGAATATTCTTCAAGGGTAGCCCCATATAGAGCACATAGAAGTAAATTACCGTTCATAGGCACTGTTCCCTCTAAGGTGCGCGGCTGCGCAGCCGCGCACGTAACGAGAGAACGCCACGTGGTAGTTTCCAACTTCCGCACGGTGTTTTCTAATGGCAGAGGCTGCGCGCCTGCGCACTTGAAAAGAGAGCGCCGCGCGGTAGTTTCTAATTGCTGCGCGGCGTTTTCTACTCTTACAGGGAACATAGTTCATAGGTAAGACAATTTTGCACAGAACACCTCTTCAAACAGAACATGCTGTTCTCTTAACACAAAGGAACATGGCAATCCTACTCTAGCTCCAGTAGCAGATGTGCCATCAAATCCAGGATCTTTTTGATCTCTCTCTATTATTTCCACCAATCTCATGTCAACAAGAGCAGAGAAAGAAGCAGAAGTTGTGGGTTCAGCCTCCCAACTGGCCTACCACTGTTTCCGTTGAGGCAGTGGCAGGCATGAATTGCTTGAACATGAGAGATTCCTTGGGCGTGTGGTTACTTTTGGTGGTTTTTGCTAGTCTCTCCCAATGTGGTGCATAGATAAACCAACGTCTCTTTAAAAATATGGTAGACACCAAGACTGATCCCTACATGAGTTTGAATTGGGAGTTGGTGATCATTGGAAATGTTTGACTTGCAGCCTGCAGTCTGACATAGCGATTATTCTTAGGTATCCTTCAACCTCCGTATCACATTAGCAGACCCTTCTGTTTCTTTCTTCCATTTATTTACAAAGAATATTCATATTCTGTAAATCCCTGGATATTTCCCCCCTTGATTATTTTGGCACAGCGTGCTTGGAAGATATTTGCTTTGTTTTACAGCGAGATCTTTTTTTCCCTGGAAAGGGAGAGCACTAGAAAAAACAAAGGATGGCTGGAGTATTTGTTAATATAAGTCTATTCTCCTCAAATATTTATACAGATTCATATGAAGAAGATTAAATGCTTGCAGAATTCAACATACACACATATGCACACACGCAGGCATATGCTTGACTCAGAAGGGGGGCTCTTGAGAATTGCCTTAGCAAATGTGTTGAATTTGAACCAAAAAGAAAGTGGGGGGGAGGGAGCAGAGAGAAAGAAGAGAAAGCAACTTCTGGCCTTTGGTGAACTTGCTTTGTGTTGTGGACGCCAAAAATTTCATTTCAGCATGACCTTAGAAGAATAGTGATACTTTTAGCATTTCCTGGTATTTGGAAGGAAGGAATGTTTTTATTTGAATGCAGATGTCATTTGGTTTATATGAAGGATTTGGTAACATGTCTATGCCAGTTCTACACTTATCCCAAATTTCCTGCGATGGAAGGAGAACATATGTTAGGTCTCCCTGTTTGCTGGGAGGGGGGGGGAGGAAAGGGGGAGGGGAGAGAAAGATTCAGTCCTCCAGAAGCCTCTACTCTAAACATTGTGACTTTGTACAATTTACAAAATGTTTCATCTCCATTAAACAATAAACCCCTTGACCCCCTGGCTCAGTTTCAAGATTTTGCTATTTGAGAAGGTACTTGTATAATAGATGGGGAGTATAAATGGAAGGGTTGAAAGGTTAAGGAAAACTGTTTAATTATTTCTCCGCTGCATAAGCTGCAAGACAGTGGCGTTACATGCCTGCCTCCCCCTGTCTCTCTCCCCCTCAGCATTCCTCCTCCTCCTTCTCCTCCTTCTCTTCCTCCTCCTCCTCCTCCTCCTCCCAGGATGGTTATGTGGAAGGAATCCATGCAGCAAAGGCGGAAGGCAGGTTGCTCACCAAAGCTTCCAACTGTGTTTATGGACAAATAGTCTCTCCATACTCTTCCGCCTCAGAATTTTTGAGTTCCCTGGGCCTTCTACTCCCTGCCAGGGAAGAATCTGTGCCAATCCTACGGCATCTGTTCTGTCAAAAGAAAGAAAGAAAAATCTTTGATTTGCTACCCTGCTCTCGCTTGCTTCCCAGCTGCAGTGTTCTGTGGCCTGTTCCTGGTTTTTTGGTTTTTAGTTTTAGGAAACCCTTGGCTGAGTTTTGCTTTTCCAACATCCCCGCCGTTACCGAGGATGCTGTGCCCTCATCCTAATGGCAACAAGAGCACCTTCTCTTCCTTTCTGTCAGAGAAGAAGAAGAGGGAAATGCTTTCTTTCAAAGGGAAATTATTCATTCTTGTTTCTGGTTCTTTGAAATTATCTTGGGCCGTGGCTCTCAACCAGAGGTAGAGGTATCTCAGGTAGGACTCAGAAGTAGCTTAGTTGGGATAGAGAAGAGGTCATCAAAACCGTAACTTACTCTAAATCAGGGGTATCCTATTTAGGCAACTTTAAGACTTGTGGACTTTAACTCCCAGAATTTTCCATCAATCTTCCACCAAAGGAGATGAATCCTCTTGATGCCAATTCCTTCATCCAATTAACAGGATCAAGATACATTAGATATGTCTTCAACTGTAACGAATGGGCTGAGAAATGGTTATGTGGAAGGAATCTAAAAAAAGAGGTGGGCACGTTTACAGTCATTCTGTTTTGGTTATCATTTAGAGCGAACCTTTTCGGCACCGAGTGCCCAAACCGGAACGCGCGTGCATGTGCGTGCGCCGGAGCACCGGAAACCGAAAGACCAGCTGGCCGGCGCGCACGTGTCTGTTTTTTGGGTGGTTTTGGCCATTTTTTGGGCCGTTGTCAGGCCGTTTTTCGGACCTTTTTCAGGCCGTTTTCCAGGCCATTTTCCAGCTGTTTTCCGCACCATTTCCGGAAACCAGAAGAGCAGCTGGTGACAGTGCGCATGCCCACAGAGAGGGCTCTGCGTGCCACAGGTTTGCCATCAAGGATTTACAGCATGCTGGCTGGGGAATTCTGGAAGTAGAAATCTTAAAGTTGCCAAGATGAGACACCCCTGCTCTAAGTGATCCTCTTAATTGCTTGAAGGACCAGGCATCGATTAATCTCTTTTGATGGAAGATATAAATCCTCTCAATACAGAAATCCAAATATAAGTGTCCATAAATATTGGAATCCTAAAAAGGCCAATAAAGTGCCATTATTGATAATCTCTTAACTTTAGAAGAATATGGAGGTAAATACTTGTCTGTGCAGTTATTTAAATTGCTGATGTTTTACTGAAGAAATCTCAGTAGGAAAGGACTTCTCATGCCTCTGAGTTTTGGAAAGCCCCCAAAGCCATCTGAAAGGAAAGTCAAGAGTCACATTTGGGTTTGTAATTCAATCTTAAATGATTATGAAATTTGGGGAAATGGGTGTTTATGACACTGCTGGGCTCAGCTTCCTCTTCCTGCAGGGAGAGGACATCAGAGGAATAAGTTGTAGCTTAAATTGTATGACCCCTCTGTGACCCACGACAAACCCATTCAGGACAATTCAAGTCAGAAGAAAGTGGATGAGCTTCCAGTTGTTTGTCGAACCCGGAGAAGGAAAAAAACTCCCTTTATGACTTTCAAGCACTCTGTGTGTCTCTCTCCCCCCTCCTTCTCTCTCCCTCATGCTTCACATTTCACCTTAGAGGGAGAACGTGTGTGTGTGTGTGTGTGTGTGTGTGTGTGTGTGTGTGTGTGTGTAGGTAAAAAGCCAAAACGATTTAGAAACCACAGGTGATGTGATCTGTTAAAAAGAAAAAAAAACCCTAGATTTTGATTCCTGGTTGTCTGAAGCAGATGGCAAAGCCATCAGGCAGCTTCCCTGTAGGTGGAAATGGTAATGGCTGAAGCCATTACCACTTCCCAAGGGTCTTTCTACCTGTCCCGAACGTGTGCAAATCATTTTTCTTGCTGTGGGCTAATACTGAGAAATAGCAGGAGGGAGATAAGCTGAATACCAGCAAGAGGCGAATGAAGAAAATAACTTGGCCCCTGCCAGCACTGAGAGATGCTGGAGTGCGGCTTGTGAGTATGGGAGGTGAGAGCTGCAGTGTAAGGAATGCTGCAAAGATGGCTGACTCTCACCCACCTCACTTTCCACCTCAGGGATGAAGAACTGGGGACAGAAGGCAGAAGAACTAATGAGAGAGGAAAGGCTGATCTAAAGTGGGGTCCTGAAAAGGGTGATCCAGATGGTCACACCCACTTATTTTTCTCTCAAGTTTAGTCTTCTCAAAAAAAAAGGGGGGGGGAGGAGTAATTTTTGGAAAGTTGAATATCCTTCATTTGAATAGGCCTCCATTGCAGTATGTCCATTAAATAAGGAAAAGTCAGACAAGGGCTGAAGATGAATGGTTTAAGTTAGGAATGTGTACATCGGTCCAAAGGGGATCTCTGTCAATGTATATTCACTTACTATACCATGCGGTCAGTTTTCTGCAAGTTATTAAAATGAAATAAAATCTGTATGTTTTTACACAGAACTTTCTCTAAAAAAATTCCATTTCCTATACAACTCTCCCTAACATATTCTGCTTTTAACACAGTTATCCCAATATGATTTATTTTTATATGCCACTTGCTGCTCACAAACACAACTCCTGGGAATCTATGGTTTTGGTCTGCAGCATTCCACAATGCATTCATCATATACTTAATGCATTAATGTCATCTTGGCTAAGAAAGGGGAATATCTTATTGGCAGATTACAATCTGGCAGATTTTGATCTAAAATCTATGCCAGATTTCTTTTACCTCCCTGGGCAAAACAAATTCTTTGCATTCAAAAGGTCCTACCTACTGATAGTCTTCCCAAAGCTCCCTGGGTTTCAATTTTCACTGTAAACAGACAGACACTGGGTTCAATAAGCATTAAGTCTGATTCAGCAGTATGCTTACTTTGTTATGTCTTAGATTCATCCAATGTACTGGAATGCTCAATATACTGGAATGATCAGTTGTGGGAACTAGGTATACATTAAGAAAGTATAGTTGAAGAAACATATGACAGCATTCTTCAAGTTGTGGGGTCCTTGGTGCTCTCTGAGATTGGTTGTTTTCTTGAAGACATTTCACTGCCCAACTTGGTAACATCATCAGTGCTAGAAGGGAGTGAGGTTTGCTCTCTGTTTATATATACTGTATGTGGCTCACCCTGTCAGTGTTGGTGGGAGTGTTATTGGTGGTTCCTAGATTAGGTTGTTGTTTACTGTTTAATTGTTTTTCTGAGTTGGTGATTCATTGATTGAAGTATGGTTTACTGTATGATTGTTGGTCTGGTGTTAATCTCTGCTTATCTGGATGTTGATTTTTGGAGAGAAAGTGTTTTGGTCTTTTTTGTTTCCTTTTTAACTTTTTGATTGTCTCTTTTGAATTATATGTAGATGTTGTTTATCTCAATGTGCCTGTTGATGGCTGATATGTCTGAGTGCCAAGCTTCTAGTAATTTTCTACCGTTTTTGGATTTAGCTTGGTCTAGGATGTTTTAAAGTTCCTAAAAATATGTCACCATACAAGACCATGGTCTGTTCTTTAACATTCCGTGGTGGCGAAGTAGTGGTGCAGTGGTTAGAATGCAGTACTGCAAGCTACTTCTGCTGACTGCCAACTGCCAGCATTTTGGCAGTTTGATTCTCACTGGCTGGTTGACTCAGCCTTCCATCTTTCCGAGGTCGCTAAAATGAGGACCCAGATTGTTGGGGGCAATATGCTGATTCTGTAAAACCACTTAGAGAGGGCTGTAAAGCACTGTGAAGCGGTATATAAGTCGAAGTGCTATTGCTATTGCTATTCCTGAGCTCATGACCTGAAATATTGATCTTTTATAGGAAAGCAAATTTCAGAAAAAGTGTCCCAATAATTATGGTAGTTCAACCAACTGCTTAAGAACATGTGGAATCCTCTTTGCTGGGTCTCTCCAAACATAGACTTGGAATATTGATTGAAATAAGAGATCTTTTTGATATGATGTCTTGAACTTTGTTTCTTAAACTCCTTCCATGTGTTACTTTCAGTGGGATGAATATTTGAAACTCATTTTCAAGTGCAGCCTTCTAGATGTTTGTTTGGGACTTCAATTCTCACAATCCCCAGTGTGGACTTTGGCAACACAATGAGGAAGTTCTAGTGCAACTATCATCCCTAAATATTTTACAAAGCATAACTAAAGTTGGATGATTGCAACAATAAGATTCTGCAAGACTAGAACTATTCCCGGGCAAGCATTTTTAGTTTTGTCAGGTCATACTGAACTAGCACAAATGTTGAACAAGGGAATATTATTCAAGTGTCAAGATGTTTCTGAAATTCTCCTCAACCAAATTTCTTTCTTTTCTGTGTTTTGGAATTGCCCATTATCTGATACTATATCCAGAATGCAGCTGACTATTTGGCATCATCTCTTCAATGTTCTAAGTTTTCTTCTTGTTGCTGAATTGTGCACAGAGATTTGAGCACACACCACTTGCATCTTTCCTATCCTTCTGCATTGTTATTTCACATGTTCATTGATAAGCACTGCAAAAAGCAATTACTGCAATTGTGTGGTACTTTATCAGTAGGCAGATATTCGATTGTCCATTGATCAAATAGGATGTTGATTTTCCAGTTATTATTACACTGTAACACACTTGATCTCTCAGTACTGGCTAAACTGGCTGGATCTGACATGGGCTCAGTTTCAACAACAGCCAGATAATACATTGCCCAGGAAGAATCTTTCCAAAACAGGTTCACTGAAGACTGCCTTTTAATCTAGCTTTCAGTTCTCTCCATCTATTTGGAGAGACAAATTTACATGCCAAAACAACTAGACACAAAGATAGTTTCTTCCCCCATGCCATCGACTCTGCTGAACAACTAACTCCCACAGCACTGTCTTATGCCTAAAGATATTTACCCATGTAATAGACAGTATTGCTATTATCCTTGTCATCTTGTCATCTTTTCTCATCTTTGCATCTTTCTCATCTCTCATCTTTCTACTACTTTCTCCTATTGGTATATTATGATTTATCAATTGTTGTTTGTATCTTATGATTTATGATAAATGATTTATCACTTTGTTGTTTCTATGTACATTGAGAGCTTTTGCACTGGAGACAAATTCCTTGTGTGTCCAATGACACTTGGCCAATAAAGTGTCTATTCTATTCTATTTATACTTTTTTGCACTGTTTTTCCATATCATTGGGCACATTGACAAAATGAACAAATAGAATTTTGGTATGATGGTAAACTATGCATCTAGATTCTTTCTGTCTCTGGGGCTTTAAGCAATGCACATTTGCAGGTGTATACCAGTAACATAGAAGAAAAATCTGGATTCAGTCATAAAAGGGAAACATCCAAATTAAGTTCCTTCCAATGTGCATGGTTATAAACAGGGGAAGAGAAAATATCTTAATTCTTTTCAAAATGTGGTTTAAAAGAGCTGAGGGACGAAAAACTGGCCTAATCTGGCCTATTACATCTTGACAAGTTCTGCTTCACACAGCATGCTAAGACAATGGTTGGGTTCCCCCAAAACCACAGCCTAGGCCAATGAGGGCGAACCTTTTTCTTCTTGCGTGCCAAAAATGGGAGTGAGCGTGCGTGCACACCAGCACACAACCCCCCATGTGCGCTACACTGCGCATGCGTGCATCCCCGTGCATGTGCCCCCCGTTGGGGCAGTTTTCACCCTCAGGCTTCCCTGAAGCTTCCGGAGTGCGAAAAACAGCCCAACGGGCAAACCGGAAGTTTGGAAAAACGGACTTCCGGTTTGCCCATTGGGCCGTTTTTCACACTCCGGAGGCTTCAGGGAAGCCTCCTGAAGCCTCCAAAGGGCAAAAAAGGCCTTCCCCAAGGCCGAAAATCAGCTGGCCAGCGCACGCATGCGCACTGGAGCTGACATAGGGCAACACCTCACGTGCCCTCAGATATGGCTCCGTGTGCCACCTGTGGCACGTGTGCCATAGGTTCGCCATCACGGGCCTAGGCTAACATGTTGTTTGAAACTAGCCTGTGCATCTTTCTTTCTAACCTTGCTTGAATGGGAAACTGTGGGATAAAGAACAATCCAAAGTAAGCTTTATAGAAGTGACATGACAGAGGCTCTTGTGAGTTAGTCTGTCCATGTTTGGTTTTTTTTTTAGCTTTATAGGGCTCTGTTAAATATCTTCTTCTTCTCATCCTCTCAAACTCTCCCCCCTCCCCCCAGTGCTTTCATATTTCCAAAGGTTTTCGGAAATCCGATTACAAAGCTTTTTGTGTTTGCTATCTAGGAGAAGCATCTTGTTGTCCTTAGGACAAAACACCACATTCTGAGGGTTATATTTTCGCCAAATATTTCTGAGCACAGCGCAAGTGTAATGGTGCGCTACAAATAAGAAACAAATGTGCACGTATTTTGCAAAAAGGGAGCGGGGGAGAGCGGGTGGTGGAAGAAAGCAACGCAGAAGGCTCTCCACTTGTGATTTTTAGGAGGGAGGGGGAGGAAGAAGACACACACATCTGCCATTTCTCTGGGCTTTCCCCCCCGCCTGGCTGAGATGCAGAAATGATCAATAGGGAAATGGTTCTGGACAGAGTACACACACCGTGTTCCTTCTTGCACATCACGCCGCCTTCCTGAGGAGATGGTCTGTGTTTGCTCCTCCATCTCCCTCCCAGCTCTGGCTCGGAGACCTGTTTCCAATGACAGACTTGCCACGGGCGTTGCGACGGCCCCGCACAAAGACTTGCTCGAACTGGATTTTGTATTTACGAGAACGAGATGTAACTGGGCCTCTCCTCTCCCAGAGGTTTGGGAAAGAACAGCTGGATTCTGGCACCTTCTGCTGTGACAAGGACTGTTTCAAACAAAGAGCTGGATCCGGGGAGGGTATGCAGAGAAGGGAGCACCGGGCTGCAAAATGCAAACCAGCTCGCAGTAAATGGACTTAGCAGCCCCAGCTGGGCTTATTTTAGAACCCGCCTTGGCAATGGGGGTGGGGGGGAGAGGTTTAAAAAGAGAGTAATCTCAACATGAGGATTCTATTATTAATATGGTTATTAGACTCCTAAAATGGATGAAGCAGTGGTTCTTTTATGCTGCATAGAGGCTGTATTCTCCCAGGGCATGCTCTACACCCCATGTGATGTCATGCAAGGCAGACATCTGGACCTGTGGGGGATCCTCTTGAGCATGTGTACGTTGTTGTGTGGATGTGAGCACGTTCCCCCCCCCCCCCCCGATTAAGAGAAATTTGATTTCAACATGAGAAAAAAATGCACAATCTATATGGACAGACTGATGGTATCACAAGTATGTAATTCCTGGGCAACACATCAGAGTGACGTCACAGAATGTTTTTTTATTTATTTATTTATTTTATTTTTGTCAAGCATGTATAAGATAATAGATATAAGTATAAACATGTTTATGAATACATGAAATGGATACAAATAAACGGGGACATTAGGACAGGGACGTAGGCACGATGGTGCACTTATGCACACCCCTTATAGACCTCTTAGGAATGGGATGAGGTCAACGGTAGACAGTCTAAGGTTAAAGTTTTGGGGGTTTGGGGAAGAGACCACAGAGTCAGGTAGTGCATTCCAGGCATTGACCACTCTGTTGCTGAAGTCGTATTTTCTGCAATTGAGTTTGGAGCAGTTTACCTTGAGTTTGTATCTATTGTGTGCTCGTGTATTGTTGTGGTTGAAGATGAAGTAGTCATTGACAGGTAGGACATTGTAGCAGATAATTTTATGTACTACGCTTAGGTCAGACCAAAGGCGGTGTAGTTCTAGGTTGTCTAAGCCCAAAATTTCAAGTTTCAATAATAATGAATATAATAATAATAATGAAAATAATAATGAAAATAATAATGAAAATAATAATGAAAATAA
>QLTV01004082.1:306409-322612 GCA_003457575.1 Thermophis baileyi | reverse complement strand
TAATAATAATAATAATAATAATAATAATAATAATAATAATAATAATAATAATAATAATAATAATAATAATAATAATAATAATAATAATAATGAAAAATTTCAAATTTCAATAATATCCTAGTTGCTCCGTGTAAAAATTTAAGCCACAGAGGAATTATGAAATCTTCGGGCTTTTAGAGGGGCGAATAACCTTTGATGGAGTTGTTACAGAAAACAGGGCAGCAATGAAGTGGTGAGCAAGTGGCAAGAACTAAGGAATTGAGAGAGTGGAGGAAGGAATAAGAAAGAAGTTCTCCTTTCAAGAACCACTGCAAAGATTCAAGTCAGAAATATTCCTCCAGCCACTCAGTTTTTGGAACGGAATATAATAGTTCAAGCTATTAGAAAGATCAAGTTCCCTAATTTTAGTTGGAGAAATGAATGGTAGGAGCTTCTGCAGCCTGCAAGATGCATTGTTACCCAGATTGAGGAGTGACAAAGTTGAGGAAGGCACTTCCATTGCTGTTTTGCCCATTACACAGTTTCATGGGAAGATATTTTTTTTTGTAAGGAACAAGGGACCGTCTAGAGGTAACATTTTTCTAATTCTTGGATTAGCTTCAGAATTTTGATTTTTCTTAATGCTTTTCTGGGAAGCTCAGGAAATACTAAGCCAGTCCAAAGGGGATGCCTCTCTCTAGTCTTGTAAAATCTCCCCTGCTATGTAAATACAGAGTACAGAATAACAGAGTTGGAAGGGACCTTGGAGGTCTTCTAGTCCAACCCCTGCTCAAACAGGAAACACTACACCATTTCAGACAAATGGTTGTCCAATCTCTTCTTAAAAACTTCCAGTGTTGGAGCATTCACAACTTCTGAGGCAAGTTGTTCCACTGATTAATTGTTCTCATTGTCAGGAAATGTTTCCTTATTCTAGGTTGCTTCTCTCCTTGATTAGTTTCCACCCATTGCTTCTTGTCCTGCCTTCAGGTGCTTTGGAGAATAGCTTGGCCCCCTCTTCTTTGTGGCAGCCCCTGAGATATTGGAATACTGCTATCATGTCACCTCTAGTCCTTCTTTTCATTAAACTAGACATACCCAATTCCTGCAACCGTTCATCATGTTTTAGCCTCCTGACCCCTAATCATCTTTGTTGCTCTTCTCTACACTCTTTCTGGAATTTCTATACCTTTTTTCTATTGCTTTACTAACATTTACACCGATACTTCTTAAGTGGCTGGATAAATACACAATTCCCAAAAGAGCTGCACACCGTTTTTCTGAAGTAATTAGTGGAAGTCAAAGTTGCTTACAATGCCCCTTCCTTCCCAGTAGAAGGTGCTAACTCCCATGATCCTTATTTCTCAAGAGCTGGCCAAAGAGCTCCTCACACAGGTTGGGACAGATTAATCATCTGTCAAATTATCTTACTTTGGACACAATACATGAAAATCTAGCTCTCTGGACAAGAGGACAACCAGCAGAAAGGTAGATGGATTCAGTTGCAGGGACTTGAAAGACCAGGTTAGGAATAGAACATTGTGAAGAAAATCTATCTATGTGAAGTTGACAGCAACTTGATAGCATGTAATCAATCAATCAATCAATCAGTCAATCAAGTGGAAAAATAAACAAGCTCAGCTTTGAAGATATACAGTCTATGAAACTTCATCCCATAACTCATTGAGATTCTGGCATCTGCCTATACATTGAAGACATAATCTAAGTGTTCTCACTTGCCCCCATAGAAAAGAATATGGATGTGCATAAGCCACCAAGCATGAAGTAAGTGCCTGATTTGTATTGATCAAGACGCTTATCCTTTTTTCCCTATATTAAATGCTCTGGTTATGTTTCATAAGGTGCTTTCCAAAGTGGCCAATCAAGTGAACAGAGCTTGGGATATTCTGCATTAAGGACATGAAATCTCCTTCTGTACAGATACTTTAAATTTCACCTCTTTACTGCATACTTTCAAAGCCATCTTCACTGTATTTGAAGTTTATTTTTAAGAAGCAACATTTCAAAAGGAACTGAATAATCTGTATAAATTATGCACATGTAATTTGAGAAATTCTAGTTAAACTGGAGTTCAGAAGAGAAGGGAGATAAGACCGAGGCAAACTTCGCTCTATTTGTCCCTCACCCTGCCTTGCAAAGGCATTAAATATCCCAACACATTCATACTATTCCTTCCAAATCAGCATGAAAAGTATTTCAAAGCGTATCAATTTCCAAGATATATTTATTTGGTCACCCCCCCCCTCAATGTGCTGCCTGTTTATTATTGTTCTGGCAATATTTGGCAAGTTCTCCATTTTTATTGTAAATAATCTGTGTTTAGTTTGCAAGGGGGAAAGTTGTCCTCTATGACACCCATGAAGCTTATCTCAGGTCATTTTCCCATGAGCAACTTATAGCATCTTTTAGAGCAAAGAAGTCCAACCTTGGAAACTTTAACATTTGTGGACTTCAACATCCAGAATTTCCCAGCTGGCTCAGGAATTCTGGGAGTTGAACTGCACAGGTCATAAAGGGGGCCATAGTTGCCCACCTCTGCTTTAAAATATTCTCATATAGCTATGCTGGCTGGAGAATTCTGGGAGTTGAAGTCCACAAGTCTTAAAGTTGCCAAGTTTGAAGACCTCTGGTTAAATGTTTATTGTATTTTTATCCTTAACCTTCTTTATCTGTGTGTAAAATAAAACTCCACTAGAACAAGGTGGGAGAGCCAGTTTGGTGTAATGGTAAAGACATCAGGCTAGAAACTGGGAGACTGTGAGTTCTAGTCCTGCCTTAGACCCAAAGCCAGCTTTGTGACCTTGGACCTGTCACTGTATCTCAGTTTTAGGAATAAGAAGACAATAACAAACCACTTCCAAAAAAAATTTGCCAGGAAAACTGCAAGGCCTTGCCCAGGTAGTCCTCAGGAGTCAAGACTGACTTGAAGGCACTTAAAAATAAAAATAAAAATCAGGGTAGACAGTCAGGAGTCTCATGCAGCTTCAGCCTAATTTCAAAACCCCAAAGCAAAACTGCAGTGCTGATTGGGAGGGAACCTTGGGGGTGTCAGAAAAAATAGGATGTCAGAGAGAATGAATATTCCTATCCACTTTTTTGCTTTGCACTTTTACCGGTGCATTATGCTACCCTCAACAGATTACCTGAACAGGGGAAAAAAATGTACATAGGGCATCTCTAAGTGAGAGAATGACTAAGATTCTGATGTGCATTTACACCTTTTTCCTGATACGGCCCTGATCTCTACCTCCTTTGGATTCGATTTATGACTTGGATCCTTGATTTTTAAAAGGAGCACAGTGTTTTTATCACAGAATATGTGCATATTGCAATTTTAAATCTGTAGGACCAAAGTAGAGGAAGAAGCATGCAGGTAAGAGATGATGGGGGACATAGTCCAGCAGCACAACTGAACAGCTCCAGCTTGGGGGGAAAAAAAGGCTGTTGTCAGCATTTAGCCATCAAAACAACTGGGTCCCTCCACTAACAAGATTTAGCCACTGATTTTTAGCTGCAACAGACCCAGGGACCCAGGTGGTTGCAATGCACCTGCTTGCAACTCGGATCCTTGTTGAGCAATCTTTTCCACCTGCCGGAAGATGGCGAGTGGGAATAGCATACCATACCAGCCACAAATGCTTCTGTGCAAGTTCTTCAGTGTGTAAACCATTGCACAGCGTTTTCCTGTCTCCACCTGCTGGCTAGCCAGACATATTACATGCACCGCCTGAACTCAAAACCGACCCACTTTGGGCCATGAGATTCTTCACACGAGGCATCCCTGCCAAAAACTCTTGTTATTCTTATTGTTGTTTCTATTGTTACAGAAGAATTTCTGGGGGATTCAAAAGTAAGTTCACTTCTGGCTTTTTTCTACCGGTTTACATAAGTAAAAGGCCTTAATCTGATACAAGAGTTGCATTGATGGATTTTTTCATAACATAATGACTTTTGTTTTGGGGATAGGGTGCTTAAATGATCAGTTATTTAGGAAGGCCTTTGTGGCATAGGGCCAGGCCCTCTTGAGGAACTGCCCATCTTCACTCATGTCTGCCTGCTTGTTACATTTGGTACATAATGCAGATATGAAAATTGCCCGGTTGGACCCGGATGCTGCATTTGATTGCACAAGATGGCATTCGTCAATCTGAAAAGCAAACCCTAAACTTGCAGGAATAATAGCAGGAGGAGGAGGAGGCAGAGGAGGAAGAGGAGGAGGAGATACATTTGGACAATTTGTGTTCCAGATAGTGTCCCTGAACACTATCATCTTGAGGGGCCAAGGAAGTGCGTCTTTGCTGTCATAGTACCTGTCCTTTGGAACAGCATCCTCCCAGGGATACATTTGGGCAGAGGCAGGGGTGGGTTCCAATTTACCTCGCTGCCGGTTCGCTCCCTCCCGTGCTGCGCGAAGTGCGCGCGCGCATGCACAGTAACAAAAAAACCAAAACAAAAAAACAAAAAAAAAACAAAGCCGAAAAAAGATGGCGACCGCATGCACAGTGCCGGAAGTCAGCTTCTGAGCATGCTCAGAAGGAAAAAATAAAAAAAAATTAAATTAAAAAAAAAATAAATCGAAAAAAATTCAAAAAAAAAAGATGGCGGCCCCCACGGACCGGCACTGACCGATCCGGTTCAGTGACGTCATTGTGACATCACCAGCGGGCCGCTACCGGTTCGGAAGAACTGGTCCGAACCGGGAGGAACCCACCCCTGGGCAGAGGTCTTCAAACTTGGCAACTTTAAGACTTGTGGACTTCAACTTCCAGAATTCTCCAGCCAGCTGGCTAGAGAATTCTGGGAGTTGAAGTCCACAAGTCTTAAAGTTGCCAAGTTTGGGGACCCCTGCATTTGGGAGTCCCTCCGTTAGGTTTCTGGAAGGCTCTAAAGACCTGCCTTTCTTCCCAGGACTGGGGTTAATCTCTTTCTGGAGCTGCCATGATGTTTTTGATAGTTATGACTGATTTTTGTCTGTGCTGCTATTGTGTCGTACTGCTATGTTTATAACTCTTTTAATTATCTATTTGGATATGTTGTGAGCCACCCAGAGACTACGCAAATAAAACAAATGCCTTGTTGCTGGTTCCTAAGCTAGCCCAAGTTAGAAGGGTTTGCTTCTTTTAGTATCTAACTAAAGGTCGGGCTTGCTCGAGCTAAATGTCTGTATCATTCTCAGCCTCCTCAGTGAATTAATGGGCTTCACCACCTGGCCCTCATCATCTGCCAAACAGCCTTTCTCGGATGGTGTTGCAATATCAGGGTTGGAAATGAGCTCTGCACGCTTTCCCAGTGAACGGTGCCCTGGGATGTTTTCACAATTGTAGGTCCTGAACTTGTAGCATGTGGGCATTGCACAATGCCTAGCATCTGCATGGCTTTATTTTCCAGCTGGCAAAATCCTCTGCAAAGCAGGCCCAGAAAATTATTGTAGATTCCTCCGAAAATGGTTAGCAAAATGCTCTTGGCCACCTCAGCAATTTGATCCTAGACCTAACGAGAAATTGATCTAAGCTGTTAATATTTCTGCCTCGCTGAATTAGCCAAAATCACCCCTGGAGGCTGGGCTGTTCAGCTGTTGTTGTTCTGGTCAGGATTTCTTCACACCGGATAAATGGAAGATGATTGTCACCCCTATCGGCTAGAATGGGGAAAGAGTGCAATTCTAGTCTGTGTTATTTTGGTATATGGCAAAATAGTAATGCTTTTAATTTCAGATTGCAATCCTTTCTTTTGCATGAGCTGAATTTGCAGGGAAATACAACATATTATGCTTACTGCAAATCAGACTGGGTTCTTCATTGCACTAGTAATCTGTATTCTCATTAGTATTATTATTGGAAAGGAATACTGCAGTGCAAAGTCACTGGAGCCGTGGTGGCGCAATGGTGAGAATGCAGTATTGCAGGCTAATTCACTGCTCACTGCCAACAGTTCAATCCTCACTGGCTCAAGGTTGACTCAGCCTTCCATCCTTCCGAGGTCAGTAAAATGAGGACCCAGATTGTTGGGGGCGATATGCTGACTCTGTAAACCGCTTAGCGAGGGCTGTCAAGCAACATGAAGCAGTACATAAGTCTAAGTGCTATTGCTACTTTTAAGACCTAGAATTACCACACGATCAAGTTGTGATGAGAGTCTATAGCAAGGCTGGGGAATAATGAAACCAATTTGGTGTAGGGATGAAAGTGCTGGTCTAGAAACCAGGAGACTGGGAGTTCTAGTCCCACTTTAAGCATGAAAGCATGAAAGTGGCTGACTTTGGGCCAGTCATTCTCTCTTAGCCCAACCAACCTCACAGAGTTGTTGATGTGGAGAAAGAGGAGGAGGAGGAGGAAGGAGTTTTATGTATTACCGGTACTTATAAAGTAATAAAGGTGAGATAAAAAAATCTAATAAATGAGGGGATCATCAACAATCAAAGATAGAAGGTGAGTCTGAGGGTAGCTATTTTGTAAGTAGAACACACTCCTTGTGGCATGAAACCTAGGAAAAAAGGATTTCAAATCATTTCAACAGAGATTCTCCCCTGCTAAACTGACTATAAATGAATGTTGGAAATTCCTTTTGGAGTTTCCAAGATTCTGTATTTACTCCAGACTAACATTAGACTATCTGTGTCATTCTTGCTTCCTTGATCTTGTCCAGTTGAGTATTTTACTTATTTATTTTAAACATTTATTTGGCTGCCTATCCTACAGCAAACTCTGGGCAGCTCACAATCCAAGGATAAAAATTATACAAACAATAGAAAAATAGTAGGGATTGACAGTTGCCTAATATGAACCATTAGATATACTGTCTATGGAGATTCTCAGTCATCCAGGTCATGGTTGTCCCAAAGGTGCTTTTTCAAAAGGCAACTGGACAGAGCTGAAGAAGCTTCTTGGATGAGAAGTGAAACGTCTTCAAAGAAAAAAAAACCAGAAAGTCCAGTTGCCTCTTGAAAAAGCACCTTTGGGACATTAGATGTAATGTCCCTCAAGTAACCACCCTGTGTAGAGTGAAATTCAAAAGGCAGAGAGAGATTCAAAATCTCTCAAGTAACCCCAAACCGGTTAATTGAGGAACTGCCTGTCTCCTATAATAGCAATAGCAATAGCACTTAGACTTATATACCGCTTTACAGTGCTTTACAGCCCTCTCTAAGCGGTTCACAGAGTCAGCATCTTGCCCCCAACAATCTGGGTCCTCATTTTACCCACCTCGGAAGGATGGAAGGCTGAGTCAACCTTGAGCCGGTGAGATTTGAACCGCTGAACTGCAGCTAGCAGTCAGCTGAAGTAGCCTGCAGTACTACACTCTAACCACTGCGCCACCTCGGCTCTCCTGACCAGTTTGATCTGGTAGGGTTGACATGCTCTGGGTTCCATTTATTATGCGATGTCACAGAACCCTAGAAACACACCTTTTCTGTAGCAGCACCTTCCCTCTAGAATAAGATTTCCACTGCAATTTGAACAAGGCACGCACTACTGGTATTTTTGAGGGCTTTCTGTTCTTTCTATTGACTTCTGTAATTTTTAGGCAATTGATTATGCAATCCTATAGCAGGGAGTTGAATGCCTTCTTATAAGCAATCCAAGCTTTTCATCTTGGCCTTTAGAGTGGATGACTGATGCCATTTTCTTTATTTTCTAGGCTTATTTTCTTTGTCATTATTGTTCATTTGTTCTGTTTTTGTGAGTTTTTTCTATTTTTCTTTTTTTAAAAAGGTTTAACAATAGTAAATGCCCAGAGTTGCTGTGAAATGGGTAGCATATAAATTTAATAAACTATGGCTGGTCACACAATTTGCCAGATGTTTAGATTGCATTTGGCATTTTTATTCAGCTATTAAGTCCTTCCTTAAGACCTGGGATAGGCAGATGTTGTTTGATGGTGTTAAAGGTATCATTGCAGAATATTAGTTCCAAGTAGCCTTTTGCAATTGACTGATGGGGACAATGCTGATGATGCTCCAGATGTTTTGGGATTGCACTCAAGGTGCCTATCACTATTGGTAATACCTTTGCTTTCTTTTGCCCTAGTTATTTTAGTTTTATTTTGTATTGTGTGATTTTTCTCTAAAATTCTGCTGTCTCCAGGCACTGAAATCTCTACTCTCCAGATTTTATTTGTCTTTCGTATCAGCACTTGTTAACTCTGAGGTGCACTAGTTGGTTTATTTCTTGCAATGAGCTGGTGTTTATGTTTGATATTACAATATTGTGCTAGCTGGTTTTTTTTTGGGAAGAAACTTCAATGCAGGCAACTTTATCTGTTGTTTTTGTGCTGTTCTAAATGCTCAGTTATTCTTTATTTCAATTCCTCTAGGGTTGTTTTTTTCTAGAGAGAGAAGGCAGAGGACAGATGCCTGGTTTTGGAATGAAAATGATCCAATGGCTATGTTGTCTTTCTCTACTGCTGACTCCCCTTTGTTTACTTCTACAGTTTGAGCTACTTCTGGCAAGTCTTTGATTTCTTTATCCTGGGTAGATTTTTGCCGTTCTTCCAATTGTACTTCTGTGAATACTTTTGTATTCAGTATAATACCGTATTTTGTATTATACTTCATGTTGATCTGCTTGCCTCTGCTATTTCTGAGTCTGGGTGTTCTTTCCAGAACTGTTGCATTCTTTTCAGATATCCTTATTGGATTTCATTTGTAATAATTCCGGCATATGTATACCTATACACAAAGATACATGCACACACACAAACTCACAAGGAGTGTATCATGCCTAATACTGGTAGTTCTCATTTAGCAACTGAGAGAGATACTGTGAAGGTCACAAATTGTGGGCAAGTTACCTTTTTCTTCATAGCTATAACTTTGAACGGTGACTGTCCAAGTCAGTTGCTAAATGAGATCTATATGTTCTCCTTTTCCTATTTCCTTCTCCACAGCAACAACCCTGGAAGGTGGGCTGGGCTGAGAGAGACTGACTGACCCAAAGTCACTCTCTCCCAGTTTCTGGAACATACAGTCTCTCAGTTTCGAGGCCAGCGTCTTACCCACTACACCAAAGTTCCCCAAACTTATTGGCTTTGCGGACCGGGGGGGGGGAGGAGAGGGGTAGTTCTCCCCCAAACTTTCTGGCTGTGCGGACCGGGGGGGGGGAGGAGAGGGGTAGTTCTTTGCATGTGGCAGGCAAGCGCACACATGCACATGGCACACACGAGTAGGGACGGGTGCACTCGCTCACCCTCCACTTCCAAGGCCTGGTTCCAAAAAGCCCAAGGCCCGGTAGTGGGCTGAAGCCCAGGGATGGGGACTCTGCATACACCAAACTTGGTGGGGTGGGGGGAGTGTAGATAACTTTTTAAAGTTGATTGTGACACTATAAACACGATGCACTTTAATGTATCTCCACCCAAAGGAGATAAGGAGACAGCAGGGAGTAAAGCCAAACAGAGTTGGGGGAATAACTGGAACATAACAGAGTATGAAGACTTTTTTTGAAGAGTTAAGATGGCTGAGGTTGGTAAACAGTTGTTGTTACGTACGAACGTACGGAGCACAGATTTGCATGGCCGCCGTTGATTGGATAATCTAGCGGCGGGAAAAATAAACCACTGTCAGTGGCCGGCTAGGCTGCCGAGATGCCTATAAAGAGGGATCCCTGCAGCCTGGCCGGCAGTTCGTATTGCTACTAGCTAGGGAAATAAAAGGTGCCGGATGGTTCCCAAGTCTGTCTCCTTGTTTCGCGCCCACATCTAACAGTTGTTTTGAATTAAAGTTATGAAACATGGGTATGGGGGTGTTTTTGCAGTGGGCTTGGAATAAGAGGAAGATGACATCATCTCTTCCTGCACCCAGGAAGCAGTGAGTGGGATGGACCAAGAGCAATATGCAGATCTTAATGTAAAAACTTAATGTAAACCGCTCCAAACTCGACTGCAGAAAATACGACTTCAGCAACAGAGTGATCAATGCCTGGAATTCACTACCTGACTCTGGTTTCTTCCCCAAACCCAAAAAACTTTAACCTTAGACTGTCTACTGTCGACCTCACCCCATTCCTAAGAGGTCTGTAAGGGGCGTGCATAAGCGCACCAGCGTGCCTACCGTCCCTGTCCTACTGTCCTATTGTCCTCATCTATCTGTATTCACTTTGATTATGTTTATGTTTATACCTATACCTGCTATCTTGTACATGTTTGACAAACAAATAAATAAATAAATAAAAATAAAATAAATCTGCCCTTCAGCACGGTGCAAAATTGCCCTAAATTTCAGAAAGACATTTGAATGTTAGGAAAGAATGTCTTAATGATAAGAGGAATTTGATACAGTAATCAATTGCCTGGGAAGATGGTGGATTTCCCTCCCAGGATATCTTCAAGTTGGGGGTGTGTTCACGGGTTTGTCAATTTGGATTCCAACTTCGTGAATGAGGCTGGGATAGATGACACAAATGCTGCCTTCAATTATATTCTACACAAACATTTAACTGTCTGCTATGGATTGTAAGGAGGAGGAGAAAGTGGAGCTATTTAGCGAGGATGTGAGTTGTCATTGGTCAACCTGCAATCTTTGGCATGCAAAATGTATTTGACCAGTGATGTTCAATGTTACAGGACTGCTGAGCAACAATTTTGGAAAATTCTGCCTCCTTTTCATTTTTATTTTTGGGGGATGTATGGTATTTCTGCAAACTTTTTCCTTGAAATCCCTTCCTCCATTTTTTTTGTTTCCATTGTGTTGGCATCATTATCATAACAAACGCAAGTGTTCATGTTTCAACACAGCAATAAAGTAATCTCTTAATTTATCAAACCTTGATAAGCCCTCTTATCAGCCCAAATGAGCCGAGGTGGCGCAGTGGTTAGAGTGCAGCACTGCAGGCTACTTCAGCTGAGCTGCTAGCTGCAGTTCGGCGGTTCACATCTCACCAGGCTCAAGGTTGACTCAGCCTTCCATCCTTCCGAGGTGGGTAAAATGAGGACCCAGATTGTTGGGGGCAATATGCTAACTCTGTAAACCACTTAGAGAGGGCTGTAAAGCACTGTGAAGCGGTATATAAGTCTAAGTGCTATTGCTATTGCTATTGCTATTTAGCAGACTTTGGTTTTAAAAGACAAAACATCCTCGATCTGAATTTTGTTTTGACAATAACAGGCTTTGCCCCAAATGAGCAACAAAATCCACTGCTTCCTCCCCAAATGGTTAACAATAAAATTTGTTTGATGAGCAAGGATGTCTGGCAGCTCAGAAACATTGCATTTGCCATTTAGAAGATAATCAGCTTCACTCTCTCTCCGTTAATCCATTAAATCAAGGGTTTCTTGTAATGATGAAATTTCTATGCAGTGAACTCCACGTATATGGAATGTGTCCAACGTTAGTAATAAATCTAACCTTCGCCACATTCCCCTGCGTTTGGAAAGTTCTTTGCAGAGAGGCATGAATTCAGCTGCCTCTTTTGACATCAAGAACTGTGCAGACTTTTGATGTTATGTATTCTGATGGCAGCAAGATTACTTTATGCACAAAAATGGAAGGACACTTTCATTCCCAAGATGGATGAATGGCTGCAAAAGTTGATGGAGTGAGCAGAGAGGGCTAAATTGACTGCTTTGGTTAAAGTAAAAAACATAATTTACTTTTGTTTCTACTTGGAAAACGCTTCTGGACTTTGTGCTTGAGATGGGGAAAAAAAAATGAAACTTTGATTTTGGATTTTACCGATTAGATAGGCTTGTTGTTATAGAAATGGCCAGTGTATACTATTATGTAAAAATAAAAAGTTGAGGTTTGATGCTATTATCTTATTCTACTGCACCAAAGGGAATCGGAAGCCAATGACTTTTTTTCCTTTTTATCACTTTTCCCTTCCCTTCTCCCTCCCTTATTTTCCTACTATTTTCTTTTGTATTTTATATTATAAATTAATAATAATAAAAAAAGAATGGTATAGATTTTGAATCTAGGCAGTGCTTACAAACTACACAGACAGTACGTTCTTTAGCATTCATGAGGACCTTTTAAATTTATCCAGCTTTCTTGCATAAGCCGACAATGGTTTGTAACTATTGTTTTGCTGTTTTCATCACATTGTTATTAACCTTCTGTCCCATGTTAACATTCCAACACTGTGGTTAGATCTCTGGTATGACATGGTATTGCTCTATGAGAAATACTGCTAAGCGTTCATCTTGCTTTAATTGAAGAAAACCATAAACCAAGTACTCTGAGTAATACATAAAATCAATTCTGTGTTTGCACTGAAAACAGCCAGAGTTTCCACTCTGATGGGAGGAGTACTCTTAGCTTCTCTGAGGCTGGGCTGAACATTTGTAGGTTTGGAGATGGCATGGAACTGAGCCTTATCTAGCACTTTATTGCTAGGAAAATAGTAGTTTCTGGGAAGGGGAACTACCTTTTGTGCTGTGTTAACCACATGGTTCCTTTTCATGACCTGTGGTGCCCAATTCTCTTGGCTGGAACTATCTTTTCTTTCTCCTTCCTGGATTCATCACATGGATGATCACAGCTAATCAAGAATCTTGTAGGGGATAATATGGCATAGCACAAACACTATGAAGTTAGGCTGGCAGATGAGAAAGAAAAACAAAACAGGGCAAACCATAAATAAGTGGTGAAAGATGGTTGGGCATGTCCTTCAGAAAAAGTGCTTCAGAAATTTGTAGGACTTACATGTGCAAAGCACCAATTTTGCAGGGCTATTAGATCTGGCCTTCAACAATCCAGATGGCAATACAGCAGGTGACAGCAAAAGTTAAGAGTTTTCGGTATTATTTTGCTGCCGTCTACTAATCATCCAGATTTACGAAGCCCCAATCTGTAGCTGTATCTTTTGTTACAACAGCCAAACTTTTGCCAAGTTTGCATGGATACTTTGGAAGCTGCTTCCAGGTTTTGAATGGTTAAAACTTTTAACAATTAAAACTTTAAGCTCATGCGGCTCCTTCCGAAGAGGCTTCCAGCTGCAACTCTGGAGGCAGTTTCAGAAGCAGCTGTGACAGTTTGGAAAAAATATATGGCTGCTTGGTGTGTTTCTGTGCATCACAAAGTCCTTCTTTCAAAGCCCGTGAATAGACCTGTGAGTTACGTTTTAGCTCATAAGGTCATAAGAATGTCTAACCCATTAGTGGAAGAGTCATAACTTATTAAAAGAAGAAGTATCTTGGGTGCAGAATGATCTACTTTTGGTTGCTGGCATCTCCAGGTAGGAATGGCAAATGCTGTTAGCTGAAATGTTGAAAAGGTACACGGACAAGTACACAGACTCAATATTGAGGAATTTCCTATACTCCAGAAATGGGACCATAGAAAAAGGATTAGAGGTCCAATCAGAGGTGGGACTGGGGCACAGGTGAAATCCAGCTGGTTCTCATCGGTTCGCCCGAACCGTTAGTAAATTGCTTAGGCAGTTCGGAGAACTGGTTAAAAATAAAGTGCAAGAGAGATTTTTTTCCCTCTCTCTCTCCCTTGAGTTAATAGCTCCACTTAACAGTTGCAGCTGGAATGCAGCCATACACGCTGAATCAAGTCAATAAACAACAGAAACTGACAGGATTAGGGCAGGGAAACCCATCAATCACCCATCTAGGGATGTTAATTTCTTCCCTTCAGGAAGAAGGACAAGATTACAAACATTTTCATTATAAAGAGTATTAAGTAACACTTCTGTGATCAGCTGATGCTCCCTGGAGTTTCCCAAGACCTTTTATAGCTGCTGTAGTGTTGGCTACTACTTCTTTCTTTCTGGGGAAAAAGATACAGGAGGGGATAATGTTGCAGCTTGATCATACAGGCTGTGAATTTAATGCATGTGTGGCCAAGCCAGCTGTATTGCTTCTGCTGTGAAGCACCCAATTTAGAACATAGAGAACATAGAATAATAGAGTTGGAAGGGTTAATGGCTTTTAGAAACACCCCCAGGCTGTCAATTAGCCTGAACAGCTGCTCTTAGTTTCCCTCGCAGCTGCTGCATTTGCTTTGGGGTTGACTTTTTTTTTTTAAAGGGGAATGGCTGCTTTAAATTTTTTGCATTGTTTTAGTAGTTCCTGGCAAGAAGTTGTAAATGCTCCAACACTGGAAGTTTTTAAGAAGAGCTTGGATAATCATTTGTTTGAAGTGGTGTAGGGATTCCTGCCTAAGGAGGGGGTTGGACTAGAAGACATCAAAGGTCCTTTCCAATTCTGTTATTCTATTCTATTCCAAATATTGGAAGTGCTATTTTATCGTGCTATTTTATTGTGAGTTGGACTAAGGAGAAATTTCCTAAGGGTGAAACCAATCAAGTTGACCACGCTCACACAGTCACATGACCAAGCCACGCCCACAAAGCCATGCCCACAAAGCCACACCCACAGAACCGGTAGGGAAAATCTTTGGATTTCACCACTGGACTGGGGTGTGTGTGGGTGTGTGTGGGGTGTGTGTGGGTGTGCGTGCACATATGGTATGTACAGTAGGTACTGTATGTGTGAGTATATATGTATATACACCCACATACCTATGAAAGTTCCCTCTTTGTTACCACCTTGGTTAGCTATAGTTGTATTGTTGAAAAAGTTGGGAAGAAAATGTGGAAATAATTTCTATTTAAGCAGAAGTACAATGTAGAAGGAGGAAAACTCTGAAAGCTGATCTGCTAGTCAGTCTGTTATCCAGATTTTTTTTCTGCCACGGGCAGGCAATTCCAAGCTGGCCTCCTTCCATCTCTCTTTGTAGGTCTTATAATAATGACTTGGACTTGGACCTTGAAAGAGAAAGATTGGTTGGTCTTCAGATAGGGCATCTGGGGGTAGAGGGACAAAAATAAATCAATAAATGATGTTTACAATGCTTGTGCAAAACATGTATATTAAGGGTGGGCTACGTTCACGTGTTCAAGGACACCGTTTTGACTTTTTGAATTCCTGTACAAATGCTCCTAATACAGGGCTTTAAAGCTGCCACTTCCACTGTATGATATTTTCAAATTCTGAAAGTCCTCTCTGCCACATGGGAAATGAGCTTTGTTTCAGCAAGAAGTTTAGATATCTAGAATCACATCTGTGCTATCCCACAGAGAAGGAATAGATCTGAATTGGGACAATTTTAGATATCTAGAATCACAATATGCTATCCCACAGAGAAGGCACAGATCTGAATTGGGACAATTTTCAACAGATGCTTATCTAGATGGCATAATTTAGTTTGACTTTAATAAGTGAACACGTACAGATAGCTGTCACCTGTCAACCAGTCAGCTACTACAATCTATCATTGTTTCACTCATTGTCCATTCTAATAGTTGACTGGTTGAAGGGAGATAGCTACCTGTAAATATTTTTTATTCTATGTCCATTCATTTGCTAAATACTGTGACATATTCCTTTCTTTTAGCATGACTGTGCCCAAACTTTAGAACTATCTTGATCTGAATGAAAGCTATGAGAAATATCAGAATCACGCCTTCACTGCAATAGCCCACTTTCACTGTTCCTCCTGGACACTAGACCTCTGTTAATTTTGGAATGTTTTAAAATGAGAAGAGGAACAGAAATGGCATTAAATAAATAATACCCATCTCATTTACCACCTTAAGGAAATTTTAAAATGCTTCTTTATTGAAGATAGTATTTATTTGACATTAGTATGTTCTGTTTAAAATTAAAGCAATATGTCTATCTCATTGTTATTTTATTTTTTATTTTAATCATTTCAATATTCCATATTACATTTATTATTTACATATAACATACTTGATACACTTTCACAGCTATTCAACCATTCAAAAAATTTGGTCACAAATGTTTTTGAAATTCTTTAACTGAGATGAACATCCTAGTATCTCTACTGGTTCAGACCACAATTAGGGTTATGTGATAAAAATGAATCCTGTGTAAAGTAAATGTGATTTTCTTTTTCTTCAGTAAAAGCATGTCTGATTATCAGAGACTGCCTGGATATGTCCAGGTTTCTTGGCAAGATTTCAGAAGTGGTTGCTAATACCTCCTTCCTAGTGCTGACAGAAAGTGACTGGCCCAAGGTCACACTGCTAGCTTTGTGCCCAAGGCAGGACTAGAATTCACATTTTCCTGATTTCTAAAGTGATACCTTAACCTCTACATCAAACTGGCTCTTAATGTTATGCAAATATCTGTCTGATTGCCGGCCTGCCTGCCTAGGGCTATATCTATATCTATATCTATATCTATATCTATATCTATATCTATATCTATATCTATATCTATATCTATATCTAT
>QLTV01004082.1:271816-289917 GCA_003457575.1 Thermophis baileyi | reverse complement strand
TTCTATTCTATTCTATTCTATTCTATTCTATTCTATTCTATTCTATTCCATTCTATTCCATTCTATTCCATTCCATTCCATTCCATTCCATTCCATTCCATTCCATTCCATTCCATTCCAACCACATCTATACAATGAAGTTCTCAAAGATTATTCAAAAGAGAGAGAAAATAAATTTTATGAAGATTTCTATATGGGATGGCTAGTCTTTCACTCATTCGCAGCAATATAGGACTGGGGAGTATGAAGTGTGAAGTCCAACATATTTGGAGTGCACCCACTTGGGAAAGTTTAAGATGTTCAAGAGGCTCAATTTTTGGTAGAAACCTGGAAAACGTGATTATTCAGAGGCATGATTTTGGGCTTTAATTTAGCTTCCATGAATAACAATGAATAGATCTTCATCTGGATCCAGTGTTATTGCTAGTAATTATACAGATGACCCATTGTACCATAAGCAGTATAGGCACAAGGGTAACTGATATTTCAGCTATATTTCAGCGAACCGGTAGCAGCGGCGGTGGGAGGCTCCGCCCACCCGCCTGGGATGCTTCTGCGAATGTACAGAAGCGTCGCGAGCGCGCACGCGCATGAGCAAACCAGTAGCAATGGGATTTAGAACCCACTACTGGTTTACCTTGGAGGCAGCCCTAAGACAGCTTCAACTTCTCACCTTTGTCCTAGGGTTCTCTCCAGAATCTGAAGTTTCACTTACAGCAGTAGAGAAGCTGCAGAACTTTCTGTGCTCTCTCTCTCCAAAGAGTCAGAGTCCACCTGGGTATTTTGTTACACATCTGCTTATCTATTTTGCTTGTCAGAACGGCATATTTTCCCTTGATCTGCCATGGGAAACTCATTTAGACCAAGCAGGAAGGAAGCTGCATTGCAGGCAAGTGATGAAGGACTTGGCCCAAGACATTTTCCTACTCTTCCAGAGCTTTAACCAGAATTGCGCCACCATTGTGAATAATGAAATCCTTTTAGTGCTGAGGTCCCCAGCAGCATCCACTGGAGGGCTGGATTATCCATTGGTTACAATGAGCGCACTGCCCAAGGTCAATGAAGCCCACAAGAGTCTATTAAAAAGTTTTAGACACACACCAATTTTTTAAATTATAAATTACAGAGCCAATACAATCTCTCAAATGCAAATATTTATCTATAGATCTTTCTTGGAGGCTGATCTGAAATGAATGACCCAAGCAAGGCCTGTAAAGAATTTAATCTGGCCATCACCACATGAATGCCAATCTTACTTCACATCCCTTCTCTGTGATATATTTTTCTGAGAGCAGACTTTACTTCCAATTTGGGGCATATAAAGCACATTTAATTGCTAAAGTGATGCCTAATCTACAGCAGGATCTGAAGAAGTCTCTCTCTTTTGTTTGTTTGCCAGGTAAATGGTAGACTAATACTCTTTCAGTCCAATGAATCATTCTTTCTATTCTGTGAAGTTACAAGTTGGGAGAAAATCAAAATGGACACCATTTGCTGACTCAATCCCCCTCCCACCCCAGCTACCCTATCATTTGTGATAGACTATATGGCCTAGAGATTGCTGAACTACAGCACCAATCAATTCCACTCAGCAGGACTAAATGGTGAAGGATACTGGGAGTTGTGGTTCTGCAGCCAGGTGCTATCACAGTACATTGAACTTTGACTCTCACCAATAGTAGTCAGCATAGTCACTGGCAGAGAATTCTGGAAAATGTACTCCAAAATATCTGGAAGATACTAGCAATTGCTCTTATGCATTAAATTGCAAGACTTTTAAAGACATCATTTTTCTGCTTGATCGCCTGAAACGGGTTTCAGGTCATCATAGCCTAGGTCATCTGTTTTTCTCTCATTCGCACAGATGTTTGTTTCCTAATCAGTGGGTTCAAAACACAGCTGATGCCGGAAGCCATGTTCTAAGCCATGTTCTTTTTTGAAAGATGCCTCATGTGGTCTGTGTATTTCTAGACTTTGGATTTTTCAAGTGTGACATCTTTTATCCAATTCTTTCCTCTGGCAGAGGGGAGAACATGTGGCTTCCAGATTCATTTTCCACCCGAGGACAAAGCTGTGTTTTAATGGTCTATTTCCAGTTAAAGCCTATACTTTAAACATTTCCCCCCAGATGCTGTGGGATCTGACAGGAGAAATAAATTTAAACAGCAGAGGTAAGCATTGAAAGAACTTATAAAGGTGTTTGCTTCATATCAAACGGTTGCAATGTTGGGTTAGGGAGCTCCTTAGTGGAGTTGAATTTGGATCAAATCTCACCCTGCTTACAGGGAGGCATCTGTAGATAATGAGAGAGGTGACCTTTGGGACAAGGACTATTTTGTAAGCAAAGATTACAAAATTATATAAGAGGAAGGAAAAAGTAAAGCACAATCAGACTTGCAATATTTTACTATTATACTCTATCCCAATAAAGATGGTACAGAGAGGAAGGAAGATGACCTTGAACGAAATATGCAAGAACCATTACCTAGGTCCATGATGGCGAACCTATGGCACGCGTGCCACAAGTGGCACGCGGAGCCATATCAGTGGGCACGTGAGCTCAGGTCCGGCGCGCATGTGCGCGCCGGCCAGCTGATTTTTGGGCCTTCTGGGCCCATTGGGAGTCGGGAAACAGGCTGTTTCCAGCCTCCGGATGGGGTGGGGAAGGCCCATTTTTTTGCTGTCCCCAAGTTCCAGAGCCTTTCTAGGAGCCCAGGGAGGGTGAAAACGGCCTCCCCCCCCCCACGGAGGCCCTCCAGAGGCCAGAAATGGCCCTTCAAGTTGGGAAATGGGCCATTTCTGCCCTCCAGAGGGCCTCCGGGGGGGTGGGGAAGGCCGTTTTCACCCTCCCCAGGCTCCTAGAAAGGCTCTGAAGCCTGGGGAGAGCAAAAAAATGGGACTTCCAGTCCAACCGGAAGTCAGCAAATGGGCCATTTTCTGCCTCCGGAGAGCCTCCGAGGGGGTAGGGAAGGCCGTTTTTGCCCTCCCCAGGCTCCTAGAAAGGCTCTGAAGCCTGGGGAGAGCGAAAAACGGGCATGCCATCACATGCCGGGAGCGGGGGGGGGGCGGGGGTCATGTGCGCATGCGTGGGGGGGGCATGGAATTATGGGTGTGGGCACGCACACGCACGCGTGACCCCCCCGCGCTCCCCCACTTTTGGCACGTGAACCAAAAAAGGTTCGCCATCACTGACCTAGGTCAAAGGGGTTGATGCATTTTTAAGTCTAGAGAAATGAATTAACATTTGGAAAAGGCTGAGGCAGACACCACCCTGTGTCAGGGTTCCAAATAGCATCCAATTTTAAATCAGAGTCCGAGGCAGAATATTCCTCAAAGTTCCAATTTATTAACAGAGCCATGTTGGCACATCTGGGAGAAATCCGAATCTGAAGCTGCAGGGGTTTCTCCACCCAGTTGAAAGTTCAAGCCCTTGTCCCCACACCCTCAAGTCCATCACGTTAACCAATCTTCTTCTGCCAGCGTGGCAGCTACTCCCATCTCCTTCCGTGCAGGTGCAGGACAAAGGATGACCTTGACAGTCTAGAAGGAATTTGTTATGGCTACATGCATACATCCCTCATGCAATGACCCCTCCCAAATTCCCCTAGCAAAGAATACATTTTTAAAAAGCATAAAGTGTGGCAGGCCAAAGACTCCAACTATAATGGCTTCGGCCTGACACCCTGATTTACTGGAATATAAGAAGGGGGTGGAACACATTCAGACTGCAAGATTCTGTTGTTATAGCCAATCTCAATAAAGCTAATTTTAGCCTTCCTATGATTCCTTGATCTGGTCTATCTATTGGGTTGAGAGTATAGTTCGATTCTTCCAGTGAAATCTGTGTCCTGTTCTGTCTACCCAAAAGGCTGACATCAATCAATCAGCCCTTCAACTGTAGAGACTTAGGCCACATCTGTACAGTTGCTTTGCTAATGCTTCCTGCTTACCCCAAAGCTTTCAGGAAATTAGGCTGCCCCCATAGAATACCCTTATTATATACCTGGAACCACAACATTAACATGTCCCATTTTAAAGTTCATGATTCATGGTTCCTTTTGCTGAAAGTTCATCATCATCTAAGAGCAGCAAATGCAGATAAAGTCTTCTCCGGTTGGCATTGCACAATGCTGCGGTTACCCATTCCACTGGTTTTTTTCTTTTTTCTTTTCCATTGTATCACACACCTATTGAACTTCAAAAAGCAACCCTTGACTGTGTTGCCTACTGAGCAGAGCAAAGAAGTTTCTCATAGAATAATAGGACTAGAAGAGATGTTGGAGATCCTTCAGTTGAAGCCTCGATCTAGATGATCATCAGATCATCCCAGACAAACGGCTACCCAACCTTTGCTTGAAAACCTCCAGTGATGGAGCACAATCAGGACATTCCTCTTTAATTTGAGTTTGGATTCTATCTGTCAAATTTCTCATTCTTGTCCTAACCTTGGATTCTTTGGAGAATCCACACCCCTGTGACAGCCCTTCAAGTATTAGAAGACTGCTACCATGTTTCCATGGGCCTTTCCTTCTAGACAGAAGTTCTTCTGCATATTTGGCTGCCATCTAGAGACATCCACATTTGTGCAGACTCTGGTTAGTGCTGCTGAACATCTGGAATTTCAGAAAGGGGTTTAGTTACGGGGTTTGGTGTAGGAGGTGTAAATTACTCTAATATCAGGTCAGGAAACAGCAAGGAATGCTACCTTATTGTGGTAGGGCAAAATGTTGAAAGTCTGCCCCAGTTTCTGTCTGCCAACCTATTCCCCATAGCAAACAGATTCATATCAGGTTTATTTTGTGCTTCTTTCTCACATGTTCTCCTTTCCCAGGACACAATTACCTAATTGCATAATTTGTGTGTTGATATTGCAAAGTTTACACCATCATGTTGGTATCATTGCAGCTTGCAATAGATGTCTGAGCACCTATTAAACAATTTTTCATTTAAACTAGTCCAGATAAGTATTGCAGAACTGTTTCTTTGAGAGTCTAAGAAAGCCATAAATATAGAAACAAGCAGAAAGCAGAGAATGAGAGACTGAGATCAATTAATCAATCAGAATAGAGCTGGAAGGGACCTTCGAGATCTTCTAGTCCAAACCCCTGCTCAAGCAGCAAACCCTATATCATTTCAGACAAGTAACTGTCCAGTCTCTTCTTAAAATCAGATCAATTAATTAAGCAATTAATTATTTAATCAGATTAAGATCACACTGGGAAATAGGCCTCACTCAATTTCATGGAGCAGTTAATCTAAACTTGGTGGAAAGAGAAGATCTAAATATGGGTGAAAGCGGATCTGCCACAAGAAAGAGGAAAGGACGCATGTGAAAGTTTTGTGTGTGTATAAGTATCTATGTTTGTGCACACTTACTCCATTGTATAAATACCTTAATACTCTTTGCAGTTCAGAGATTATGATAGTGATCAGTGTAGATATAGAAACCAAGGCTGACATGATTGAGTACGGGTGATGTGAAGGCTAAGAAATGGGAAATAGCAGCTCAGCACACAAGTATGATGTGACACCTGACTTTCATCATAATGCCACCTGCTCTCCTGACTTTGACCAGAAGCAAGCAGTGTTAGGGTGGAAACTTCAGGGTTTCAGTATATGATAGAAGGAAGTGGTTTATGAAATGAAGAATCAGTTATACTCCTAGAAACTTCACCCAGTGGAAGTTATATTTTATATCCGGTGCCAGAGGTAGGTTCCTCCCGGTTCGCACCGGTTCTATAGAACTGGTAGCAAACCGCTGGTGATGTCACGGATCAGGTTCTGTCGGTGCCGGTCTGTGGACGCCACCATCTTTTTTTTTTGGAATTATTTTTTTTTAGATTTTTTTTTGAATTTTTTACTATTTTTTTCTTCTGCGCATGCGCAGAAGCCGAGTCCCCAGCACTGCGCATGCACTGCCATCTTGTTTTCATCTTTAAAAAAAAAATGCGAATTTTCACCACTGAGCATGTGGCACGCAATGCGCGTACAGCCACGCAGCGTGGGAGGAAGCAAACTGGCAGCGAGGTAAGTTAGAACCCACACCTGTCCGGTGCTCATACTGAGTGAGGATTAGAAAAAAAGACATATTTTACATTTGATACCCATACTGAGAGAGGACTAGATATACAAGGCATATAGTCTGCGAGTTTAGTCCTATTTAATTGCCTTAATTTTAATACCGGTAGCTCCACAAAGATGTATAATATTAATTTATACAATTATATAAATTAATTTATATAATTAATTTATAATTATATCTACAACATTAAATATGAGGTTGATTTAAGTCTCTTTTAATAGAGTATGTCTATTAGCTCAATATTTGTCTGTGAGAATAAGAGAGATGCAGGGAGTTAGTTTAAATTTTTAAAGCAAACACATTTTTAAAATCTGCAGTTGGCCATCTGAACAACTCTAAAAACGCCTGCTTAAAAACTGATTAAGAATAGGTGGCTTGTTTATTCATTCCCCCAAAATAAAAAAGTGTACTTCCAGTAAAATAAAAATATAAAGCATGCATGTGTGCAAGTGCGCAGACACACACACACACACACACACACACACACACACACACACTTACACTTTATATATAATTCATGAAAATTATCTTACCATAGCTGGGAAGATAGTGGCAATCCACCTGGGCCAGGACAGTTTCCCCATGAAAGTGCCATTTAAAGCAGGGGTCTCCAACCTTGGCAACTTTAAGACTTCCTCAGCAAAGCTGGCTGAGGAATTCTGGGAGTTGAAGTCCACAAGTCTTAAAGTTGCCAAGGTTGGAGACCCCTGACTTAAAGGACACAGGAGCACAAGTCAAAGGTTCAGTAGGATTGTGACATAGCCCATAGGATTGTGGCATAGCTTACCTGTCTCAGATAAAACTCCTGGGTTTTGATGAGCAAGTGGCAGTGATGGAAGGGAAGGGTTTTTCCAGGGGTGGGTTCCTCCCGGTTTGGACTGGTTCTCCCAAACCGGTAGTGGCCCGCTGGTGACATCACGATGATGTCACCGAACCGGATCAGTCGGTGCCGGTCTGTGGGGGCCGCCATCTTTTTTTGAATTTTTTTGAATTTTTTTTGAATATTTTTTTTTTGAATTTTTTATTTATTTTTTATTTCCTTCTGAACATGCACAGAAACCGACTTCCGGCACTGTGCATGCGGTCGCCCTCTTTTTTTTTGGCTTTTTTAAAAAAAAATCAGATTTTTTGTTACTGCGCATTCGCATGCGTGTGCGAAGCGCACGTGTGGCCACGCAGCGCGCCCACACAGCGTGGGAGGGAGCGAACCGGCAGCAAGGTAAGTTGGAACCCACCCCTGGGTTTTTCCTAGTACCTATAGGTAGTCTTCCACTTACAACCATTTATTTAATGACTGAATATCATTAAATGAAGTTTACAATGGCACACAATGAATTTTGACAGGTCCTCATGCTTACAACCATTGCAGCGTCACTTGATCAAAATTCGGGCACTTGGCAACCAGCATGCATTCTAAATGGTTGTGGCATCTTGGGGGTCATACAATTACCATTTCCCAGAGAGCTTCTGAAAAGCAATGTCAATAAGAGAAGTCAGATTTGCTTAATAATCATGGCAAAAAGGTTGCAAAATCAGGCACGGCTCACTTAACAACCTCATTATTTAGCAATGGATGTTGCAGTCCCAATTGTAGTCATAAGTTGAGGACTACCTGTATAAGATAATGTTGGTAGAATCCAAGCTCACAGCATATGCAGGAGATTTTACAATGTGATTGTCACTACTAAGGCTCTTGTTTTGATAGCCAAGGATTCAGGGTTCTAGTTAGTGAATAGAATTCAGGGCTCTATTTAGAGAATAGATTCTAAGGAGGGGTAGAATCAAGATCACGTGAAGTATTAGTACCACTTTATATCGCCCTCTCTTAAAGGAGAAATGCCTCCAAAATTTTCTCTAATTTCCAGGCAAGTAATTTTTCAACACTCATAGTCCATGCTTCTCCATTCTACAAAAATTAATCAACTATCTTGCACCATCCAACAGTAGTAAATATATCAGCAAATTAGCATGGTTGATACCATTACATTTCCTTAACATTGGTCCTGAATTTAGCAGACTGGTTCATGATAACCAGTGGATGAAGAAGATAAATGAGATTTGGGTGGGACTCACTTTAAAGGTTTGCCAGGGACAAACCTGTCTTGCAGAATACTTTATTTTGTTTTTCATTTAACAGGCATTTGCAGTTATTTTGTGTTCTTCTTTGCAAGTGTTTTTCTCAAAATCAATTTTTGTACTACTTGATCATTTTCTCAAAGCAACCTTTCTGTGGGATATAAATCAAATAACGAGAAAGAAAGAAGAGCATTTTTAAAAGTAAAAATTCAAGCAAGACTTTCTTTTGGAAATAATAATTTGCTCCCAAGAATTCAGAGGCCAGGAAAGGATATAGCAAAATGTTTTTTTCTCTATGTGACTTTCAGGGAAATGCCAGTAGGTTGTCCCCTCTCTCGTGAGGAGAAGGTGCAGGTGGAAGAAAGAGACAGTCCATTTCTGCATATATATTTTTTTGTAGTCAAAGACCATCCAAGCTAGTATTTAGTTCAAAGACCACCACAGTAGACAGTGGTGGCCCCAGGTACCAGTCAGAGGAAACCCAGATGTTCCTGGCTGGAAAAAATAACTAATGGATCTGGCATCTGAACTCAGCAGCTGCCAATAGGCAACTCATCTGCAGCTGCAGATGTTACTGTTGTAGCTGGCACGCTCTGGGGAAAGCAAGGAGTGTAGAACAAACCTGACACCCTGAGAGGATGTGTTTTCGGCTTAGCACAGCACATGTTTTATATGCCCTCCCAAATACTGGGGCTTCTTAGAGGAATCCCAGATGTTTCTCAGCCCCTTAAACAAGGGCCTGCTGAAAGAATTTGCTTTGTAGTGGGTTTGAAATCTGTGGCTCTTAACCATGAAGCTCAGCTTACTTTACTTTCTACTTTCTGCTAACTCCTTTTGTCTTTCGGATTTGACTTCCAGGCCTGGATAGTAGCACATTTGCTGTGACCCTTAGTATTAATTCACCTGAGCATTGACATACTTCATTCCCCTGCTGAAATCCAAACCAGTTGGTATAATATTAAACCGACAGGCAGGCAAGAAGGAATATTAGCAGTCTTGACAATTGCACAAAAGCGACAATATACTAGGAAAGCCTAAAGCCAGCAGAGTGAAAAAGGAGAATGGAAAAATATAAACAATAGGAAACATTAAAAGCTTGCTACATTTTTTCATGCATATCATTATTAATAATAATAGGGGTCTTGGGAGGAAGGAAACAACAACTAACAAATTAATAGCCTGCCATCAACACTCTAATTAATAATTAAAAGCCACACACAACCAGGCGCCATATAAATACAACACGTAGAACAGCTCAGTGCACATTTTGGAGAGATAAAAGTTTCCTGAGGATGGGCTCCAGTACAAGCCTGAAAGTTTGGAAGAATACATCTTTGGTTCCTGTGACTAAGCCAGATTGGATCCTGCAACCTTATCCTGGGACAGATATATTTGCCTTCATTTCAGGGAGGTCATAGTCCAAAATCCTCTGGATGGCACCAAAATAGGGAATACTCACTAGCCCAATCCTATGTATATTTCTCTATAATGCAATTTCATCCTTGGACTTGCAGATCTTCAGCCTAGGAGCATAACAGCATTCATCTAAATCAATGTTTCTCAACTTCGGCAGTTTTAAGGTGTGGAGTTCAACTCACAGAATTCCCCAGTCAGCAGGAGTTCTGGGAGTTGAAGTCCACACAACTTAAAATTGCCAAGATTGAGAAACACTGGTCTAAATGTTAGTGGAAGTGTCATGGTACTAGGCTGGGATCTAACTGAATGAGTTACCAGAGGAGCTGTTTGAAACACAGCGTAAACAAGATCAGTCTCCATGCAGGCAAGCCCCATGTGGACTTGAGATGGGTAAGAGTTTCATCTGGTTCATTTTTTAAAAAAGTACTTGCTCAAACTCACAAAATTCTTCCCAAACAGGGTGGGAAAAATACAAGAGGAAAAAAAAAAAAAGACAAGGGTGGGGAGGAGAATAGAAACACATGCAAGAGAAAACAAAACTGACAGATGTGTCCATCCAAGCAAACTGTCCTGAGTTCATAACCTTTGCAAATGTAGGTGTGATTCCCAAAATATTTTGATGCGATTGCCCCCTCCACTGCTGATTTAGAGTTACTACTCCCTACCTGCATCCCAAGATCCAGCCCCGTAACTTTATCAGCTACACACAATTCACCAAAACACAGTATCACACATACACATTCAAATATTTTGCAACATGCATCGATGCATTCAAAGATTTTTTTTCCTTGGGTCATCCCAAAACCAAATCTAAATTGAGGGTTTAAATTAAATTAAATTAAAATTAAAATCCAACACCTCCCCCTGCTGGTTTCTTTTAACCAGGACAACAGTGAGACTTCTATCTGTTCTGTAGATTTAGGAATTGAGGAACAAATGACCTCATTAATGATGATCAGGAGGGGGGGGGAAAGGATTGTGTAACTTGAAGCATCTCCAAAAGTGAGCTCCAGGTACTAGCTACACCAGTAGATACTTTGGGGCAAACATTAACTGCTTCGGCAAACCCAAATCTTGGTCATGTTCAGGATATATTTTCCCATGTTAGGACAGTTATATTTTTCATCATCCCTGCAAGGTAAATGAAGGGTTGCAGCTGGGAAATAGAAAGCCTTGGTAAAATGTCTGATCTAGGAAGTTCTGCTTTAAACGAAAGCAAAAGGACACTTTGAGTTAAAGATTTTAGGTTGACAGTGTAGCCTTTCGCCAGCTGTGCTGTTACAAGACTTAAGTTCATTGGCTTAACAAGAGGCCAGATGGAAAAATCAAGGCAAAAATCTATCCGATGTTGGAAATCTTCTATTTTGTTTCCTGTGACATTTACATTTGTCTCCTTTTTTTGTACCACCCAGGAATGGTTTTACTTAAAAATTATGGATACAGAATTTTGACACGTTTTCATATATGGAAACATTCATACACGTTTGCCTGCCTTTACTTCTTACATAAATGTCTTCCTCGTGTAGGCCTCATTTCCAAGGAATTTTTCCCATATACTTTAAAATGACATTTTCCCTAAATTTGGGGATCCTTTTTATATTTGGTACAGAGGTGGGTTCCTCCCGGTTCGCACCAGTTCTATAGAACCGGTAGAAAACTGCTGGTGATGTCACGGATCCGGTTCTGTTGGTGCCGGTCTATGGACGTAGCCATCTTTTTATTTTTATTTTTTTTTCCTTTGGAATTTATTTATTTTTTTTGGAATGTTGTACTATTTTTTCTTCTTCTGCGCATGCGCAGAAGCTGAGTCCCCGGCACTACGCATGCGCCGCCATCTTGTTTTTGGCTTTTTTGGGGGGGTTGTGAATTTTCACCACTGTGCATGCGTGCACGCACATGGGGCACAGCCATGCAGCGTGCAATGCGCGTGCAGCCACGCAGCGTGCAATGCACATGCAGCCACTTGGCACGGGAGGAAGCGAACCAGCAGCGAGGTAAGTTAGAACCCACCCCTGATTTGGTACTATATTGCAAAGTACGGAAAAGTGTGGAAGTTGGAGAATTTGCATTCCATTGCAGGAAAGCTGCATTTAGTAGGGTTTCAGTGTGGTGCAGACTATGCAGAGAGGCCTCAGAGACTATGCAACACATAGTGGCATGGTGTAAGATGCAGTCAGGAACAGCATACTCTGAATTGCACAAACAAGTAGCTGTCATTGTGTATAGGAACATCTGTATAGTGTATGAACTAGATACTCCCAAGTCCAGCTGGGAGATCCCACAGAAAGTCATGGAGAATAAGCAGTCTGAGATCCTGCGGGACTTCCAGATTCAGATAGACATACAGGTACAGTACAAGCCAATCAACCAGACATCATAGTGGTAGACAAGGACCAGAATATAGCAGCAGTTATAGCTGTAGCAGTGCCAAGTGACAGCAACATCAGGAAGAAGGAGCATGGGAAACTGGAGAAGTACCAGGGCCTGAAGGAAGAGCTGGAGAAGATGTGGAAAGTAAAGGCCAAAGTGGTCCCAGTGTGGTAAGAGCACTTGAGGCGGTGACTCCTAAGCTGGGAGAGTGGCTCCAACAGATCCTAAGAACAACATCAGAGCTCTCTGTCCAGAAAAGTGCAGTGCTAAGGAAGAGCTAAGATACAGTAGCTGTACAGAAGTCTCAAACTCCTGGGCCTCTGGTAGAGGACTAGAGATTGAGGGACACATATAGGGGCGAAAAGGTAATTTTATAAACTTTGTGTCTTCCAATGATTCCAATCTTCTACAAATATATATTTATATTATAGTATTATTATTATTAATATGTATTTATATTACAAGCCAATTTCCTGACCATACAGGAAGTAGCATTTTTTGTTTTACATGTTAGGGATAACTATGGATGAAACAGTTTATTCACATGTTCTATCTTCTCAAGCACATGGCAAAGGCAAGCACACCTAAGTGATGTAAGGTTCGCCGACCAACTGCTTCTCTCTAAAGACAGAGAAGATGGCTGTGTCTAAACATGGAGCTCTGAATGATGGCATCTGGAGAGCAGGCTAGCTCTCTCTTCAGAAGATCCACATCAAAGAATCTCAAATAACTTGCAAATAACATCCCGGAGGGGACCCTGGCCTTGCAATTCATGTGCTAGGAGACTCGTGGTTCAAATGAAAGATAATGCAGTCACCATCTGTCTGTGAGAATGACAAGAACGGCCTTTGGAGAAAGTTAATAGAGAATGAACACTGTGGGTTAAATGCAAAATGAAGCATTTGTCATGGCTCAATATATCAGTCTGGGCAGTTACAATCCAAGTGGGGCCGTGCATGGGTCAACTTCTGGGAGAGTGTGTGTGGGGTGGGGTAGGGGTGTGTATATATACACACACACATACAGAGGCTTCAGTTCCCCTACTAGAAGTTACACAGTGATTAGTGGCCTCTTTCTGGCACTTAAAACTCACTATCATACCTTTTTCTGTCCCTACAGGCAAGATCGCATGCTTGACTTTCCATACTCTTGGATACAGATGGACAGCCCATGAGCACAGGGGTTGCCAATCTTATTTCTGCAGCTTTCAGAGTCTTCCTTCCAAGCATGCAGTTGGAATGCACCAGCAAATAGGCAGCTATTTCCAAAATATAAAAGTTATACCAGTATCCATGGCACATTTGGAATCTTAATTCAGCTACCTTTGTAGGTATCATTTACACATAATGTTGTCCATTGAATCTGCATAAATGTTATAAATCCCAATGACATTACCACCAAATATATGTTAGCTATAGCATAATAATGTGTACACTGCCATATCATCTCTGCCTTTGAGCCTTCAAAAAGTGATTACTAATGTTTTACAACATTGAAACTAGCAGATTTAACAGGTTTTTTGTGGGGTAATTTATGCATGAGTGACCCTTACTGGGCACCACATAATACTGTATAGTACACCTGTACTCCAAATTCAATATATTGACTGGGTGGATTTTTTGATCCTCTACTTGAAATCTATTTTTCATTCATTATATAATCGGGGGGGATGTCAGTGCCACAAGATGTCAGGAAGTGAATTATGATAATTTATGTAGAGAGTAATCCATGAATTAATAAATTTATATATCTTTAATATATCACAAGAATCGTTGTTTACACAATAATTCTGTACAGTATAACTTTCCTATATCTGTGGCACTGTATATTAAAAGTTAAGGAGTTGAAACCAGTGTTAGTCAGAATGGATGCGATAAAATCTGTAGACTTATGTCCCTCTCATTTCAATATTCAATGTTTCTACTCATTATGCAATCAAATATAAAACCATCACATACATATGAAATACATAGACCAGAATTCAGCTGTGTGAAATCTGGGCCATATGCCACAGATTGGCATATGGGCCAATTTCTTTAATATCTTTGGGCGTACCCAAAACTCTCTGAAGACCTACTTTGCTTAGGTTTCAGGGCACTATGGCAGCTTGAGATGAAGGAACCTGAAAGAAGGAATAGTTAAAAGGCTAAATTTTGCAAACAGGTTTATTGGAACCTGTCCTAACAATTCAGTGAGATATTTTTCCACATTTATATCATTTGTACAAAAGAAACATTTTAATATCAGGGATTAATTCCTATGAATGAAATAGTCCAAGGACAATTTCACTCAATAAATGCTCATAAAATGAAATGTCATGATGTCACCAAACAATAAACAACAATATGATGCCGCACGATGGCTTAGCAGTTAAGATTCTGAGCTTGTCAGCTGGAAAGCCGATGGCCCAGGTTTGAGACCCAAGTGTTGCAAATTGGGTGAGCGCCTGTCAATGTTCCCTCTAAGCTGCGTAGCTGCGCGGCCGCGCACGTGACAGGAAATCGCCGCGCGGCAGTTTCCAACTGCCGCGCAGCAATTTTCAATGTCAGAGGGAACATTGCTGTGCGGCCGCGCACCTGACAGGAAATCACCGCGCAGCAGTTTCCAACTGCTGCGCAGTGATTTTCAATGTCAGAGGGAACATTGGCGCCTGTCCTGGCCCTTAGCTCCTGCTAACCTAGCAATTTGAAAGCAAATGCAAGTAAATAAATAGGTACCACTTTGGTGGGAAGGTGACAGCACTGCGCAATGTCATGCTGGCAACATGACCACAGAAATTTCTTCAGGCAGCGCTAGCTCAATGGCCTTGAAACAGAGATGAGCACCTCCCTCTACAGTTGGCAACAACTAGAGTAAAATTCACAAGGACTCCTTTATGATGCCACAGGAGGTCAATAAATAACATAATTTGGATCAACAACCAATTTAGGTGTGGAATGCCTTCATTTAATGCAAAGGATGCAAAAGTGAAACTTATTTGTAAGAAATCTCAAAAAATCATACACACAAAGTGGAGAAGACTTTTAAGAGCCTTGCTAAAAATGCTCACAGAAATAATTAATTTTAGTTAATATTCAATAGTAATATATATTTTTAAAGAAATCTTCCCCTTCTTCAAAATCATATGGTAGAGTGGCCTCTGTACTTTGTTAGCTCCTTCCCATCTGCTTTATTTCCCTTTGTATTTAAATTAATATTTGTATACACACAAAGTACAACAACTTTATATGCCTTCTAAAATGTGGCACTGAGCCGATGTCTTCTTTTTTGCATCTCGCTTCCAATTTTCATATTAATAAAGACATGTCCTAACTTCAATGTGCATCACAAAGGGGAAGAATAAAGACACTCGGGTTGAGTGTAACTGAGAGAGCTGGAGAGTTGAGGCAAAGGGAAGGACAAGGAGAAGATATTTATTTCTTTGGAGAGATTGGCCTGATGTTCAAGAAGAACTATCTCATGATTCCATTCTCTGAAATGCTTTCTGAGTCTTGGGGCTGAGCTGTAGAGAATTTTCACTTTTGAAAATTTTCAAAAAATGTTCACTTCTTCTTATAATGTTTTAGTATTCATCCCCATCATCACAGGCCCACATGCTTGTATCTTCCTTGACAAGTCAATCTTACCCATAGAAAAAGAAAGTTGGAGTAGAATGGTGGCAGAGATCTAGTGAAAGTACATTCACTTAAAACTTCTCTCCTTAATCTGCCCTGACAAACCATTCCTAAGTAAGGGTTGATATTCTGGATATTTCTGCAAACACTTTCCAGGAAGTCCACATTTCCATGTATTGTCAAAAATGGAGCTATGAGAGGGTGCAGGATTTATGAGATATTTACACACTTCATAGGGATTGAATCTACCCAGTTTGGGGCCACCTGTGAACATGTGGCACGTGCTTTCAAAAACGTGTGGCATATGTGGCTGATAAGCTTAATCCACAACTTTTGGTTTGTGGTAGAAATAACTTTATGACCATAGTACTAGGAATCTGGGATGGGGAGATGGACTTTTATAAACTTTGGAGAACATGACTTCATTTTTTAGGATTCAGAGAGTATCAGATCATGGATGTTATTAAATTTACAATTCTTGGCTTCTAAAAGGTCTTATTATTTATTCATTGACCAGTGAGCAGAAATGACAAAAATTTCATAGTGTTTGAATTAGATCATGTTGGCCTTTGCCAATTAAAACAGCAACATGATGTTGAAATGTAATGATTTAATTTGCACAGTGATAGTGGAAGGCAGATGAAAAGACCCCTATAAAAATTCTTCAGTCAGAACTGGCGGGCCCTTAAATCATTTGGCTGATCCATTTCATCATCATCGTTCTCAGTTCAAGCATTTGCCACCATTTCTGTTTATTTAGGCAAGCATTCAAGATGAAGAAGAAGAAGAAGAAGAAGAAGAAGAAGAAGAAGAAGAAGAAGAAGAAGAAGAAGAAGAAGAAGAAGAAGAAGAAGAAGAAGAAGAAGAAGAAGAAGAAGAAGAAGAAGAAGAAGAAGANAAGAAGAAGAAGAAGAAGAAGAAGAAGAAGAAGAAGAAGAAGAAGAAGAAGAAGAAGAAGAAGAAGAAGAAGAAGAAGAAGAAGAAGAAGAAGAAGAAGAAGAAGAAGAAGAAGAAGAAGAAGAAGAAGAAGAAGAAGAAGAAGAAGAAGAAGATGATGATGCTTGGAACTGCCTATATTTTCAATGCCACCTTAATAATTCTTAGGTCCTTGGTTGGAACTTTACTGATCTTAGACTCTGAATCTAATAATACTGGATACCACAAGAACAACAACAAAATCTTGCATGCTTGAGCTGAGAATGGGTTCCAAGATCTAAAAGTTAATTTGGGCTGTTTTACAATATGAGAAAACAACATGGAAAGTACAAAAGAAAAAAGATATGACACTGGAAGATGAGCCCCTCAGGCCGGAAGGTGTCCAATATGCTACTGGGGAAGAGCATAGGGCTAGTACTAGTAGCGCCAGAACGAGTGAAGCAACTGGGCCAAAGCCAAAAGGACGCTCAGCTGTGGATGTAACTGGTGGTGAAAGGAAAGTACGATGCTGTAAAGATCTATTCTCCATAGGAACCTGGAATGTAAGATCCATGAATCAAGGCAAGCTGGACGTGGTCAAACAAAAGATGACAAGACTGAACATCGACGTCTTAGGAATCAGCGAACTAAAATGGACAGGAATGGATGAATTTAATTCAGATGACCATCAGGTATACTACTGTGGGCAAGAATCCCTCAGAAGAAATGAAGTAGCCTTCATAGTCAATAAAAGAGTAGGAAAAGCAATACTGGGATACAATCCCCAAAATGACAGAATGATCTCAGTTCGAATCCAAGGCAAACCATTCAATATCACAGTAGTCCAAGTCTATGCCCTAGCCACTGGTGCTGAAGAGGATAAAATTGACCAGTTCTATGAAGCCCTACAGCACCTTATAGAATTAACACCAAAAAATGATGTCCTTATCATCATGGGGGATTGGAATGCTAAAGTAGGAAGCCAAAAGATAACCGGAATAACAGGCAAGTTTGGCCTTGGAGTACAAAATGAAGCAGGACACAGGCTGATAGAATTCTGTCAAGAGAATACGATGGTCATAGCAAACACTCTTTTCCAACAACCCAAGAGACGACTCTACACATGGACATCACCAGACGGTCAATATAGAATTCAGATTGACTATGTGCTCTGCAGCCAAAGATGGAGAAGCTCTATACAGTCAGTAAAAACAAGACCAGGAGCCGACTGTGGCTCAGATCATGAGCTTCTCGTTGCAAAATTTAGGCTTAAATTGAAGAAAGTAGGGAAAAGCCCTAGGCCACTCAGGTATGAACTAAATCATATCCCTGATGAATATACGGGTCAATATAGAATTCAGATTGACTATGTGCTCTGCAGCCAAAGATGGAGAAGCTCTATACAGTCAGTAAAAACAAGACCAGGAGCCGACTGTGGCTCAGATCATGAGCTTCTCGTTGCAAAATTTAGGCTTAAATTGAAGAAAGTAGGGAAAAGCACTAGGCCACTCAGGTATGAATATACAGTAGAGGTGACAAATAGATTTAAGGAATTAGATCTGATAAACAGAGTGCCTGAAGAACTATGGATGGAGGTTCGCAACATTGTACAAGAGGTAGCAACTAAA
>QLTV01004082.1:241069-252001 GCA_003457575.1 Thermophis baileyi | reverse complement strand
TCTATCTATCTATCTATCTATCTATCTATCTATCTATCTATCTATCTATCTATCTATCTATCTATCTATCATCTATCTATCATCTTTCATCTATGAATTCAAGAACAGAGAAATGTGCATTCCCTAAAGATCTCTCTCTTTCTTTTCTCTTTCTCTTTCTCATTTTTATCTCTATCTCTCATTTTTCAGTCTCCTGCTGTCCTGTTGATGCACAAGAATTCCTGCAGAGTCAGATGAAAGATGCTGCAGAAGATATTCGTGTTGGATTCTTAAATAATTTAAAAATGATTGTGAGCCATGATGTGAGTAAGTAGCAAGTACTACTCTCCAAAGAAGCTCTTAGATACCAAAAAGAGAATGCATCACATTTACGCCCCTTACTTTATGCACAAACAATCACTGGCCCTGCAATTATTGCTATATTGTTCCCAGGAGCTCCTGCCAGTGTGAACAATAAGGAGGGATGCTGTGAACTGTAATTCAGTTACATCTTAAAGGCCAACTCCCCAATTCTGCTTTAGAAAAAAGAGTGGATGGATGTGAGGATTTAGTTATTTTGTTATTAAACCATCACCGTACCGAGATCCACCAAGGAATGCAATCAATAACTCAGATGTTATGGAACAAAATATCTCTGCACATTAAACTTTAACCAGGAAGTAACCAAACTAAACATACGCACATTAATTCATGATTATCCTTCAAGCTTCCTTTGTTTCCAAACAATTAAATGTTTGTGTGTTGAGAGCCTTTTGTTGCCACTGTGATTTAAACAACTGGGAGTCAAATTGTTCCTGGTAAAATCCCACTTAAATTCATGGTGAATCTTTGGTTATTTTCAGTATACGAAGCAAGAAACAGAAAACGTCCAGTTGTGGAAGCTGTGAAATGCCTTCTGGATGACCATAGTGAAATGGTAAAATAGTAGAAACCTATGAAAAACCAAACAAGTTCAGACCAAAAGTCTATAGAAAATTGCACCAATTCATGGCAGGGTAATTCAGAAAACTTTCTTAAGATGGTATTCTTTCTGGAAGAAAATCCCAGAATTTTCTATGTACTTTGTGAAGTAGAACCCCCTTGGTGATAGGTCGTCCTTGTTTAGTGATTGCCTCATTTAGCAACCATGTGCATTTCAGACAGTGGTGAGAAAGTAACTTTGCAACTAGTACTCTTATTTTACGATCTTTGCAGGTCTGTAAAGCAAAGGAAAGCCAAAATAAGATTGTAAATTCATGATATTTCACTGCTTTGCTTAACGATTGAGTTACCAGTCCCAGTCATGGTTGCTAAAGAACCATTGCCTGTATTAATAAAGACTGGGGATAAATTGATTCATTAGGAATGCTTCATTAAGTTTACACATAGTCTTGTTTAATTGGGCATGGGATTTTTTTATTGCATTTAGATTTTTGTCAATTTTTTTATTTGGTATTTTGAATACAAAATAAACACACACTCTGTGTGTGTATATGTGCATGTGTAAAATTTCTCCCACCTACCCAAGCACCCACTATGCCCCCAGAATTTATTGAATTCTTCAAACTCTTGGCTGCAATTCTAACTTTTGTTGCCAAATTAGAGTTTATTTATTTCTATATCAAATTTAAAGACTGGCAACTCCACTTTCAGAGCAACCAATCTGACAGAAGAACAAATGATTCATTATGTGACTGGGTGATCAAATTAATGGTATTTAATTCTAATTAAGTGAAATTTAAAATTAAATTAAAATGTTCAGGTCCTACTGATTTCTTTTGTCCAAGTTCTGCCTGCTTTTCTAAGTGTGGACCATCAAAAAAAATTATGTCCCCTTGCTCCGAAAGAGGCGTTCTAGCAGTCTTCTGAGCTAGTGTCCTATTATTTCTCCAGGGGAGGGGAATTGCTTTGCAGAAGTATTCAGCCCTAACTATCTTGATTTGCATTGTGAGCTGGTTCAACCCAGACAATGCACCTTTCTCAAAAGACTACTATCATTATGGCTATAAAATCATCATTTGGCAAAAATTTATGAAGGCTACTTATGGGGTCCTATAAAGATTCTGCAGCATTCAAATGTAATAATTACCATCCTCATACCTCATCTTCTTCTTTCATTCTTTGACAGGTGAGGAAAGCTATTCTGTGCTTTATTAAAGAACTTCTTCGCTCTCAGAGTGTTGAAGGCTGTGCTGTGTGGGATATGGTTGACTACATCTTCAAGCAGTTTACCGTGTCAGTCAGCCTGTCAGTGAGTTGAGCACTACCGTAGCACTAGCACTTAGACTTATATACCACTTCACAGTGGTATTACAGCCCTCTCTAAGCGGTTTACAGAGTCAGCATATTGCCCCCAATAATCTGGGTCCTCATTTTACCCACCTCAGAAGGTTGGAAGGCTGAGTCAACCTTGAACCTGGTGAGACTCGAACTGCCGAACTGCTGGCAGCTGGCAGTCAGCAGAAGTAGCCTGCAGTACTGCATTCTAACCACTGCGCTGCCTCGGCTCTAGATACCTACCTAGACACCACACCACTAGATAGCTAAAATATTTTTAATCTGGTAGCTACAAAGTATGAGGGTGGAGGCTGTTGACTTTCTTCAGATCTATGCTGAATTATCTATGGTCTATTTATGTAGCTGCAAATGTAGACTTGAATCCTCCTTGGTTGACAGGTATGGCCCAATCCAGCTAGAACAACATCAGCCCACACATGATAGTAAAAGCAAAGGATAAATAGCTTTCCATCTGAATTTTTTTAAAGATATCTAAGAAATTTTCACAACAGTCACAGCAGTCTATTACTGGAATATTGGCTCATCCATTTCAAACATTTCAGGGTTATCCATTTTCACAAATTCTGTTTACTACCTTCAAGAAGTTGAATCAAACACGTCTATCACAGTATTCCACTTTGATCCCTTTTGGTTATGTATATCAGTATCAGCTTCTTTTACAGATAGTCCTCGACTTACAACAGTTCATTCATTTAGTGATCGTTCAAAGTTACACTGTCACTGAAAAAAGGGAGTTATTACCGTTTTTCACACTTATGACCATCGCAGCATCCCTACGGTCATGTGATCAAAATTCAGATGCTTGGCAACTGACTCATATTTATGCCAGTCACAGTATCTGGGGGTCATGTGATCCCTTTTTGCGACCTTCTGACAAAGTCAATGGAGGTGCCAGATTCACTTAACAACCGCGTTACTAATTTTCCAACTGCAGTGATTCACTTAACAATTGTGACAAGAAAAGTCATAAAATGAGGCAGAATTCACTTGACAAGTGTTTCACTTAGCAACAGAAATTTGGGGGCTCAATTGTGGTCATAAGTTGAGGACTACCTGTACTCTAACACATGATTTGAAATGCTTGGAGGAAGCAGGACTTTTGGCTTTTTCCTTGGAATCCGTTTACCGCTCATTGTAGAAAATCAACCATTCCAGTTTTTGTGAGCTGAATGCAGTGTTGAAGCCAAGGTAACCCAAGACATTCGCTTCCTCAAGAGAAGGACAAGGTGGCATCTCCCACGTTCTCAATGCCAAGTGCAAAAGCTGACTAGCCTGGTAACTGCATCTGAGTGTAATACTGCCACCTGCGCTGTTACCAACTGCAGTCCTGTCATTGTTGCTTTATCTTGTCCATTTTGTCCATTTAAAAAACCATTGCAGTGCAATGGTGCCAAGGTGCACCATTTAAGCAAGGAACATAGTGATAATCACAGTACATGCTGGAGTATGTGGTCAGAGTTGGCTTCTTCCTTGGCTGCCTCATTCTGAGGGCCTTCCTAATAACAATGGGAACCAGGGGTGGGCTGCTACGGGTTCGCCCGGGTTCAGGAGAACCCGTAGCTAACATTATGGCCGGTTCGGAGAACCTCCAAATCCCACCCATGGCTGGCCCCTCCCATTGCCCACCCCGCCCCTCCCAGGAGTCTCCACACGGCCCGTTTTGGATGCGAGGTAAGTGCAGGGCCTGCGCGGAGGCTCGGAGAGAGGGGAAAACAGGCCTCCTGGAAGCTCTGGAGGGCCTCTGGAGCCCGTGGGAGGCAATTTTCACCCTCCCAGAGGTTCAAGGAAAGCTTCCGGAGCCTGGGGAAGGCGAAAATGCCTCCCCCCCCCCGCCGTGGTGCAGGAGGCTGACTAGGCCACATCCACCATGGCCATGCCCACCCAGCAACCGGGTAGAGAACCCATTGCTGAAATTTTTGAAGCCCACCCCTGATGGGAACCATTTCTGCTGTCCCTGGAATCCACCATCTGAGCTGGCCACCTCATTTTGCCTATGGAAGGGTCTAAAATCTAAGATTGCTAGCCTTGCGAGGTAGTCCAAACCAGAAGCACAACCAGGAGTACTAGCTATATCTTTATTATAAGGTTACTTGCAAGTCTGAAAGTACCCCTACCATCCCTCACTGCTACTCTCCCGAAAACTTGGGAGGGTCCCTTCTGTGAGACTTTCACCACCCTTCCTCCTTCACTCAAATTACATTTATTACACTGTTGTCTGGACTCTTCCTCCTGTCTACCAAGATCATTCCCACATACCATTATAATAAACCAGTACCTCCAGTGTAATATATCCTAGGTCAGATCCATTTGCATATTTCTTTAAAGCAATTGAAATTAATATTTAGGTTGACTTACTTGAATATGACCTTACAATGCATCTTCTTTGTCAAATTATTATCTCATGCATGTTGCTATCACAGGGGAAAGATCCTGTTGCGATTCAAAAGGAAAAGTTAAAAGAGGAACATATTCAAGATATGTGCATTGACGTCTTGGAACATGTGAACGCTTCTGCAGAAGGAATGAGTAAAGTAAGTATCTTTTATGTAGAGTGTTTTTAAAAGAACAAATGTTCCATTTAGTTCATCCGTCATGCTCCCTTAATCAAATTATCTGAAAAATGTAGAAAAAGCAACATTTCCCTCCTGTTCTATTTTTGGACGTGTCTGTACCTTCCTGATACTTTTGTATTCCAGTCAAAGCACTGAGTAATTAAAATAGGATGTTAACAAAAGAAAAATACCACTTGTGATGTTATTAAATTAGTGAAGTTTTTAATAGTATAAATGGATTGAATAGAATAAAAAACATTCTATACACTTATTCTGGTAGCAGTAAAAGATGCTTGCAGTTACCTATTTAGTGATGGGCCTGATGGATTTATAGTAAGATATTATGGAAAGGCATCATATATTTCTTCTTGCATCATATATTTAGGAGATGAATGCTGAGTCTTTAAAAGGGATTTTGTTTTTACACAGTAGTGCCATAGCTTTCGATTCTTCTTAAACAGCTGCCTTAAATTTTGTGAGGTTTCAGTGTTAAGTATAGCTCTTGCTATTGTTGCATGATAAATAAATAATTCTGCCAGATGTTGGGCAGTCCAGCTTCATGGTTAATTTTATAATCTGTTAATATCAAACATGCATAACAGCAGAATGAAGTCAGAATTACTGACTTCATTGAAAGTCAGGCCAGGTTTTGCTGTCTGGTGATGTTAAAAAATCCAGATCAAAATGAAGGCAATATTTCCTCCCTCGACCTCACCCATCAAAGGGAAAATGGGCAAAGTAGCATTTAACAAAGTGTTGCTCATTCTTCCCACTTTTGTGGAAGAAATTTTTGCTTTCAAATGCAGGTAATCCTTGACTGAGGACCATAATGGAGCCTGCCTATAATGGTTGTAAGTCAGGACGCTCGTAGTGTGGATCAGCCTCGTGACTGACCTGCTTTTGCAACCTTTTTTGTGATGGTCAATAAGCAAACACAGTGGTTGGTAAGCAAGCATGGCAGTTGTTTTGTGAACTCACTGTTTGCCCTGGGGTGATTTTGCCAAAAACTGGAATTAAATGCTGGGTTTTGCAAAAACACAGTACTGTATTTTTTGGACTATAAGACGCACCGGAGTATAAAATGCACCTTAGTTTTTGGGGAGGAAAATAAGAAAAAAGCTGATTGGCGGGTGCATCGGCCTCCCGGAATACCCCCAATCAGCTGTTCCCAGAGGTGAACTTTAGCAACAGGTTCGTTGGTTGTGAGCTCTGTGCCTTGCTTTTTCAGCCTGTGAAACCTCCGTTTCAGAGGCTGGGCAGGGCTACATTTGGTGTATAAGACGCACCCAAATCTTCACCCTCTTTTAGGGGGAGGGAAAGTGCGTCTTATACTCCAAAAAATACGGTAAATCGCAGACACATGATTAAGGGATGCTGCCAATGGACATAAATGTGGGTTGATTGCCGAGTGTCCAAAATGCAGTCATATGACCATGAGAAGGGCCCCAGCCATTGGAACTTCAGAACCGGGTCGTAAATACCTTTTAGGAGGCAGCGGTCCATCGTAACTTCCAACAGTCACTAAGCAAGTAGTCATAAGTCAAGAATTACCAGAATTCAGTTCAATCCTAGAAGTCAGGTAGAAGAAAATGGATTGTGAACAGAATAAATACTGACCCTCATCTAACTTCTGTCTGCAGGCTCTGTGGCCCAAACTCTTAGTCTTTGTGGTGCCAGCTCCTTATACTCGCACTCTGATCCCCCTCTGCAGATGTTTGAAAGAGCTGGCCATCCTTCGGCCAGACGAATCGACTCTTTTCCTGGGCTCATGTAAAGGAGGTCGGTGGATGACAGATAATATTGTGTAGGCTTAAACTAAGATGGTGCTTCTGTGCAGAGCAATGTGAAATCTGCACCTTTCCCATTAGAAGGCTGCATAGGTAGATGTTAGGGTGGGAAGACCTGCCCTGCAGTCTCTTGTGTGATGGCGTAAGGATGTGACGCTCAAGGTGTAGAGCAGGGCTGTCAAACTCACAGCCCGCAGGCTGGATGCGTCACGCGCTGGCCACACCCAAGCCCGGTTTAGCGAAGGGGAGAAAAGTCGTGGTATGTCATGTGATGACGCCATGACGATGCGAGTTTGACACCCCTGGTGTAGAGGAAGCGACCAGGTAAAGAGGAAAAATTATTCAGTAAACATCATTGGATCTGCCCAAAGGAACAAATACGAACATGGGGATGCTTAAAATAATTACAAACATGCCTAGGTCTATGTATCCATATCTCATTAGTTTATTGTATGCTTTTGCCTAAACTTTAACCAAGTAAGACAAAAGCATACAATAAACCAAAGAAATGGAAACATTGTGCTATGCATGTTAGTAACTTAAAAAGTTATAACTTAAAAAGTTAAAATTGTTTTTTATTTGCATGTACAGAGGGAAATTGGTTCAATATATTGTATTTTAAGATGCTAACTGGACACTTCTGCCTCCTGCCATGCATGCTAATTTACTACTTGGCTTCCCTACATTCAATGTGTCCATTTAGAAATAATGGAGAAGGAGCTTTATTTCTTCCTATCCTTACAACTCTAAATAAATATCTAGATGTCCCTATTAGAATGATGTTTATAGGTGCAGGGCTTTTTACCCCTACAGATAAGCATTTCATTTGGGGAAACCTCTTGGAAGAACCTTCTTCCTATAAATCAGAAGAGATACGGGTAAAGATTGGCTTGCCTTCTCAGTGAGCCTTTTGGGCAACATATTATCACTACCTTAAATTTTAATGCTAGCAAATATGTGAGATCTTCCATAACTTAGTCACGGTCAAAACCAAATGGAGTCCATTGACATCTGTCTTCGCCGATCGGAATTCCATATGCTAAAATAGTATATCCAAAAAAGGAAACAGTCTTGGAAAACTCCCATTTTAAAAATCACGACTATATGACCAGAGAGAATAATAATGACTCATGTTTGGCAGCAGAGTTCTAAGTGGGAAAGCATGACCAGCTGGCTGTTTGCTGAGCTTTATATGTTGAAAATGGGTCTTGATCGCAAGTGGTGTGTCTTGACAGCTGCTTAGTTGCTCATTGTGTATGATTGAACGATTGGTTCCTGCTGAGAGAAAACAGAGATCGCCTCAGGCAATTTAGAGAGTATATACCAGAGTTTCTCAACCTTGCCAACTTTATAACATGCTGACTTCAACTCCCAGAATTCCCCAACCAGAGTAACTGGCTGGGGAATTCTGGGAGTTGAAGTCCACACATCGCAAGGTCTCCAAGATTGAGAAACACTGGTATATAAGATTTGGATATGCATCAATAGCAATAGCACTTAGACTTATATACCGCTTCATAGTGCTTTACAGCCCTCTCTAAGCGGTTCACAGAGTCAGCATATTGCCCCCAACAATCTGGGTCCTCATGATCATGGTGATGTCAAGTGCAGATCACTTTCTAACAAAAAAAGTAGGAGGACTGGAGCAGCAAGTCCTGCTTGGGAAATACTGATATAGACTCAAACGGGAGGAGAAATAAATTATTGTTCAGGATGGTGAGGTACTACAGCAGAAATGAAGGAATACTTCTTGGCAAGCAAGAAAGATAAATGGAACAGTAAGTATCATGAATAGGACTGATTGTAGCAGAAAGGAAATTTGAAAGGTATTCTGCAGCAGCTTTCAGGACTTTGCAGAAGAAACTGGCATAAAAAGATAGTTTGCTGAATAAGAAGAAAAAAAAACCTGGCCCTGAAGAGCAGATGGAATATAGAATAGAATAGAATAGAATTCTTTATTGGCCAAGTGTGATTGGACACACAAGGAATTTGTCTTTGGTGCATATCCTCTCAGTGTACATAAAAAGACAAGATACATTCGTCAAGAATCATAAGGTACAACACTTAATGATTGTCATTAAGTATAAGACTTTTCTTAACTTCATTACAGGTAGTCCTTCACTTACAACTGTAATGCCATTATGGTTGTAAGTCACGATGGTCATAAAGTGGTTCACCCATGGGAGCAACCCAATTTTATGAATTTTTTCAATTAAGTGAACTAAGTGAATTAAGTCATTAAGTGAATGCTGTGATCATTAAGCAAACCCATTGTTTGCTAGGGGGCATTTTTGCCAAAAACAGAAGTAACTGCCGGTTTTGGGGCAAAACATTGGAAATCACAATCACATGAATGTAAGACACCACAAATGGCTGTAAATGCGGTCACATGACCATTGGCAGTGGGCCGGTCATCAAAACTTCAAAACTGGATCATAAGTCCCTTTTGGGGGCATCCAGTCTTAGTCAAGGACTATCTGTATTTTGCAATTCCTTATAACAAGGATCATATACAAAGCATGCCAGTGAATCTAGTAGCACACGAAGAATGGACTTTCTAAGGGGCATCAATTAGTGATTTGATAGGAAAGGCATTTTGACCAGTTTTTTCCAAAGTTGACAGAGATTCATGGGCTTCAACTCTCAGAATTCTGGCAATTGAAGTCTACACATTTTAAAGTTGTCCAGTTTGAAAAACTGATCACTATCTAGAATAGTGATCACTTCCTATTTATCCATATAGGTACAAATTTCTGCATCACTTCAGATTTTGAAGAAATTGGAAGGAAATTCATCCTTCTTGAAAGTTATCCTGGAGAGCAAATTTGGAAATTATATGAAATGAATAGCAAAATATTACTGCATTCTTTCGAATCTTCTATAACATATATTTGTTGCTGTTCTCTTTTTAGTAAATCTTCCAAGTGCCCAAGGATTGGTAGCAAGGCTTCTGGTGAGCAATGCTTAAAATAAAATATTTTCCTTTTCAAAGTTAAGTATAAATAATTGTAATATGCTCAACATATTAGATTAGATCAGGGGTGGGTTCCTCCCGGTTTGGACCGGTTCGCCCAAACCAGTAGCGACCCGCTGGTGATGTCACAATGACGTCACCGATCCGGTTCGGTCGGTGTCGGTCCGTGGGCCCGCCATCTTTTTTTGAATTTTTTTTGAATTTTTTTTTGAAATTTTTTTTAAAAATTTTTTTAAATATATTTTTTCTTCTGAGCATGTGCAGAAGCCGAGTTCCGGCACTGTGCATGTGGTCGCCATCTTGTTTTTGGCTTTTTTAAAAATTATTTTCGGATTTTTTGTTACTGCGCATGTGCGCGCGCGTGAAGTGCGCACGCGCCCACAAGGCGCGCCCACGCAGCACGGGAGGGAGCGAACCGGCAGCGAGGTAAGTTGGAACCCACCCCTGGATTAGATAGACAATGTACCACTTAATATAGTAACTTCAAAAGAAGTTTGTTACTGTATATTATTTCTTGTGTCAGACCAGACATGAATTTTGGAAACTGGATATTCATTTCAAAAGTAAAGGAATCCATAGCAAAGTGATATCCTTTTATGAAGACTGTTGATTTGTATTTTCAATGAATCACCCAGCCATTTTGAAGTGATACAGACCCTGTTTTGATGACTATTGTTTTGTCACAGTAAAGGCTAGATGACTCTAAAATCACTAGAATAAATCAATAGTGTGGAAATAATTGAAACGTATTTGTGAAACTATGATTTTTGTATTTTCTTTTACATTCATCATATTCTGGGAAGTCTTAGCCCCTAGCAATAAAATGGCATTCTGAAAGCAGACCTTCTTGTTAGATAGTGGGTAGAGATGACAGGAGACAGACTTCCAAAGCAGCTCTTTATTTCAGCTCTTTTATCAGCAACCAGCAAAAAGCAGTCTGACAGCTTGCCCTTTTATAGGGAGCTGTCAGATAGACCAGCCAATAGCGTTTGAGCTTTTTCCCGCTCAAACGCTGGACCTGGTTGGAACCATGCAACACAGTTGAAACAGTTAGGACATAACACCCCTCCCCTCCTGGATGGAGCAGTCCAGCATACGTAATCACGCAGGTAGGCGGGGCGTTTTGGAGCCCTACTAGACCTGCGCAATTCAGTTGGTGGTGAGGCAGCGGCCTGTGCGGACAGGTCTGCTGTCGCTCCGGGGCTCGAGCATGGAAGCTCCTGGAAGGTACTGGGTGTGGCCTCTACGGCCGAAGGGACCGGTTCGAAAGGAGGACATCGCTGGCTCTCGGCTTCCACAGGTAGGCCTTCCGAGACACCCGGGCTTGAGTTAGCTAGGGGAG
>QLTV01004082.1:225890-236942 GCA_003457575.1 Thermophis baileyi | reverse complement strand
GGCAGGCAGATGTCTGCCTGGCTGGTTGAAAGTGCTGAAGAAGCTAGTCACAGTTCTCCTGGCCCAAGCCCTCGTCGCCACTGTTAGATAGTGGGTAGAGATGACAGGAGACAGACTTCCAAAGCAGCTCTTTATTTCAGCTCTTGTATCAGCAACCAGCAAAAAGCAGTCTGACAGCTTGCCCTTTTATAGGGAGCTGTCAGATAGACCAGCCAATAGCGTTTGAGCTTTTTCCAGATGTCTGCCTGGCTGGTTGAAAGTGCTGAAGAAGCTAGTCACAGTTCTCCTGGCCCAAGCCCTCGTCGCCACTGTTAGATAGTGGGTAGAGATGACAGGAGACAGACTTCCAAAGCAGCTCTTTATTTCAGCTCTTGTATCAGCAACCAGCAAAAAGCAGTCTGACAGCTTGCCCTTTTATAGGGAGCTGTCAGATAGACCAGCCAATAGCGTTTGAGCTTTTTCCCGCTCAAACGCTGGACCTGGTTGGAACCATGCAACACAGTTGAAACAGTTAGGACATAACACTTCTAGAGCAGTGTTTTTCAAATTTGTCCATTTTAAGATGGGTGAACTTCAACTTCCAGAATTCCCCAGCCAGCATGCTGGCTGCAGAATTCTGGGAGTTGAGTTCCATCTTTAAATTGCCAAAATGCTGTTCTAAAGTGACATTGTATGATTATATCTTCAAACATCAGATACAAGAAAGCAATGATGGCCTTTGTATGATGACATCATCATTGTATGTCATCATTTTGGGGGCCATCATGGTTTGTTGCAGAGCCATTGCCTTCTTTTATATTTCAGAAACTGGGGACAGGAGATTCAGATTTGATTGCTGATGTGATGTCCCAATACTTAATCCTGCTACCTGTAATATTTATATCACCACCAGGTTCTTTGGGTAGTATGAAGCTCTACTCTCATGGCAAACATTCAGTTAATTGGAGATTATGCATTAATCGCTGCTTAGCCTTGATAAGGCTTTAGTCTTTCAGTCTTCATAACTCATGTATATATGTTTTATATTTAAAAACTAGTAGCTAGATACCCGTTCTTGCTATGAAACTGAACTCCTTAGCGTGGAGTAGAATGTCTAAACTCCCAGCCTGTAGGCCGGATGAGTCACACGCTGGCCACGCCCACTGGCAGTTGGAACAGAGTTCTTTTCAGGTGGGGAGGGGGAGTAGAATGTCTAACTCCTTAGCATCCGAGCATGTTAATAATAATATAAGAAATAACTAATGATCTGATGGTCATTTCGAAAAATCCTTTCTTAGCTAGCACCTAGAAGCCAAGAGGAACATACGTGCCAAGTTTCAAGTTTGTAGGCTTTACGGTTCTGGAGATTTCGTGATGATGCGTGAGTGGCATTTGGCTTTTATATATATAGATAACTCTGGGACTCCAACTCTTTGTTCCATTTCCCACCAACAGGTCTTGGCCTCAAATCCTAACCAAAGAGGCGGCTGGGCCCTTCAACTTTTACACATCCTCCATACCAACATCCACCCAGCAGTCAGAAAACTGTGGGCAAAACAAATCCCCTTTCTTTGGGAATCCTTTCAAGGTTAGTAGATGATAAAAATAAAATAATAAAATAAAATTAATTGATTGATCCATTCCGACTGTCACCCATCCTAATCTTACTTGTTCTACTAAAGTTCTTTGTCTGTACTTGAGGGTCACATTTGGGTCATCAGTGGTCCTCAGAATCAAAGTGCACGCAACTAAACATTTAGACCTTCTTGGTTTGGGAGGGGGATGGGATAAGAGGCATAGTGGTGTCTAAAGATTTGCAGGTGCATAAGACATTCCTGTCATTGAAAATTCTTGAAATAGCAAGAAAATCAGATGCAGCAGAAAAAAGATACTGGGAAGGTGGTGTGTGGGGGAGACCAGTCAGCAGCCAGTCAGCACTATTAATGGCTGCTATGAAAATAATAATAATAATAGCAAGAATAGGTAGATCCACATAAATCTATGGGGATTCTCAATCATCCAGGTCATGGTTATCCCAAAGGTATTTTCCAAAAGGCAACTGGACTTTCTTGGGGTTTTTTTTTTTTCCTTGAAAACATTTTGCTTCTAATCCAAGAAGCTTCTTCAGTTCAGAATGCTTTCAAGTCTCATTCAAGGCCATTTCGTAGTTCATTTAAAGGCAGCCGAGGAAGAGGCAGTTCAACATCCCCAATGTCTATTACGGTAGCTTCAGGGTCACCACCACCAACTCAGCAATGAAAACCAGTTACTCAGGCAGCAACGTTGTGCTTCATGAAGGGAGGTTCAGCAGCAAAAACCTATGCTTGCAACAGCAGTCACAAGGTCTCACATTATAGCAATAGCACGTAGACTTATATACCGCTTCACAGTGCTTTACAGCCCTCTCTAAGCGGTTCACAGAGTCAGCCTATTGCCCCCAACAATCTGGGTCCTCATTTTTACCGACCTCGGAAGGATGGAAGGCTGAGTCGACCTTGAGCCTGGTGAGATTCGATCTGCCAATATGTAGGAATATTGTAAACAAACAAATAATTTGTATCTTCAAGTCATTCTTGACTCCTGGTGACTGCCTGGACAAGTTCCTACAGTTTTCTTGGCAAGTTTCAAGAAGTGGTTTGCCATTGCCTGCTTCTTTGGGCTGAGATAGAATGACTGGCACAAAGTCACCCAGTTGGCTTTTGCCTAAGGTGGGACTAGAATCCACAGTCTCTTGATACTAGCTTGGTGCCTTACATTACACCAAACAGGCTTTCATAAGTTAATAGTATTTTACTATATATTATAAGTAAAGTACGTGGACTATTAGTTTCATGGTTAAAAGGAGGTAATGGGTAAATGTCATAATCCAATGAAACATTTATTTTTATCATTTCTTGCAGGAAGAATAGAAACCAGCAGAGAGCAATGGGAGCAGAAGTTGCTGCAGGTAAGATACTGCTACTTTTTCAGTGGACACAGGCTTGATTACTAGCCTGTTACTCCTTGAAGAGCGGTGATACACTCTCCACCTTAAATGAGGAAGAGAAAGTAGATGATGATGATGAAGAAGAAGAAGATGGAGACAGAGAAGTAAGAGGAGGAGGAGAAACTATAATATCCCACAGGTCTGTTATGAGTAAAAATTTAGATGAAGGAATGCTGTATGTTGCCTTGAACCTAACCCTAATTCTAACCATTGGTCACTGGCTATTTGTAAATATCCAGCCATTCCTGATTTTCAGATATGCTACTTCTATTGCTAGAAGAATTAAATTACAAGGGAATTTTTGATGCATGGACTGCAATGGCTGAAGTTTTGTAAGCTTAGGAGTTTTTGACTTCCGTGCTTTGGAGCCATTGATTTGGGACATATGTTTTCTGCTTTGAGGGAATAAAAGGAGAAAGTAATGCTATAATTTGAGAAAAAGCAAGGTCCAACAAACTCTATTTTTTTATTTTTATTTTGTTTTAATTCCTTTTTCTTTTTTTTCCTGGTACATGGTTTATCTTTAAATAATAATATAATGGAGAGACTGGCATTCAAATCAGACATTTTAAAAGCCTTTTAAAATTCATTCACAGAAACACATTTTCTTAAAAATAACTTTTCCATAATCAGCGATATACTGAGCACTAACTATATAACTTTACAACTTCTTTGACTACTTTCGGATATTGTCTATAGAGATTCTCAGTCCAGGCCATGGTTGTCCCAAAGATGCTTTTTCCAAAAGGCAACTGGGCTTTCTTGGGTTTTTTCTTTGAAAACATTTTGCTTCTCATCCAAGAAACTTCTTTAATTTTGAAAACTGAAGAAGCTTATTGGATGAGAAGCAAAACATTTTTGGAAAAAAAAGTACCTTTGGGATACTTTTTGATATTATATCTTTGTATTATTTCTTTCTCTTTCACTTGTCTGTTCTATTTTTTTTTAAATGATTAATTAGAAAACAAAATTGGTAAAGAAGCATTCTTTCACTGCACTTTTTATTGCCAATTGATTTTTGTATTATTTTTAGTTTCTGTTTTTAACATTTCATGTTCTGTTTCTGTTTTTTTAAATTCTCTTAGCCCCTTGAGTGCTCTACAGAGTAGAAAGGTGTGGTATAAACCTAATTGCTTGTGTGATTGATGATAATACTAGAGCCCAGGGTTGCTTGGTCAATCAATAACAGTGATAATCCAAAATACTTGATTGTTTTTGTTCATAGTTTCTGAGAAGGTCTCTGGAAACCATTGATGATAGCACGTGGACTCAGAATTTGAGTAGAGAATTAGAAAGTCAGGTGACCAGTTATGCCGATGAGTCAACTGAAAAGGTTGGTTGGTTGGTTTATCAGTTCCTCTCTGAAAGCAGCATTTCTAATTAATTTGTTCAGGACTTACATATGACTTGAAGCTTTGGTTCTCATATATGAACCAATCTCTTTTACCAGCTATTTAGAACACCAACATAAAGGATTTTGCTTAGAAGTAGACATTTCTTGCTGTTGTTGTTGGTGTGTGTGACTGCAGCATGTGTTTTGCATTTTTTGCTGTTGTAAAATGGGGAATTATCATGCTCATGTATTTAGTTAAATAATGCTAATTTCAATTTTACATGCAAATTAATTTTAATGTTGTGCAGCCGTTATACGCTCTCCTTTTTCACTTGTTTTTTTTTTTTCAGAGTTTCCTCTGTAAATGTTGGGGAATTTCTCTGACAAGTTGTGAGGATTTAACTTTTGTTCAGAGTACAATACAAAACTTGATAGAAAATGCTGATTATATGAAAGCATCTGAGAGAGATGTAAGCTGCCTGTTTGAATCTTTACTTCTTATCAATTGTTGAAATTATGTTTCTTTATTTTACCTGGTGATTGCACACCCGCTTTTCAGCCAAGAAAGGAAATTTTGTGCTTTTGTAGTTAAGCAGGGCCTGGAGCCCACCAACTTCTACATCTAGAATTTTAAAAAGCCACACAGCTTTTTAAAACTGATTGACATGACCATTTCTGTGCAAGAACAATATCTAAGAGGTATGGTGAGCTGAAGATGGCTCTATGAAAGCAGAGCTGACAACCACAATCATGACCAAGGAACCAATGAATAGACCAATTCTTTGGAATCTCTCTGGATAAGGAGAGTATGGGAGATTGCCCACATGTGCTCCAGATGGCTGTTCTTCATGAGAAGACTATAGGATAACAATCTTCTGCAGATTTCAGCAAGAGAGACAAGATTAGCCATAGTGGACACTTAGTTTGCAAACCTCACTTTCTAATCCCCTTCAGAAATTGCTCATTAACTACTTCAGAGCAATTAGACCTTAAGAATGACATGTTTGAAAGTGCTGGGTAAGTCTGCCTTCAATTCTGAATGGGGGAAAAAATTCTAATCATAAGCTTAAGAATTTAAAGAATCCAAAATTAAAAAAAAATCTAAATAAGATTTAGATTTTGGAAAGTTATAAATGGACTATGAGTCAGATAAAATTGGAATATTGAAAATTTTACAATAAGATTTTGGATTACTTATAAACAAACAGCTTCTTGGAGGAAATAGATTCTGTTTTGGTTTTTGCAAGGCACAACAAGCATAAGCCTTTTCAAAAATTCTGAGGTTTCAAATGGACTCATGTGAAAATTCGGACATTTGGTTGAAAGAATCACTTTCTCAGTGAGTGGACTACATGTTCCACTAAAGCAGACTTCTCTAACTCCTTCTCCAATCCCAGTTCCAAGCATTGGAACTAGAACTTTCAAGAATTCTTATCAATTACATTCCCAACATATGAACTTTCCAGGAAAGCTGTAGGACTCATCATTCTGGACAATATGGTTTTTTTATCCCTTTACAGAAAGTCATCCAGATTCTGTCCTTTTCTGCCATGGCTCATTTGGATCTAACATTGGCCATACTTCATGAATTTGGAGCTGGGGTACACTTGACAATCAAGATGTCTATGATTATCAATCGCTATAAGGTAAATGAGCTGGTAGTTCAGCTCTAATACAGGTCTATTCAATAGTACGTCACGTTGAATTTAATCTGTACTATTCTACTTCCACTTTACAATATATAAACAACATTCTTCTTTCAGCCAACCCCTTTTTTATTTCCATCAGAATTTAAGACCCTTGGAGGGAAAGTGATGATTCACAAATTATTTTCAGTGATGTGTACTGCTTTTATCACTAGAATTCATTAGTTGGAGTCTTACTTTATATTAAGCCATAATTGTTTTACCATGGTTTACTGAAAAAACTATAAATGGTTGGTGTCAGGGTTCCAAGTAACACTTTTCACATGTTCAAGGTTCTAGGTTCATCCAGTATGTTCAGCCAATGCCAAATAAACTGCATTATGGTGTATGTGCAAGTCCGGCCAAGGAACCTGAAGTTCATCAAGAACAGGAAACTAAACTTGCCAATTAGAGATTTTGTTAGAAAGAAGAAATTAATAGGGCTGTGCAATGCTTTGCAAGAGCCTGAAACAGGCATAGTTGCTTTAAAAAGTCACCAAGTGTTACTGCATTTGCACTCTTACATTCTAGGAAGACCATTCTTAGAACTAAGTCAAAACATTGCCTTAGATATTCACCCTCATGATTGCCACTAACATATTAATGTAAAAAAAATGATTATTAGGAAGCAATTAAGAGTCTGTCCGAGAGGAAACAGCAGTTTTAAAAAAGAGTTGAAGTACAAGGAGAAAATTACAAATTAAAACTAAATATAGTTGTACAGTAACTCTGTAAGCTAAAATAGTGCTTTGCCAATTCACATTGATAATTGCCTGGGGCCACAATAGCAATAGCACTTAGACTTATATACTGCTTCACAGTGCTTTACAGCCCTCTCTAAGTGGTTTACAGAGTCAGCATATTGCCCCAACAATCTGGGTCCTCATTCTACTGACCTCGGAAGGATGGAAAGTTGAGTCAACCTTGAGCCTAGTGAGATTCAAACTGCCAAATTGCAGGCAGCTGGCAGTCAGCAGAAGTAGCCTGCAGTACTGCATTCTAACCACTGCGCCACTGCAGCTCTTAGACAATAATTTTATATAGAAAAAAATCTACATATTTTCTACAGAAAATCAGAAGGCGGCCAACAAAGAAAATACTAAAGGGGTATGGGCAATAGTTGGCTGAAATCTATGGAAAAGGGGGTGGGGAAAGATGATCAGTTTAGATTAAAATTAAAATGTGAGGTAAGGAAGCAACCAAGCTGGAGAAAAACCTACTCTGCCTCTTAATTGTTTATGTTGACCAGGACTACTACCGAGGTAGACGAAGCTACACCCATCAAACTTTGATGCTTACCTATGGCAAAGTGGCGCTGCGAACACCAAAAGAGCTCCTGCTCTCAAGGGTGGAGGAGGGCATAATGAAAAAAGTCCTCTACCATTACCGGAGTAGCTGTCAGGCAAGTTCAAGACCTTTGACTCTACAGTTGAGAAACAGACATTTCATGTCTTTTTTGCAACCTTCTTTTCTTTCCAGCAAACTTTGTGGTCTTGCTTGGCTTGGCTAAAAGGGAGGGCTTGTGGGTGAGTGACTAAACCTGGACAATTCTTCTAGAGTAGAGCAGAGCAGAATAGAGTTTTACCGATAAGATAGATTTGTTGATATAGAAATGGCTAGTTTATGCTATTATGTAAAGGTTAAAAGTTGAGGTTTGATGTTACTATCTTATTCTACTGCACCAAAGGAGGTCAACGCCTTTTCTTTCTTTTCCCCTTCTTTTCTACACTCTTCCCTTCTCTTTTTCCTCCCCTATTTTTCCTATTATTTGTTTTCGTATTTTTGTATTTCATATTATAAACTATTAAAAAGAACAATTTGGCAAGAAAAAAAAATAGAGTAGAGCATCCTGGGCTGGTTAGACCCAGGTGTCAGTCAACTTCCTATATCCCTATACTGCTGCAAATTCTTGACATGAACTATCTTCGAGATGGAGCTAGAAATATCACAATCTTCTTGGTTTTGGGGTGGAGGTGATGGTGGGATGATCAAGACTCATCTACTTACAGAATCAAGTCTCTGCTGATCTTTGGTAATTGCAGCAGCATGCAAAACAAACAAATTGTTTAATGGCCTGTTGCTCTTCAAAGCCACCACTACTTACAGTCAAGGAATGGCACTACAACTTGACAGAATTCAAGAATCATAAACAAATTGCATAGCGGTAGAACCTCACCTGCATGTTATTAACTATAGCAAGATGAATGGGAGAGGCAGGGAAAAGATGGACCACTTTCTTTTTACGGTGCATTACTTGTATCATTTAAGTTGTTATTGGGCAAGTTATCTCATTCTCCTTGGATTCTTGTTTCACTTTCAGGTGCTGGGCCTCAGTATTGAAAACAAGGTAAGTCATAAAAGATCTGACCTTTGCTGACACAAACAGGTCAAAGCAGGGGTGAAATTCAAATTTTTCCCTACCAGTTCTGTGGGCGTGGCTTGATGGGCGTGGCAGGGGAAGGATACTGCAAAATCCCCATTCCCTCCCCACTCTGGGGCCAGCCAGAGGTGGTATATGCCGGTTCTCCAAACTACTCAAAATTTGCGCTACCGGTTCTCCAGAACCTGTCAGAACCTGCTGAATTTCACCCCTGGATCAAAGTCTGTTATGTCCTTATTCTCTTCAAGAAAAAGGGGGGATGGGAAGAGTATTAGTGCCTGTCAGCCCAAAATATAGACCAGACTAAGAAACCAATGCATATATGTCGGAAGTACAATTATTGTAAATGATATATTTAAATGCTGCCCAATTCCTAGCGGCAAAAATCGGAATGTGCTTCCTTCCTCCTCATATTGCCTTTTTGTGATCTAGGAAGGGGCCTGTCTGAGACTTTTTCTAACTAGATTCTTGGAACAAGCTCCGTTATCTGAACACTGCCTTGGTTGCAGCTCTTCTTCCTTTCAAAACCATTCCCTCTGGTTGGCATCAGAACAAAGAAATTATCATGTCATTTTTTTTCAACCAATCCTCGCTCAATCCTATGGAAGAAAATTTAATTCCTGAAAAAAATTATCCTGTCTGGAATGCAGTTTTCATTTAATGATGGGGTGACTATTGGCTATGTATGAATGTCCTCTTGGCACTTCCCTCTTTATTACACAGGAGCTGTGTATGAATGTTCTCTCTTTCATTGTGCAAGCATCTCTGTAATGCAGGGGGTCTCCAACCTTGGGCACTTTATGACTGGTGGACCTCAACTCTCAGAATTCCTCAGCCAGCATGAGCTGGCTGAGGAATTCTGGGAGTTGAAGTCCACCAGTTGTAAAGTGCCCAAGGTTGGAGACCTCTGCTCTAGTGGTCCTGAAGTGCCCAGCTTCCCATATATTACAGTAATTCAATTCAGAGGAAAGACATCAGAGGAGAACTGTGATAGAATGTGTTAAGGTATGTGCAGAGTAACCCTTGAGAAACAAGGATGTGCACATGGAAAAACGTTTATGAGAGTAGTTATGAATAAATAGTCAAACACTTAGATACACTGATTTTGTGTTAAAATGTAATTCTAAGAAATAGCACAGTCCAATAAACAGTCCAAGACATACACGTTTAACCAGTGAATAGTCAGAATAACAGTCCAAGTTTCAAAGTCTTCTTACCGGTCGTCTTTGTTATTCACAGTAAACAATAATATCAAAAATATAAGCACAGTAAATATACAACAAGGAATCTCAGAGAGCGACAGAGAGTCAGATAGTCAGAGAGACAGACTATAATCTCTAGCTCCCTCTTATGGTCATTTGCAACATAACCAACCAATCGGAATATAGTATGATGCAATACAGTGATTTTGTTTTAAAGCCACAAACATACATTTTTTGGTTTATATATTGCCAACCCAACTAGTTAGATAATAGACAGATCCCTAACAGAATGTGATGGACTGGATTCCCAGGAGGGAGGGGGTGCATTCCAGAGGAGTAAGAGGAAGGTCAGTTTAGATAGTTTGAGAAAAAGAGGATGAAGACAGCCCCTCACTAATAGTTCCCAGAGAATATACTTGTAGACTGTAGGGTGTGTCAGTTGGCAAGATTCTGTCTATGTGGAATAATAAAGAAAACTACTTGGAAGAATCGCCACTTTCTTTCTTGGGTTTTGGAGCCTGATAAGAACTCTTTGACTTTGTGTCTGTGTGCATGACTGTGTTTGTGTGTTCCAGTATGTGTTGCTGTCACTATAAACAGAATGTTCCTCTTTCTCTGCAGAAATTCAGAGAAATCATTTAATTTCTTTGCCCATAAATTTATTGAAGAAGTTTGAAAGACCTCTTGTGTCTGATTGTAGTATTGGTTCAGTATTGCTAATCAGTAAGTGAGTGATTAGTGATTGCTCTGTTTCCATGTAATATCCAGTTTCCTGATGAACCTTATTGACTAAATTTACAGTCGTCTTTCTGCTGAGGAGGAAAGAAATCAGACAGCTCAAATCTTCACAATGAATCTGTTTGGGTTTGTATGAGGCAGGTTCACAGCCACCTATACAACTTTACGAGTGAGGATTTGAACCTCAGTTCCTAGTCTAAAACTCTAACCACACTATCACGTTGGCTCTTCTGCTAATGTAGGACATGAATCTCAAACTAGCCCTTGTTCAGAGCACAACTGATATCTGCCAAGCTATCCATGAGACTCGGAGCTTTCAGAATTTCACCTTAAGTTGCAAGAAAGAACTTCTTGGTATTTTGTTGGTGAGTAAAGTTAATGCTAGAGAGATGTAGATGTCCTTCCTATAACACCCCCTTTTTAAAAAAACCAAAACATTAGTTTCAGTAAATGCCATTTTTAAGGCTATACATCTACAAAGCTGTCCTTTAAATCAGGGGTCCCCAACCTTTTGGACCTCAGGGACCACCAAGGTCATAATTTTAAATCCCGCAGATCACCAAATTCATAATTTTAAATCCCACAGACCCTAATTCATAATTTTAAGTCCCGCAGACCACTAATATGAATTTTTTAAAAAAGATAAATACATTTGTAAAATAATGATCAGAGAACTTCAATTTTATTAATATGAAATGCACCTATTTAATATAACAAAATTATAAATGCTTATTTAATTATAACAAAAT
>QLTV01004082.1:200054-225864 GCA_003457575.1 Thermophis baileyi | reverse complement strand
GGAGACTGGCCGAAGTTTCCCACGCCATTTCAAATGCTGTTGCCGCACTACAGCTGAGAGAAGCAGCCGGAGTTTGCTGTCCATTGCGGATGCTAGCTCGGCCCCCTGCAAACGCTCACCACCACCACACATTGCAAGTGCCACCCCAGGGCAGAGATTTCCAGCCCCAAGATGGCCAGTCCCATATTCCAGAGCTGTAGTAGTCACACTCACAGGACTGGCCCATTGCAGCTCCTCCACCCGGGTGCACTGTCCATTGCGGACACTAGCTCGGCCCCTGCAAACTCGTCTCTCGAGGAGCGCTCACTGAAGTGGCATGAGAAACTTCGGCCGGGCTCCTCGAGAGACGCGAGTTTGCAGGGAGCCGATCTAGCACGCGCTTTCTCTCAGGCCTCCTACCCGGAGGCCTCGCAGAAGGAGAGATGTAGAAAGGCAGCTGAACCTTCCCCCACCCCACCCAGGCAGCCGTTTGGCTGAGCGCGGTGAGTTCTTGGTCTTACCTTCCTGTTCCAGCTCATGTGGCTCGCACTGCTATACTCAAGGTGAGGTTTGCACTCGGCCTTAAGAGTGGGGGCTGGCATGTGGGTGGGGCGGTGCAGCCTTGTGTTCCCGCGCGTGGACTGGATTAATTGCTCTCGGCCATATCCGGCCCAGGGGCCAAGATTTGTCCACGGACCACCAGTGGTCCGCGGACCACCGGTTGGTGACCTGTGCTTTAAATACTTCTCTAAATCACATTATGGGAATCCACATCCCTTCAAACTGACTTCTTTCCTATAATTGTGGCGGCACTGATGTTCTGCTGTAAACTTCAGTAGACCATTACTGAGGGAAAAAGGAGGAGGAGGAGGAGGAGGAGGAGGAAGAGGGAGGGTCCTACACACTTTATATGCTTTCAGCATTTGATCACTTTTGATGTGTAGATCCTTAGTCAGATCTATGAAGACATACCTAATATAAATTCAAACCCATGGCAAAATTGTCCAATAGGTCATGATACCAATTTCTTCCCAGCTTTGCAAGCCAATTCTAGACTTGATTTGCAATGAATAATACTGCTTCTGTGCTTTTACTCCTTCTGCAAGCTTTAAGTAAATCTACAAAATATTTATTTGCATCTGTTCTTCCATTGCCTTACTATTTAAAAAAAAACCTAGTGCAAAGATTATAAAAGGATTTTCTTTTTAAAATCATAGGGCATTACTGGCTACCAGAAATGAGCAGAACCAGATTTTATTCAAACTGGCAAAATTGTGCTCTTGCTCCAGAATTTGTCTTTATGATATATTTAGACAAATGCAGTTAAGTTCTCTTCTAAGAAACTAGTTGCTCCGAAAAATCACATATATCTTCTTCATCCTTGCCTAGAAGATTATAGTATTCAAAGTCACCCACTGGCTAGCTTTATGGAGTGTAACTTCTGGCAGTCTCAGATATGGGGACTTCAGTTCCCAGAATTTTCCATCATCACTGCTGCAGCACTCTGCCCAAAGGCCATTCAACTGTAGGAATGCTGCCATAATTCATAGTTTTTTTGCAAATCCCTTTGCCCATGATATACTTTTCATTCTTTTTGTCTTATGTATGCTCAGGATTTCATTAGAGAAGAACCACTGGATTCTTTGGCAACGCCCCTTCGTCCCAAAGCCATCATTGCCATGGCATTCTTGAGGTAGGTATTTCTAGTCCTTGGAAGGTCTATATGGTTATATAGTAAATATTTTATTTCATGCCAGGTTCCACATTTGTGACTTATGAGATTTTATACCAAAAATCATAGATCAGCCTTGCCTAAAATTGGGCATCCCCTAAACACATTGGGATTGCAACTCTTAGAATTCCCAGCTGACAAATGGGTGGGAATTCAGAAGTTATGGTTACAACTCATCTGAGGAAGGATGGTCTAATGTTTGTTTGATTAATGAAATGTTTTGTGACAGGGAGTCCATAGAAACATCAAGGGGATAATAATAGATCAAAACCAGACAAAACCTTGACTAATCTCACACAATCCACAATACAGGTTGTCCTTGACTTACAACTACAATTGAGTCCAAAATTTCGGTTGCTAAGTGAGACATTTGTTAAGTGAGTTTTATCCCATTTTATGACCTTTCTCACCACAATTGTTAATTGAATCACTGCAGTTGTTCAGTCAGTAACATGGTTGTTAAGTGAATTTGGCTTCCCCATTGACTTTACTTGTTGTTGTGGCTTGCCAGCGGCCAGCGGAGCTGGCGACAGACTTGGACAGTGAGGAGGTTGGGGAGGAACATGGGCCAGTCCTGGAGTCTGGGGAAGGCTTTGATGAGTGCTCTGCATCGGAGGCAGAGATGGGGCCAGGGCCGTCCGACAGTTATCAGCTACCTTCGGAGTCGGAGATAAGTGGGGCTGAAGAACAGCTGGAGCCTGTTCCCAATGTGTGCATGCGCAGAGCTATCAGGAGAAGGGAACAATTAATGAACAGAGGTCGACTCGGGAGTAAAAGCACAAGGGGATGCTGAATGGCCACTCCCATAGGAAATAAATAGGAGCGAAAGGGGAGTGGTATTTGCAGGAGACAATTAGTTCATTTGTGTGAAGATTTGCTTATCTGAGAGACTCCTTGCCAAGTATTTCCTTGTTCAGCATTGCTTCAAGAAGCTATTGGCCTGGCAACTATCCAAGGACTGATGTCTGTGTTTGCAACTCACCCTTGAAAGACTGTTTGCCAGGACTCTGCTGGATGTGAATGCTAAGAATTCACATTAGCCAAATAAAAAGGGGGTTTTCGGGACAAGGAGTCTGTTTCATAATTTGGTGAAGCCTAGGTCAGAACACTTGTCAGAAAGTCGCAAAAAGTGATCACATGACCCAGGGACAATGCAACCATCATAAATATGAATCAATTGCCAAGCACCTGAATTTTGATCACATGAGCATGAGGACCCAGATTGTTGGGGGCAATATGCTGACTCTGTGAACCGCTTAGAGAGGGCTGTAAAGCACTGTAAAGCGGTATATAAGTCTGAGTGCTATTGCTATTGCTATTGCTTCAACAGTCATAAATGTGAAAAACAGGCATAAATCACTTTTTTTCAGTGCCATTGTAACTTGGAACAGTCACTAAATGAACTGTTGTAAGTCAAGAACTATCTGTATTTTATTGTTCACCCCTTAAGCAATCATTTGCAAATCTACAATTATCTCTGAAAAGCTGCTCCCTTTCCAGTGTCCAGAAAATCCCTAAAATACTAATTTATTTTCATGCAATGCCCTCCCAAGTTCTATCACTAACCTTTGTTTTCTCTTGGATCATGTAAGGTGGTAATATAGTTCTCCCGTCTTTCAAGAAAATGTTTTTACTATCTCAACAAATCAATGCATATCAGAGCATAGAAAAAAAAAAAGGAAAAGAATATGGAATTCCTGCATGGTGTGCCCTGCAAATTCCCAAATTTTGTCTTATTCATTGTTCAGATGACAGTTCAAGTTACCATTCTATTAAGGGCTGATTTTTAGCCTTCAGCTTTAATATATGACCTCTCGGCCCATCTTTCTACGGCTAGCAAATTGAAGCCATCCTTGAACATGGAGGACATTCGCAATCTCCTTGATCAAAGCATCAAAAGTTTGTTTCCCCTCCGTCCCCTGGAGCAGCTGAAAGAAAAAGGAGAGACAGAAAGGGATGCTTTATATATTGAGGTAATTGGAGGGAGTTTTTTCTCTAGAAACTTTTCTTTTTCTAGTCTGCTAATGGGTTTTGTAGGGAAAAAAATCTCCAGCTCACCACTGCCTGATATAGGATGCTGGTTTAATTAAACCCTCTGCTTTGAGGTCGAATAAAACTATCTGATTCTTACCATAAAAGATATCAATGTCATATCCAGTCCAGTCATGCCTTCCCCATACATTTGTAACTTGTATCATTCCTAATCATCTGGCGAAGTTATGAGATGACTAACATATCTGGGAATGGCATCAAAGTGGAAAAACTAATATAGATTATCTTAGCGATAGAATATTTGTAGTTTAGGGTTGAACTGCAGGGTCCTTGGTATTCTCTGAGCTTGGTGGTTTTTCTTGTAAACGTTTCAGTACCGAACTAGGTAAATCATTCCCTGCTAGTAGGGAATGGGATTTGCTTTCATTTGATATACTAGTGGCTTGCCCTGTCAATATTGGTCAATATTGTTTACTGTGAGCTTAACCCCACTCCCTACTAGGACTGATGATATTACCTACTTTGGTAGTGAAACATCTACAAGAAAACAACCAAGCTGAGAGAGCAGCAATGATCCCCATAGATATTTTTTTTTTCAAAATTGCCTTTCAACTCAGGGTTTGACTAATCACACATTTTTTTTTCAAAAACTCTGAAAAAAATAGATCAACGGATGAGCAGATGGATGGAGTGTGTGTGTGGGTACAAGTCTGGGTTTGTAAAGAACAGATTCCAATGCAGGTTCACACATAACCTTGCCCGGCTGATGTGTCTTCTCTCTTTTCTTGAGCAGAATAATTCTTGGGGAGATAATTCTGAGTGGAAAAAACTATTCTCTTAGCAAGAAAATAATTAACACCTGCAGGACAAATATAGGAACTTTGAAAAGGGACCTCAAGAGAAGGCCAGATCCCTCCCCTAGGCAGAGATCCCTCTCTTCTAGAACCATTAATAAAGTTTGAAAACAAATAAGTGATTATGGTGAGCTAATCAGAAGAGAATGATCCTCTGATGTTATATCTAATTTGGCTCCTAGACCTCACCATTTGCTTTGTGTTTTTTAGTCGCTCTACACTGATTCAATGGATGCTTTTGGGAAACTTGTGAAGAGCATGGTTGAGGAACACCCAGCGTCTGAGCTAATGGATGAAATGTTCCAGGTGAGTAATGTCTGTTTGCTGGCATTAGGTAATCTGGAAATTGCAGCCCGTTTAGTTGCTCAGCCATTGCATATTTTCTGATTTGTTGATTTCCAGTTAGGATTTCATCACATTCTGTATACAAAAGGTTGATCCTATTGCAGCTGGGCACTGAATCCAACTCATGTAATAGCACGATAAAAGGGATAAAATAATTTGGGCAAGACAACATCCGTGAAAAGCTAGCTGTCAGAATACCACACGATGGGTGACTTGAAGACTGATGTATTCATTATAAATTTTTTCCATCTGATTTAAACACTTCCTAGCAGGAAAGCAAGGTATAAATATTTGAAATAAAAGTAAAAAATTATTCCTGCATTACTCAATCTATCAGGGCCATCACAGTGACTAGTATCCATTCTTACATTCAATTACAAGGCACAAATAGTATAAAAATAGCAATCTGATGTTATCCCAATAAACACATCATTTTCAATTAGACCAACATTTTTATATGTGCAGACAAATGTTAGTCCTGAAGCATGACGTTTCATGAAATGCAATCATACTGCATTTGAAAGACTATTTCTTCACCCAATCCTCAATAAATCTGTCAGACAATTGTTCTAAAAACATGAAAAGCTACATGTGCGTTATCCTTATATATTATATTATTGCCTATTACCCAATATACCAATGCAAATAGTTTTGTCCCAATACCAGTACTTTTAGTTTTTTTTAAAGCCTCATAGAAAATACTAGATTTATTATTAATCTTTATTATTATGTTATCCCCCATAATCTACTCAGACCTATATCCTTAACATCTACACCTTGATTCTCTCCCCTATCAAGAAAACACATGCTCCCATAGCCAAGATGGGAGAAAAATTAGAAAGCTTGGGGGGAAGCATTCTATTCGTCTCCAGTTGGAGGTTTTCCACATCTCATATCATGCAGGGTATCTAACAGAAACAAAGGGTGGGGTGCAACGTTCCCTCTAACAAGGGAAATTGCTGCGCGGCAGTTTGAAACTGCTGCGCGGCGATTCCCTGTCACGTGCGCGGCCGCGCAGCAACGTTCCCTCTGACATGGGAAATCGCTGCGCAGCAGTTCAAAACTGCTGCGCGGCGATTCCCTGTGATGTTCACCTTAGAGGGAACAGTGGTGGGGTGTTTTTTTCTTTATTCACTATACATGACCCTTCATCCCAAAAGGTCTGCCTCTCTAGATAGCAATGTGGGAAAACCTGATTTTAAAAATGGAATGAAATAATTAATAAAATGACTGGGGGAAAAAACTATGACAGATTCTGCTATCATCCTTCCTGTCTCCTTGCTTGATCAACAGCTGATAGACCCTTGGTTCACTGAAACAGAATGGAGCAGAGAGCGGGCATTGCAAGCTATTTTCCATGCCCTTGTTGCATTTCAGGAAAAAGTTCATCTCCCTGTGAGTTATCTACTCTTCTACTTGCTGGCAACCTGTGAGGGGCTAAGAGGCTCCTCATTCATCTGGAGCCTATATTGGAATCCAATACTGTACATCTTTCGAACACTAGTCAAAGTCAAAGCCTTTATTGTCATTGTACATCATGTATACAACGAAATTGGTTTAGCCTCTACTGGTGCAGTTCATACAAGACAATGTGAATAATATAAAGGATACAAGTACCCTGTTTCCCCCAAAATAAGACATCCCCGGATAATAAGCCCAATCGGGCTTTTGAGTGCATGGCAATAAGGCCAAGCGCTTATTTCAGGGTTCCAAAAAAATATAAGACAGGGTCTTATTTTCGGGGAAACACGGGTAGTTAGGGAAAAAACTAGTCATACGTTTCCATATGTACAACATATTCTGTGCAACATGTATATTACTCAGGGGTATGATCTTATATTATGGTATATACATATTACACACTACACTGGCACCAGTGAAATTTGTGGTGCTATATTGTGTTTAGGGGTCTGACAGCCCATGGGTAGAAGCTGTTTATAAACCTGTTTGTCCGGCTGGCTATACTTCGATGTCTTCTGCCCGATGGTAAAAGTGAAAAGAGATACTGGCCAGGGTGTGAATCATCCCTAAGTATCTTCCTTACTCTGCTGAAACAGCGAGACCTGGCGATGTCATCCAGTGGTGTTAGGGGGCAACCAATGGTTTCTTGTGCCGAATTGATCATTCTCTGTAGTGCCTTCCTGTCCGCGGCTGTTAAACCAGCGTACCATACTGTTATGCAGTATGTGAGGACACTTTCTATCATAGACCGATAGAAGGAAGTCATCAGCCGTTGTTCCATGTTGTTCATCTCTAATAAATTCTAGAATAGAGCATACTGGTTTATTCTTTCAGTTTTTGGGTGTTTATCTTAAATGGGCTTGAGCATTAACCAGGATGAGAGAAACATGAGAAAGCCTATGTTTAGAATAAATGTTTGGTTAAGTTATACTGTACATATGCACATAGGTAGTACTTTATACTATGTGCTTGAAGAAAAGTGGCATTGTTTACATGAGTTGGATTGATGGGAAAACTTGCCTAAGGGCAGTCAGCCTCTCTTGGCCTGGTGTCAATCAGGTGTCATGCTCTGACTGGGGAGGGGAGAATTTCGGAAATGAAAAATATCCAATCAAAGAAGAAATTTGTGTGCCAATCTCAAGCAATAACAAATGTTACAAATGACTTCGTTTAGCCAAATCTCCAATCAAAGTGTTCCACTCACCTTTTAATTTTTATTTATTGGGTCTGTTAAAAAATATACATATCAATGTGTTCTGTTTTGCAGTGGCTTGCTGTAGATAATACCAAATAAAATTCAGCAATGTCAAAACAACCCCATTAGATCAGGAACAGAGTCATAAGCAAGTAAAATTAAGCAATAAAGCCAAGTCCACCAAATCTCACAACTTATTTCAAAAAGTCTTGATAAAATGTATGATTTCAGGTGGCTTCTAAATGTTGGCAGCACAGGTATCTCATTTGCTTTTCTAGGAAGGCCATTTCATAAACTGGATAAAAGATAAGGATTCTCTTATCTCCTGATGACTTCATAAGCATAGCAAAGATTTTGGCAGAAGTTAAGTATATCAGGATATGAGAGGTAGTGTGGTGTAGTGGATAAAGGCATCAGACTAGAAAGCAGGAGAATGTGAGTTCTAATCCTAACAGGCACAAAGCCAACTGGGTGACCTTGTGCTGATCAGTTCCTCTCAGCCTAGGAATCAGGTAATGGCAAAACCACTTCTGAAATCTTACCAAGAAAACTGCGTGGATTTGTCTAAGTAAGCCCTCATCTGGAGTCAACAATTACTTGAAAGTGCTCACACACAAAAATCAGAACCGCTACACCTAAGAATAGCAATAGCAATAGCAATAGCAATAGCACTAATATCTGTAAAGTGACTAATATCACTTTACAGTGCTTTACAGCCCTCTCTAAGTGGTTTACAGAGTCAGCATATTGCCCCCAACAATTTGAGTCCTCATTTTACCCACCTCGGAAGGATGGAAGGCTCAGTCAACCTTGAGCCTGGTGAGATTTGAACTGCCAAATTGCAGTCAGCCGGCAGTCAGCAGAGGTAGCCTGCAGTACTGCACTCTAACCACTGCGCTACAAGATAAATGTGGAGGGAATGGGATACTTTGCAAGTGAGTAGACTGAAATAAAGGGGAAGACAAGAAAGCATGATTCTATGGAACTAAAAAAGAGTGGTAAGAAGTTTAAAGAATAAAAGGCAATGCATGAAGCAGCATATGGATGTTGGTAGAAGCAAGATCCTTCTCAAGGATGGAAGGATATGGAGAGGTATAGCAGTTGGTGTTTTAATCACAGTTTATCTCACACCTTATTGTTTATGAATGTAGGTTATTTGGGAGAAGGGCAATTTTGCAAATATTCTGATTTCCCCCACTTTATTTTAAAACAATTTTTCTTCTCCTTTGGCAGGACGGAGAAAATTTTCAACAATTTGGATCCCGAGTCGCATTCCTAGCTCCATACACCTGTGACAATTCCATCCAATGTCGGCAGTGGGCCGCCCAATGTATCACCTGCCTCATTCGTATACAAGGTAAGGGCATGAAATGAGTAAAGGGTCTCCAACCTTTGTTTGCTCTCCTTTGCAATAATCAAAGGCCTAAGGACCAGTGAACCAAAGGCATACAGTTGACCACTTACCTCATCAACACAACTCTAATGGCAGTAGGATCAGGACTGCTGGCTGAAAAGATATGGGAGGCTTAGAACATTTAAATTTGCTTAATATTTATTTATTTATTTATTTATTTATTTATTTATTTATTTATTTATTTATTTATTTATTTATTTATTTATTTATTTATTTATTTATTTATTTATTTATTTATTTATTTATTTAGAAAATTTATACAGTCACCTACTCACTCACAGCGACTCTAGGTGGCTTACAAACAATAAAAACATAGCATAGAAAATTAAAATAAATGAATAAATAAATAAAATAAAAACCAATAACCCACCACCCTTGGTGACAACACACAGTCAAATAAGCCATTTCATGGACTCCCTCACACTCTGGAATCCCCAGGCCCACTGACAAAACCAAGTCTTCAGATGGCCTGGAGAACCCAGAGTGTGAGGGAGCCATCAAATGACTTGTGTGACTTTGTGTTGTTGCTGGGTTGGGTGGATGGTTGGTTATTGTTTTTATTTATTTTTTAAAAAATAATTTTCATTTTCATTTTTCCCTATATTTTGTTTTTATTGTTTGTAAGCCACCTAGAGTCGCTGTGAGTAGGTGACTATATAAATTTTCTAAACAAACAAACAAACAAACAAAATAAAATAAAAACCAATAACCCACCACCCTTGGTGACAACACACAGTCAAATAAGCCATTTCATGGACTCCCTCACACTCTGGAATCCCCAGGCCCACTGACAAAACCAAGTCTTCAGATGGCCTGGAGAACCCAGAGTGTGAGGGAGCCATCAAATGACTTGTGTGACTTTGTGTTGTTGCTGGGTTGGGTGGATGGTTGGTTATTGTTTTTATTTATTTTTTAAAAAATAATTTTCATTTTCATTTTTCCCTATATTTTGTTTTTATTGTTTGTAAGCCACCTAGAGTCGCTGTGAGTAGGTGACTATATAAATTTTCTAAACAAACAAACAAACAAACAAAATAAAATAAAAACCAATAACCCACCACCCTTGGTGACAACACACAGTCAAATAAGCCATTTGATGGGCTCCCTCACACTCTGGAATCCCCAGGCCCACTGACAAAACCAAGTCTTCAGACGGCCTGGGGAACCCAGAGTGTGAGGGAGCCATCAAATGGCTTGTTTGACTTTGTGTTGTTGCTGGGTTGGTTGGTTATTGTTTTTATTTATTTTTTAAAAAAATAATTTTCATTTTCATTTTTTTTCTATATTGTGCTTTTATTGTTTGTAAGCCACCTAGAGTCGCTGTGAGTAGGTGACTAAAATAAATAAATAAATAAATAAATAAATAAATAAATAAATAAATAAATAAATAAATAAATAAATAAATAAATAAATAAATAAATAAATAAATAAATAGCAAATATGAAAGTTCTAAGCCTCCCATATCTTCTCAGCCAACAGTCCTGAACCTGCTGCCTTTAGAGTTGCATTGACAAGGAAAGTGATCAACTGTATGCTTTTAAGCAAATATATATACGCAAATGAAAACATGGAAGTCAAGAGACCTGCAAACAAACCGGTCAGAACAGATCTTCAGTGATGGAGACTTTGTTTCCTCAAGTCTCCTTTTTTATAGTTAAGTATCAGTTGTGTCTCTCTCAATGTGAGTCTTTAGATAAAATGGTTTTGACACAAGTTCCTCCTTTCATCTGGGAGGCTGGATTGTTCTAGCAGATCTATACTGGAGATCTCATTCTAATAAAATAGCACCTATGACTCCTGAAGGAATGTTAATTGATGATTCTGCCTAACACGTAATAATCACTTAAAACCAAAACAATAGCAATAGCAATAGCACTTAGACTTATATACCGCTTCACAGTGCTTTATAGCCCTCTCTAAGCAGTTTACAGAATCAGCATATTGCCCCCAACAATCTGGGTCCTCATTTTACCGACCGCGGACGGATGGAAGGCTGAGTCAACCTTGAGCCTGGTGAGATTCGATCTGCCAAACTGCTGGCAGCCAGTGATCAGCAGAAGTAGCCTGCAGTACTGCACTCTAACCACTGCGCCACCGTGGCTCTTACAATAAACAATATTTAGTCTTATATTTAATAGCAGGAGCTGAACTAGTCAGAAAATGATTCAATTATTCTTCTCTTCCTTCTCTCAGCTAGGTCACAAGCTACGTATGTGGAAGACAAAGAAATGGAATCTGCTTATGCTAATCTACAGACAGAGGTTTTTGGGGACCTTCTCAGGGCATCTTCCAAAATGGCCAAGGTGATTGTGGTTTGGCTGCCAGGATTTCTCTTTTGGGGGGGTGGGGGGCCAGGATACTGAGTAAAATGCTATCTGGTTCTCACACACATACCAGGGTACTTCCCTTCTACCATCTATCTCTCACTCTCTACCTTCCTCCTTCCCTTTCAAGATTTTGGGTAGATCAAAGCAGTACTTAAAGCTGGAATCTTTGTTCATCTTGGGGAGGTAATGATGAGAATCAGGAAAGGCCTACCAAGCTACACTTTCTTAACATAACCTATATGATCATTTTGGGGGAAACTCTGTTTGATCCCTACTTTAGGGAAGTAAAGGAAATGGAGGCTAGAAGCTGGTTCTAATGGTTTTGTTTAATTGGCTTAATTGTTATTTTCGTTTATGTCATGGGCGTGCAATTTTGGATATATCACATAAACATTTCCATCTGTAACGAGATGTAAATTATATAAACAAGCAAATAAAGTATGAACCAATTAATGAGCTATAGATTTCTTATGATCTCATCTATTTCTGGTATGTTGACAGGTGGTGAGTGCTTATTTTCCATCAGATCAAGGTCTTGATTTTGTCAAGAGCATCCTGGAAGTTTTAGTATCTGGAAACAAAATGTGTGCCATTGCTGCTGGTCACTGGCTCCTAACCATCCTTCAAGATTGTGGAAATGCAATGGAAGGACAGGTGATTCTTTGCCACAAGATGGACCTTTTAAAACATTGCTTCACATAGAGTAGGGTGGACATTTTTTTAGTGGCCAGGAGTTAGTTCTAACACATTATAGGAGGTCAAGTGTCCAGTGGGTAGAGCAGGATTTTTCTCCCGTCCCAGATGTGGGATGGAGATTTGGCAGGCAGATTCTGAAATATCTATTTATGTGTCACCAAGTATTTCCTATTAAGGATGGTTAAGACAAGATACTCTTACATTTATATAAACTTTCTAAGAATTGCAGTTAATCTAGTTATAACAGAAGTAGGCAATTGTAGTTCTAGAGCTGTACACAATTTTCAGACTGCTTTAGAAATTCCTACGGAAGAGATTAAATATCAGGCAAGACCCACTTGTTAAATTTAAGGGAATGACCCAAGTCCCTTATATGCAATTATGATTTGATGTGCTTAACAAATGGGAGTGCAGGTATCTATGTTGCTCCTTCTAGATCTCAGCAGTCCTAGATGTATTCTACAGTCACTTGCCTATCATCAAGCAGGATGACTTGAGACAGTTTCTCATGGATGCCTTGTCCATTGTAGCCCATTTTCATTTGGATGCTGTGTTTAGTAGCCTATTGTGCCGGCGCCTTCCAATGGATAGGTATGTGACCAAATTTAAATCAAGATCTATAGTTGTTTGAGAAGGTGACTTTTTTATGTCTCTACGAATCCAGGGAACCTTTGGATTTAAGTTAGTGGAGTTTAAGGAGGTGAGTAATCAACCTTTGACTTTTGTACCTAGGGGAGAGAAAATATGGGAAAATGTAATCACTATTTTTGAATATTTAGATTATATTAACCTATCAGGAAATGCCACCCTTGTACATCAACATCTGATTGACCTTCACTTTTTCTAAATAAAGGGAGGGTGGGGAGGAATCTATTTGTTGCATACATGCCATAACTCATGTGCTTAAGACTGAGATGTGTATTTTGTGTCAGGGGTAGCTATCAATCTTGTGAATATTCATTGGCATCAAAACTGAAATATGAAATAAGCAAATAAGTGGCACTATACATTCTGCCTTAAATTACCTTGGTACCCCATATAGCAGGGGTGGGTTCCAACTTACCTCGCTGCCGCTTCGCTCCCTCCCACGCCGCCTGGGCGCGCCTAGTGGGCGCGCGCGCATGCGCAGTAACAAAAAATCCGAAAAAACAAAAACAAAAGCAAAGGCAAAAAAAAGATGGCGACTGCATGCACAGTGCCAGAACTCGGCTTCTGCACATGCTCAGAAGGGGGGGGGGATTCAAAAAAAATAAAAAAAAATTCAAAAAAAATTCAAAAAAAGATGGCGGCGCCCACGGACCGGCACCGACCGATCTGGTTCGGTGATGTCATTGTGATGTCACCAGCGGGCCGCTACCAGGTCGGGCGAACCGGTCCGAACCGGGAGGAACCCACCCCTGCCATATAGGTGTTGACAATGCACATTGTATTTATTGAATTGGTGCAAAGCTTATCAGATGATGTTTTCCTTTTTGCCTTGCTGAATTTTAGTGAGACAGGTGAACTTTGGAGATCTCTGGGTAGAGATGCATCCCTGGCCTTGCTCATCCTTCCAAAGCTAGCAAGCAGAATAACAAAGCCCACAGACTCAGGAACAATTTTGCACTTCACAAACGAAGATATTGTGGAATTTGCAGAAGAAGATCCTCTCAAAGTAAGTGAGGAAGAAGAAAGTTCTTTTTTTCTGTGAATCTTTTCGAGAAGACATTAGGGAGATAGGTTGAATTATTCTCTGGGCATTCTGAATGGCATAAACATTAGAGAACTGGAGGTTTTTTGTAATAGAGTTTCTTTTATTTGGAGTGATTCCTAGAAAAATGAAGATAAACGATGTGACTGCTGCTGAAGGATGTTGAATCATCACAGCTGAGCATTGGCCCCCATCTAGGTAGTCAGTTTACTAACACTGTTAATATAATAGCGTGGTAACCCTTGAGTTATCAAGGAAATGCACAGAGAAACGTGATACCAGAACAGAGATGAGTAACTATTCAGTTACACACAGATACATTAAAGTGCATTACAGGTTTTACCTTACAAATAGCATAGTCAATAAACAGTCCAAGTCGTACACATTAAATCAGTCAATAGTTAACAAATACAGTAACAAACCTCTCAATACATACATACACACAGTATAGTAGTATATCACACACAGTGTAACGCAGTAAGTAATCACAGAGAGAGAAACTTCGTTCTCTAGCTCCCTCTTATGGTTAACAGTAGCAAAATCATCTTATCACTTCTCAGCATCCAGTTAAAGCTACAATACTTCAATACAGTTCAAACTATCATGGTTAGTTTATACATTGCCGACCCAACTGAGTGGACAGAGTCCTAACAAACACTCTCAAGCTCCAACGAACAGTGTTAAAACAAAAATACTTTTGTTGGTTAGTTACCATCAATCAATGCTAACAAATGTTCTCAGGTAAGGATATGGGAAGAAATGTACAGAAGACACAAAAGTTGGTTGAAAGATGGGCAGCTATCCAAATGTAATCAATAAATAAATAGAAGAAGTTCTTTTCTGTAAATAACACAAGTTTTTAAAAAGGTCTAATAGGGTGCTGTAAAGAGAAATGGCAGCGTGTCCTAACTCTTAATCTAAAAATTCCAAAGTGTCCACAACTCTTAGCAGGAATATTGAAACTGCATCCTGCATTTTCCCTAATCATTCTCCTTCTGTTCAATAATTAACATTTAATGTTTTATTTCTATAAATATGAGATACATTTGGCAGAGTCATAAATTTTGTGGAACTCTCTTCTCCCAAGAAGTGCGGCTCACACAGCTTTTATGACATTTTGTCACTAGGCTCATCATCTGTTTTGTTGGGCATCTATCGTGATAAATATTGCTTCTGCTTTTCTGTGCTTTATTGTTTTTATATCTTTGTTCTTCATTAAAGTTTTACTTTTGTTTGTTATTCTTACCAGCCCTTAATTATTATTTTTTTTAGTGAAAGGGGGGGTGGTATAAATAGAATAAATACATGAATAAATCCAAGTGTTTTTAAAAACTTAAAGTGTCCCAAGAATGGAGAGAAACCACCACACACAGTTCCAGTGTTACTGGGTCTGATCACACTGCAATACTTTGGGGACAAAAAGCTGATCTTTAACTACCAATCCTGTGGCTTGTCTGTGAACCTGTGGACTTAGAAAATAAAGGGTGCAGTTAAGGGTCAGCCCCTGCAGTTTACAAATGTCCCTCTCAATAGCACTGGAAACAAAAATTGTCCACCTTATATCGCCTGGAGCAACTTTTGGTAAAACCACAATTTAATGAACCATATGATTGGGGGAAGGGTCCTCATGAAGCCCAAATGTCCATTACATTAAGCTTTATCTTCCACTGTTTGTTTTGCTTTCTCAAGGATTGGAAAGAAACTTCCAGATTTCAGTCTCTTCTTTCTTTTCCCAGGCCACCTGTGCCATCTACGAAATCCTTTCTGTTCTGCAAGTGAAAAAAGCCCTCCAACAGGTGTTCCCAGAGCTCTTTTGTGCTCTGCTATGGCAGGTCAGCAAAACTTTGGGGCAAAAGATGCCTTTATCTGAAGGCCAACGGAAGCTGTTTCTAAGAGAACAACTGTCTGAAGGCAACCCATGCAGGTAAACCTTCCTCTCTCAACAGCTCATCTTTTCTTTTAATAGTGGAAAGAGAACTTCTTATAAAGTAAATTTGCTTCCATCAAAGATTTTCTACATAGCATGACCAGGGCAGACATAAACTGCTATTGTTAAAGGTCACTCTTAACACACAAGCGGAGTGGGCTGGAGGCTTTGATATTCTAGGCTGATGTTCTTTTTCTTGGATAGACTTTCTGTGTCAAGCCTGAAGGCTCTAGTATTAAAGCTCACCTGTGACCCATCGTTGGCAGAAATCAGAGAAGTGAGTATCTGGGCATTACTCAGAGATCCTAAAACCCATCAGGAAGGTGTCTGTCTGCTAATACGGTAAGAGAATTGTCAGTGATTACCTAATGGCTTTAAGTACAGGGACAATATAGCTCTTTGTACCAGTTTTGGAGAACACATTTGAAAGAGTGAGTTAATTCATTTGTGTGCTTCTTCTGGACACCAGCAAACTGGTGCTGAATTATATAAGCCTTGCTCTGACTCAATAGCATAACTTGTCTTGCATTCTTAAGCTTTCCATAAGGTCTTCACTCACCATTTTCCCCAATATTTAAAGGAAAACATTAGTTACATCAAAAATCTTTAAATAAAAATCTTGAGTTATTTTAACGATGACCCTACTATTAGATATGGATGGATGGATGGATGGATGGATGGATGATAGATAGGTATAGAGATAGAAATAGATGATATACTATAGGTATAGAGATAGAAATAGATGATATACTGTAGATATATATGATATAGATAGATGACATAGATATAGATATAGATAGATATGATAGAGATAGAGATAGATGATAGAGCTAGAGATAAAGATAGAGATAGAGATAGAGATAGATGGATGGAGATGAGAGAGAGAGAGAGAGAGAGAGAGAGAGAGAGAGAGAGAGGAGAGAGAGAGAGAGATAGTGTTGAGTAGTGGGAGTGATGACAGGAGACAGACTTCAGAATAGCTCTTTATTCAGCAACTGCTCAAGACAACCAGCAGTCTGACAGCTAGCCCTTTCATAGGGAGCTGTCAGATACAACAACCAATGGCGTTTGAGCGATTTCCCGCTCAAACGCTGGACCTGGGTGAAACCATGTATGAACTGTCAGAACACAACACCCCTCCCCTCCTGGATGGAACAATCCATGCGGCACACGTAGTCATGCAGGTAGGCGGGGCATTTAGGAACCCTCCCTGACCTGCACAGCTCAGTTGTGGGTGAGGCAGCAGCCTGAGCGGACAGGTGTGCTGCTGCTCCTGGGTCAGAGCATGGAAGCTCCTGGAACTTTTCGGATGCGGCCTCCGTGGATGTTGGAACCAGTTTGTTGGAATCTCACCGCTGGACTCCTGGTTCCTCTGGTAGGTCTTCCAGCTCCAATGGACTTGAGTCAGTTGCCCAGGCCATTGTTGAAAACGTCCTGGAATTCCTCAAATAGGTCGTCGAATGCCGGGCTAGCAATAGAGTTGATGTCAGACACTCCCAGGCCGAGGGCATCGAACCAGTCCAAGCCCAGGAGGCTTGGAAGGCGTCCGCTGAACACTGTGAGCTGGAGCGGTCCCTCGAAATTGTTGAATTTTACCAGGAACATGCCCTGGCCGATGACGGGAATGCAGTTCCCCTGGTAGTCGGATAGCCGGACGGTTGTCTTTCGGACGCGGCTTGACTGTAGGCTCGGAAGGGCGAGTTTCAACGTTTGCCAGGCAACGATCGAAACAGCTGAGCTGGTGTCTATTTCCATCTGGCACGGGGCGCCGTCAATGGAGACAGTGACTGACAGCTTGGTTTTGCTGGGCAGCTGGCCCTGGCAACCCATGTTTGGTTAGTGTCGGGCTGTGATTGGACTGCAGGTCTTTGGCGCGGCTTTCTTGTTTCCCGCTGGAATGAAGCTGACAGCTCATTGCATGCGGCGTCCTGTGCATGTGCATTCCTGGCGGACAAAATGGCACGGCAAACTTTAGCCAAATGTCCTCACCGCTTGCACCGTTGGCAAATAGCATCCCGGAATCGGCACGAAGTCCTCGGGTGCAGCCCCCCACAGCTGGCACAGTCAGCTTTAGTGTCCTTAAAGGCGGGCAGATGACTGCGGTCAGTGCGGCAGACGTCTTCGTTGCTGCTAGCCGAATCCTCGAACGTGCCCTTGTGCACAGCAACCGGTGGCTTAGCTTTGGTTCTGGAGGCGGCAAATCTGTGCAGCGACTCAGCGGCCTTGGATGACGACTCCACTGCCCTGGCGTCGTCCAGAGCGGCAGCCAGGGTTAGGTTGGGTTTCGCCAGGAGCCGGCGCTGGAGACAGATGTCCTGCATGCTGCACATTAGCTGGTCGAGCAGGATGTCGTCCAGGTCCTGGAATTCGCAGTACCTCGCGGCTTTATGCAGGGCTTCGATGTACTGGTTGATAGTCTCGCCCTCATGTTGCATCAGCTGTCAAAAATTGTTAAGGTATGTGCAGAGTAACCCTTGAGAAACAAGGATGTGCACATGGGAAAACGTTTATGAGAGTAGTTGTGAATAAATAGTCAACCACATAGATACACTGATTTGTTGTTAAAATGTAATTCTACGAAATAGCACAGTCCAATAAACGGTCCAAGTCATACACGTTTAACCAGTAAATAGTCAGAATAACAGTCCAAGTTTCAAAGTCTTCTTACCGGTCGTCTTTGTAATTCACAGTAAACAATAATATCGAAAATATAAGCACATTAAATATACAACAAGGAATCTCAGAGAGCGACAGAGAGTCAGATAGTCAGAGAGACAGACTATAATCTCTAGCTCCCTCTTATGGTCATTTGCAACATAACCAACCAATCGGAATATAGTATGATGCAATACAGTGATTTTGTTTTAAAATCACAAACATACATTGTCGGTTTATATATTGCCAACCCAACTAGTTAGATAATAGACAGATCCCTAACAAAAATCGTAGTGCTGGACGACCTTAGACGGAGTGGGAGCGTAGTGTGTTTTTAAAGTTGCCTGCAGGAACTGCCACGGCACGGTGGGTCTGACAGCGACTCTGTGGTGTCAAACGCCTCGGGGCTGCAGTGACTTAAGAACAAAGCTCTCTTTCTGTTATCAGTCAGACCCAACAGAACATTTGCTTCCAGGAAGCATTGAAACGCCTCATATACAAGTCCCACTTTTCTTTGGCCGGGTCAAAAGGCGCTGGTGGATGGAAGGCAGACATTTCTGTCGAGGAGGCAGAGGTGCCTCTGGAAAACTTCCTGGCTGGTTCCGGTGCTCAAGTAGATAGTCTTCGTTCTCCTGGTCCCAAGCCCTCGTCGTCACTGTTGAGTAGTGGGAGTGATGACAGGAGACAGACTTCAGAATAGCTCTTTATTCAGCAACTGCTCAAGACAACCAGCAACTAGCAGTCTGACAGCTAGCCCTTTTATAGGGAGCTGTCAGATACAACAACCAATGGCGTTTGAGCAATTTCCCGCTCAAACGCTGGACCTGGGTGAAACCATGTATGAATGTCAGAACACAACAGACAGACAGACAGACAGATGAGAGAGAGACAGACAGACAGACAGAGACAGACAGAGACAGAGAGACAGAGACACCCAGAGAGAGATACATACATACATTGGTGCTCTCTGACCTTGGTTGTTTGCTTACAGAAATGTCTTCTTTCCCAGCCACCATGATCTCCATCCTTCCATTACAATGAAAGAAAAGTAAAGGTAGCCACATCATTATCCAATTCTTGTTTTCCCTCTTTTCTCCAATTGGTCTTCATTCTGTCCCTGTATTGGCAAATATAAAAGGAATGCAACACATGCATATCATTTGCATATCCTGGGAAACTGCAGAACATCTCCTGAGTTTAAACAGCACTCATACCAATGGAGAAGGAGAACATGGTGATGCCTCTACAGTTGAGTTGCAAGTAGTAAATAAGTTTCACAGACAGGAAGGGAAGCTGCAAGGCAAGAGACAGGCAGCATAATAAACAAGGAGTAGTAATCCAATTCTTCCAGGGACAGGTCTTGTCACATATGATGCTACTTTGGACTAAATGAGTTCCGTTTTTGAACTTGGCCCATATCACTAAATCAGTCTTTCTTTATCTTTCAGTTGTTTGTTTCAGAATAGACTTCTTCACTACAAAACCATCCAGAATATCCTACCATGGATTAATTCAGACTCCCAGAAACTCCGACTAACAGGAACTGCCTTCTTGACAGAAGTAAGGCTTAGGACCTAGAATGCTGACAGCCTTAAAGGGTTGGAGACAAGTTAGCAAGAGAGGGGCCCTTATATATATCAGAGGTGGGTTCCTCCCGGTTCGCACCGGTTCCATAGAACCAGTAGCAAACCGCTGGTGATGTCACGGAGCCGGTTCTGTCAGTGCTATTTTTTTTTCTGTGCATGCGCAGAAGCCGGGTCCCCGGCACTGCGCATGCGCCACCATCTTGTTTTTGGCTTTTTTAAAAAAAAAATGCGAATTTTTGTCACTGCACATGCGGCGTGGCCACGCGGCGCGCAATGCACGTGCAGCCATGTGGCGTGGGAGGAAGCAAAGGTAAGGTAAGTTAGAACCCACCCCGATATATAGTTAGTTAGTTAGTTAGTTAGTTAATCAAATTTATGTAGCCACCCATCTCACATGAAGTGACTCTGGGCAGCATGCAACATTAAAATAAAACAACAATATAAAACAGTCATTATAAAAACAATTATTATAAAAACAACCATTATACAAATATAGACAAATCATTTTTAAAAAATTAAAATATTATTAGTAATTTATACAAGTCATAAATGGAGTACAATACATAAATCACCTACATATTTTCTCCACAGCTTTGAAGGCCCACAGAAAAGGGTGAGACCATTTTTCCTCGCCATTTTAAACATGGATATTAGAGCAGGAAGTCTCTAATTATCTATATAATATTTATTAATTTATTGTTTTTATTGTTTTTATTTTATTATTATATTTTATGCATGGTCACTGATGCAAAAAAAAAATGCTGAGACCCTAGAAAGTGTGCATAGAAGAGCAACAAAGATGATAAGGGGTCTGGAGGGTAAATTGCACAATGAATAGTTAAAAGAACTGGGTATGTCTAGCCTAATGAAGAGAAGGATTAGGGGTGACATGATAGTTGTCTTCCAGTATTTGAGGGGCTGTTACAGAGAAGACAAGATCGACTTATTTTCCAAAGCACCAAAAGGCATGACAAGAAGCAATGGGTGGAAGTTTAACAAAGAGAAATCCAATCTAGAACTAAAGAGAAATTTCATGACAATGAGAACAATTAATCAATGGAACAGCTTGCCTCCTGGAGTTGTGCATGCTCCATCACTGGAGGTTTTCAAGAATGGACTGGACAACCATTTGTCCAGAATGATATAAGGTCTCCTGCTTTGAGTAGGGGGTTGGATTAGAAGACCTTCAAGGTCCATTCCAGCCCTATGATCCTATGACCTCAACTCTTCCAAACTTTAGCAGGAAAATCACCAAAATTCAGCAGGAAACAGACCAAAATTTGGTGGCATCTATTAGGCCTTGATTTGTGCTCTGCCCCTATATATTCTGTTTTTTGATAAAGAGGTCAGACTTTCCTCTTCAACCAAATCTAAAATTGCACCATTAATATTATTAGAGTAGTGGGTTTTATCAGTTTTGACTTATTCATATTTTATCCTAGCCTGTTAGCTACTTTAATTGCCCCATGGATAGATGAATTGGAGAAAAAATGAAATTACCTAATGTTGGAGCATGATATGAAACACTTTGTCTTACTGTAGGTGATTCAAGATCCCATCTTGATAGAAAAACTGCAGATAAAATCTCTCCTTCCAACCATGATGCTAAGAGCAGGAGACTGGGATCCTGGCATCCGTCAGATGGCAATCCGCAGTCTTGGGAACCTTCTCCTTGTGGCTCCTGACAAGGTCAGCTGTTGCCTGTTGAGGTTGTGTAAAATGTGTGAAATATGTTGAAGGCAGACACACGCTCTTGCCCCTTCAGTGAAGTAGAGCTAGAATCAGACACTGGACTGTTGACTAGGAAAAATGGGCATGGAAGGTGATCATTCAATGTTATTGCCTGCACATGGGCAGGGTTCACACTACATAGATTGCACAGCTAATGACTTAAGCATGTGATTTAAATCCAACCATTGTGATTTGGAAATCACAGTTTGGAACAATGAACTCAAGCAACTATAGTTATTCAACAAACTAAACAAATCATGGTTTAGTATGATATACAATATCAACCTGATTATGGTGTCTGCCTTGATAGATCCCACAAATGTGCTGTAAAATCTTTTTCTATGGGTATACTCACAATTACCTTCTTACCTGCATCCTTACAGATGAAAGGACAGAAGAGGACCATTGTAGCTGTCCTCATTGGAGCTTTGTATGATGAAAAATTGGTTCTGGAGAGTCTTAGGTTGCTTGCTCTGATTTTTCCACGCCTGAAGGGGAAAGATGTGGGTTTCCTATTTAAGGACATTTCTCTGAAGACCACATCATACTTGGCAGAGGTAAGCAAAGGATAGAGTTCCCTGTTTAGGAACTGCTGAGAGGGCCAAGACCTATACCCAGTATATTACTAGGCATGGTCCTAAGGAGGTTGTTTCTTCAGTCTTAACAAATAACAGGCTAAAAAGATACTGAAAATTGTTTCTCACAAATTGCTCAGCATACATAGGATAAAGTCCAAGCAGCAGTGCCATCTGAGTAGGATTTGGGAGTAAATATCTAAGGCCCTACTTAGCTTAATTAATGTTCCATCCCTCAACACAACAAACTGTTTCCCTACACATTGATGTACACACAAAAAAGTTCATTATCATTAAAGGGGAGGCTATTAGGACTGCTAAATTCAAAGTGAAATTTCATAATTGCACAATTGATAGTTTTACCCTTCATGAATAGATCTAATTCCCATTTGAAGCCACCTGTTATCAGCGGTTACTATGGTAACAAATGCCACAATTTAAGATTTTTCAGTGTTGATATGTGAACCTCCATATGGTTTTCAGCCTAGGCCCAATGTATTTTCTGCAGCAATATTACAAACAAGGAAGTCTAAGCTTATGGAAAAATATGTCTTTTTTTTTTTCTGGCTATAGGACAATGCTGACCTGCGTGAGGCTGCGCTATGTCTCTTTGGCATCCTGGCTGCTTGGACAAAGTTTAGATACAAAAGATTTTTTACTATCCAAGCCAGAAGGAATTTGGTGTCCCTTCTAATACACCAGCGTGATCCCAATCCCAAAGTATCAGAGGTAAGTTCCAGAGTAAATTTTGTATTTGATAATCCTTGAACATGAAAAAAACTAAAAAGTTTGTTATCTCATTGAAGGCTGCATAGACTGTAACTCACCTCAGTATGGCTCAGTTCCAGTCCTACTTCTTATCCCTGTCAATCATAGCAATACCCTGCTAATTCAGGCCAGGACTCATTTTAGTCCTGCATTTTGATTGTATTATGCTCAACCACCAGCTCCCATATGGCACACAAACAGCACATGGAGATATAACCCCATCTCATTATTGCTCCCCTGCAACTGGTATTTTATGGCTGACTTTGTTGTGCAACTCAGCTTTAGTTTATCAGTAAATCATAGTTAAGCAAATTATGGTTTGTTTAGCTGTATGAACACAGTAATTAAACTGCTAAGTTTCATGAAGATTTGGAAGTATTTGGGCTAAAAAGAAGGTAGTCCTGGAATTTTGTAGTTGGTTTTCCCTCCAAAAAAAGCCATCACCACTCAGTCTTCCCTGACTTTGGAGAACATATTCTGAAACTGTTGGGCTAGACTGAGGAGAAGTAGTGAGTTGGATAAAGATAAGAGTCATTCTGAGAATAAGATGGGTTGTACCTAAGTTTGACAAATGAATAAATAACAAGTTATTCATAATTTAAAATGCTTGCTACCATTACACATGATTTGTATAAGAATACCGCTATCTTTTTCAGGCATGCAGGACTGCTTTTCTGCAGTGCGTGACATTTTTAGTGAGAAGGAAACTAAGAATCTATATTGAAGAACTTTACTGTACCACTAATTTAACTCTTCCAAATCTACATGCTCATGTATGCAGGCAGATGGTAAGAGAGATATATCCTTGAATTAGCATAATCCAAAAACAGAATAATTTTTGAAGTTGGTATGGTCATTCAGCAAATCTATACTGAAAACACTTTCTTTGCTTCCATATGCTTGCCACCTTTTTGAGGAATTACAATATAATGTCTCACTTTATCTACTTAGAAGCAAAAGAAACATTTACCAGTACTGTACAGCAAGGGTGGGCCAACCCAAACAGGGTCTCATTTAGTCTCTTTCAGCATCTCCATAGTGACTTTGGAAATCTGATTTTTTTGTGAGAGGATAGGGAAACTAGAAGCAAACAAATTATATTACGTCTTTCTCATAGGTTTAATGTACCTTTTTATTGGTTAGGTAATTATATCAAATTTGGAAATGATGCAACGGGTGGAGGATAGCAAACACCATAGAATCTTATTGACAAGATTCAATAGATCTTAACCTGCAGGAACAATGGGAATAATCTAGTACCTGTAAAATGAACTTAACAGGGTAAATGCTGTCTCTTCCATTTGGTAGAAAAATCAACAGCATGAGCAGAGAATGGAGGGGATCATATTGGTTAGTAATAGATGAATCATAATCTGATCATGAACCAAGAATGTGATGTACAATCACTACAAATTCAATCCCAGATTGCATCAACAGAAATGTCAGTTGGAGGGTATTGGCTATCTTGAACCTGAAGCAGAGAAGACTTTAGGGAGATGTAATAGCTGTCTTCGAGTATCTGAAGGGCTGTTAATTTGATTATCAAAATTGACTGAAGCAAAAAAAAATGCTTTTGCCTATTATAAAAGCATTCAAAATTATCAAGTGGATTAATTTTGCATCTACTTTGGAGAGTCAATCAGATTGTTCTCAGATCAAATCTCCAAAATAAATAAATATTTGCATAATTATTACCTGTACTTGTTGAGATGATATTTTTATTTTAACCCTACTGCCACATAGAGCAATATAGTTTCCATTGAAGTAGATTGGCCAGAATTGCAAATACAGTAATCTGGTGTGAGACAATCTGTTCCATGGTAAGGTATAAATCACCCCAAGCTTTTAAATAAGAATATAGGAAAAGTCTGATTATTACTATCTGAAAAATGAAGAGTCCTGGAGAATACAGCAGTTAGGGTTAGATTGTTCTATATCAAATCCTATCAATCAATATGTATCTTCTATATTATATTATTGTAAACCACCTAGAATAGAATAACTTAGGTGAGATGGGCAGTGTAGAAATGTGATAGATAAATAAACAATTTATAATATAATATATATAATTTTAAAGAGATAGATATTTAGTAGTGGAAAACCTTTTTTAAAAATGTGTTTTATAGAATATGGTTATAAAAAGTTACAGGAATAATGTGCAGGAATAATAATGTACAGGAATAATACAGGAAAAATATGGTAACACCATAGTGGGATGTGTTTAACCATGGCTTCAGTAAAGAAAGACTTCACGTTTCAGCTTTATGTTGGCCTTTGTTGCTGCAATAAATAAAATGCAATATTATTCTTGGTAAAATTTAGGTTGAAAATACCAACCCAGAAATGAGGAGAGAACTGTTGAAAAAGACAATGATCTATTTCCAAAGCAACTGGGAAGAGATCCAGATTAGAGCTCTTGAATTAACAGGTAAGAGACAAGGCCTGGTAAGAAGATCTAGGGTGCTTCAGCAAAGTTCATAAAATCAATAGAAGGAGAAATTGAGTGTGTGTGGGGGGGGGAAATGAGAGGTGCCACGTGTGAGAATTTTTAAGGGACCACATTTTTAAGAATATATGCTATTGGCTTATTTCAACAATTCTTCCATGCAGGTTTATGGTTAAGATCCTAAAGGGGGGGGGGGAAGGGTCCCAGAGATTGGTGGCATGATTGTTCTTATCATAGTACTTCTTACATGTTTTAAAAGATTGAAATGTATTCAAAATTTCTTTCCCTTCCCTTTTTCCTTCCCTTCAGAAATCATTCTGGAAAGCATGCAGATAGCAGACCTGGATGAGCCTATTAAGCAAGTTCTGCTGACTTGTAAGCAAAATAAATAAATAAATAAATAAATAAATAAATAAATAAATAAATAAATAAATAAA
>QLTV01004082.1:186728-199799 GCA_003457575.1 Thermophis baileyi | reverse complement strand
TACATACATACATACATACATACATACATACATACATACATACATACACACCTGAGTTTATAGTTTCCAAGGAGATCAGCATTAGATCTATTCAAGAAAGTTAACAGAATAACAGAGTTGGAAGGGACCTTGGAGATCTTCTAGTCTAAACCTCTGCTGAAGCAGGAAACTCTATATCATTTCAGACAAGTGATTGTCCAATCTCTTCTTAAAAGCCTCCAGTGTTGGAGCACCCACAACTTCTGGAGGCAAGTTGTTCCACTGGTTAATTGTTCTAACTGTCAGGAAATGTCTCCTTAGTTCTAGATTGCTTCTCTCCTTCTTGTCCTGCCTTCAGGTCCTTGGAGAATAGGTTGACCCTCTCCTCTTTGTGGCAGCCCCTTAGATATTGGAAGACTGCTATCATATCACCCCTGGTCCTTCTTTTCATTAAAGTAGACATTTTTTATAGGCAGTTATAATTATAGAAAAAGAGAATCGCCTTGATGTTTGGCATAGACCTGAATCTTTGGAGATCTTCACACATGTGGTTCTTAAAGCATGTGTGCTTTTTCTCAGACATGGACAGTGATTATCAGCATCAATGCAATTCTAAGAACTCAGAGTCACTGGGAGTTGGGCAATATGAAAATTCAATAAACTCAATTCAACTCAATAACATTCAATAAATTAAAATCTCAAGATATTTGAGCCAGATCCATTTTTTTTGTGATGTGGACATGGTAAAAGCAAATCTGGAACCTCACAGGCAAAGGACAGAATCCAGATCGACTTGCATATAATGTTGCCAAAATGAGGACAACATTGGCCCAGGTCCACTCAGAATTAAACTGTGATCTCTGGCCAAGTGTTTGGAGTGGCAAAATGGTACAATCAATATTTTAGAACAGGAGTCACTGTAATTTTGTGGAGTTCTCACACAAAGAATGAGGGAAAGGTGAGTTGTTTTTAAAAAAAGAAATGCATGAAAAGCAGAAGAAGGACATTCTCACCCATTTTTGGCTCTCTGCTGTCCATTTAGGTTTAGTCATAACCAATATTCATACTTCCTAGAAAATTTGATTCAGATTGCATAGGCTGGGGTTATTTGTTATCTCTTACGTTAATTCATTTCATTCATGTTGCACAATAAAGGGAGGATAAAACCACATATGAATAACCCTTTGCTCTCCTCAGTCAGAGATTTCAAAAGACATACTATAAATAATGTGGTTGCTCTTTTAAGCCTGAGCAAATATTTTCTGGGATCCCTTCTCAGGAGTGATATAAGTGATAAGCTTTTGCCTGACTGCCTAGATGAGTCTCTGTGTGTATAAGAGCCGTGGTGGTACAGTAGTTAGAATGCAGTATTGTGGGCTAACTCAGCCCACTGCCAGAAATTCTACCCTGATCAGCTCAAGGTTGACTCAGTCTTCCATCCTTTCAAGGTAAAACGAGGACCCAGATTGTTGAAGGCAATTTGCTCACTCTGTAAACCACTTACAGTGTGCTGCAAAGCACTAAGAAGTGGTATATAAGTTTAAGTGATACTGCTAATGTGTGTAAATGTCTGTGTAAATAAAATAAATGTCTAGGTTTTCATGAAGCCAACAGGAGGCTCCTGCTCACAAAATCTTTCAGCCTTAAGCGTTCAATGCTTATTTTCAGGATCACGATGGAAGAGTTGACATGTCATCTTAAGATAGAACAAATATTTGCCATATTTCTAACATTGTTGAAGATCTGTTCCATTGATGCCATTCACCTGTTCCTTCTTTCAGCTCTTGTAAGGCTTCAGAAAAACACTAGCTATGGTTTCAATGAACATTTAGATGTGCCCCAGGTGAGTGCCGCTGTGGAAGCTTATATCATCCAAAAGTGGGGAGAAGATCTGTCTAGAACAGAATCCTATGTCAGTGGAAGCAATGGAATCCAAACATCTAATCTGTCTTCTGTAAGTCAGCTTGGAGCAACTTTAGATACCATACCAGTCTAGGACTTGTATGAGTAATTTTTCTCCTGTGAGTATGGCCATAACATCAAGACGAATAAATACTCCCTTTTGTTTGGTTAATTGGTAAATACTAAGCACTTTCCCTCTCTGTTTTCCACTTATTGTCCCTCTCTGCTGCTTGTAATAAATACAATAAAAGAAGTCATGTCACAAATGCTGGTTTTTGCTTTGACTTAGCTCCCCAAAACTGTTTTAGTTTTTTTTTACTTGTTTTCCATACATTTTTAAAGACTCTCCAGGAAAAGCTGGTACCAGTCATTGAGTTGTCAAAAGAAAGAAGAAACAGAAGGTTGAGATTTACAACAGCTAAAATAGAATAGTTAAAGCAATCACACCATACATTGGCATGAGAGACAAGATACAGGACCAAAATGCCTGATAGAAGGCCAACTGTGGTCATATATTTATGCAGATAAAATAGAAGTCAAGGGAGTAACATCAGAGTTTCCTACAGAAATGTGGTAAAACAATCAGTGGTAAGGACAGGTTGAAGTAAGAAAATGATGTGACATCTTAAAGCAAGGGTGTCCAACCTTGGCAATTTTAAGAACTATGAACTTCAACTCCCAGAATTTCTTAGCCAGTCATGCTGGTGGGGGAATTCTGGGAGCTGAAATCCACAAATGTTAAGTTTGCCAAGGTTGGACACCCCTGTCCTAAAGGTGTGAAAGGGAGATGAGTTCAGAAGAAATGTACAATAGATTCTTGGCCTCTCAGGGCTCAGTCAACCAATGGGTTTTCTTCTTTTTCAGCTCCCTTTCTTCACCCAACACTGCCCTACAGAGATCAATAAAGTATTGAGAATCAGTAAAGGATGATAAAAATCAAGCAACAATTTTATATTGGTTTGGGAAGATTTCTAAGAACTGGCTCACATCCCTGTTTTCTTTTCTCTCCTTTTATGTTCCCTATCTTAGATTAGCACGCTGAATTTTTTAAATGTGTGCCGGTTTGAGAGCCAATTTTTGTGTAGTGGTTAAGGAATCAAGCTAGAAAGCTAGAGACTGTGAGTTGTAGTCCCAACTAAGGCACAAAGCCATCTGGGTAACCTTAGGCCAGTTCTTCTTTCTCAGCCCTAGAAAAGAGGCAATGGCAAACCACTTCTGAAATCTTGCCAAGAAAATGGCAGAAATGTCTAGGCATTTGCCAGGAGGTAAATGAGCAGGAAACTGGTGGTGCTCATTCCTTGGGCAAGAGATTATTAGTTCCTTAGCAATAGTGATCAATCCAACAGGCATGAAATTGATGGTCTCCAGTCAAAGGGCAGAAGATCATCAGTCCCTCTTTGATAAGAATTATGCTGGACAGCATGACTCTGATGTAGGACAAAGGACTTTTCCTTAGGAAATGGCATCTGTGAAGCAGTGGTGGGTTTCAAAATTTTTTATTACCGGTTCTGTGGGCGTGGCTTGGTGGGCGTGGCATGGCTTGATGGGTGTGGTAGGGAAAGGATACTGCAAAATCTCCATTCCCTCCCCACTCCAGGGGAAGGTTACTGCAAAATCCCCATTTCCTCCTGATTAGCTGGGACTCAGGAGGCAGAGAATAGATGGGGGCGGGGCCAGTCAGAGGTGGTATTTACCGGTTCTCCGACCTACTCAAAATTTCTGCTACCGGTTCTCCAGGACTGGTCAGAACCTGCTGAAACCCACCTCTGCTGTGAAGACTGATAAACATTCAACAGAACATTTGTTTGTCTGAAGTGTCTTCATGACTTCTGGGCTACATGCAGTTATGTCCATTGCCCAGCTAATCTTCATCTGCCCATTTTTTTTGTCTTTTAATGACCCCGTAATCCCTTACATCGGGGTGGAGCCGGGGCAACTGAATGGAGCTGAGTGTTTACTGGCCAGATGCCCTTCCTGTCACCAATGCAGAGTTTGCAGCAGATAATTACTCATTGTGCCCAGAGAGAAATATCTGCCGCTACCTAGGATCGAACTCACAGTCTCCTGATTGTGAGGCGAGAGCTCCACCTCTAGGCCACTGCACCACTCTAATCTTCATCTGCCCATGGCTAAATTAAATCCTAGTTCCAACAGCTCCAAGATTCAAAACAAAGCTAATCCTTAATATCATTAATTATTGTGAAGTATGTAGAAGAATTTTGCCATCTATTCTATTAGGACCTAGTTAGATATTCTATTTTTGCTATTCTTCACAGCAACACAAATGCTAATATCAAATAAAGCTAAGTAACATTTATACTTCTCCAATAAAAAAAGTTTAAATCCCTTGCATTAGAAAAGCTAATAAAATAGATGGACAAACTCTGGGAGTTTTCAAAAAGATTTAAATTGGTAAAAGTTGATTTAAAAATCTTCCCTTGGGATGTATACACAAATCTTTCACTTGTGAAAGAAAAAGCAGGGTGATAAAAGGTATTTGGGCAATTTAAATTTCTGGATGAACTGGATCAGGGTCTCCTACTTTGGTGCCAGTGGGTACAATTTGAAATTTTGAGAATGTATTCTGTAAACTAATACAGTCCTATTGGGCTTTCAACATACAGTATAATGTTCATTCCCATACTCATAGTTCTCCTTATCATAGAACCTGAGGGTTGGAAGAGATCTTGAAGACCTTCAACTTCAATCACCTACCTTGGGCAGGAATTCTCATATTTTCCCAAATGGTTTTCCAAGCTTTGTTTGAAAACCTTCAGTGATGGAGCCCCCATGACTCCAGGAGGCAGGCTATTCCACAATATACTGTACGGACTATCCTGGTCTGGAAATTCCTCCTTATTTCAACGTATATCTTATCTTTGTAAAACTTCTTAATCCGGTCCTACTTTCAGGTGTTATAAAGAATAAATTGACACCCTCTTCCCTGTGACAGCATTTCAAGTGTTGGAAGACTGCTATCATGCCTCCCCTTAGACTTCTCTTCTTTACGATGAACGTTCCAGTTTGTTTAATCACTCTTGATAAGAGTTAGTCTCTTAGATTGCTTGGTTTTGCTTAATCATTTTTATTATCCCGCCCTCCCCCTCCATTTATCTTCAGGATTCCTAGATTATCCCTGTTTCCACCACTCACAATCTCAGGGCCTTGGATGATGATCAGCTGACTTTGCTTTCATTTATTGATGTTGGAGGGATGGTGACAATTTTCCATTGGCTTAACAAGAGAGACTACAATTTGCTTTGGTTATTTCGTGCTTAGATTACTACAAAATTCTCCAAGCGGGTACTCCAATTCCCTGCATCCTCTTGATCCTAGATCAGAACAGTCTCATTTGGGCAGTTCTCCAGTCTTTACACCATTACCATGTTTGTTGTCTTACAGAGTTATTCATTGGCTTCCCATTCTAGCAAGAACCCATTTCAAGGAACTGGCCTATGTGTTCAGAATCACAATCTTCCCAGTATCTATTTCTTCTTGCTTCTCATTCCAGGATCACAGGCTCCCAGTTTCAAACTTTGGAATCGATTCCTTCCTTTCCTTCATCACCCCTGCAAAAGGTCGATGCTTTCAAGACATTTTCATTTGGCTAGCTGATGAACACAAGTCCTGGCTATTTTACTCTATTTTCATTAAGCTGGGTTTGTATTGTTTTGTGTTAACATATATGTGTGCTTGTGGTGTCATACAGTACTCCCTAAAATGTATACGGTGGTTGGATTTGATTTCTTTTAAATAGAAAAGAGGAAGAAGAAGAAAGAAGAAAGAAGAAAGGAGGAGGAGGAGGAGGAGGAGGAGGAGAAGAAGAAAGGAGGAGGAGGTGGAGGAGGAGAAGAAGAAGAAGAAGAAGAAGAAGAAGAAGAAGAAGAAGAAGAAGAAGAAGAAGAAGAAGAAGAAGAAGAAGAAGAAGAAAAGAAGAAGAAGAAGAAGAAGAAGAACCACCTTTGCTGTCCCAAATGTAAAACAGATATCATGGGATGCAGAAACCAGAAGATGGCAGCAGAGGGCTTATGAACATAGAACCAGATAATTCCTTGAATGAGTTCCCTGCAAACTGATATATCAACTCCATAAAGTGTTCACATTTATGCTGGTCGTAATAAATATTTGACTGATAAATGTTCACAAAAGAGTCTCTTGAAACAGCATATTGCAAATGAAGGAGTTCGAACTGAAAATCACGTCCTCCTGTGCAGCACTGTGCAGCACTGCAGGCTACTTCAGCTGACTGCTAGCTGCAGTTCAGCGGTTCAAATCTCACCGGCTCAAGGTTGACTCAGCCTTCCATCTTTCCGAGGTGGGTAAAATGAGGACCCAGATTGTTGGGGGCAATATGCTAACTCTGTGAACCGCTTAGAGAGGGCTGTAAAGCACTATGAAGCGGTATATAAGTCTAAGTGCTATTGCTATAAATACTTCCCCCTCCCTTGTAGCTTTCTCACCAAAGAAGATCTTGCCTTACCCCTTACATATCTTAGCATTACTCAAGGTCCTCAGATCTTGTGTCAAGGTAAAACCATCTTTAGAAAATGAGAAAATACATCATTCTATATGCTAATATAAAGTTTGCCTTTTCAAGCAGAGCGTTCTTTTAGTCAAAATGGTAGCATGTGCAAGAAAGGAAAACAGCAAGTGTGGGATAATCCCAAGATTTGTGGAACCATATCTGAACATAGTTTAAGAGAGCAGAAGCCCAGTGAACAAGCAATATGCCCAGTGGCCATAGAAAACTACCGTAAATGATTGTTAAGGGTCATACATGGAGTATTCTGGAATAGAACAGGGATCCAGCAGAGATGTACAGTATTAACAGAGCATTGCTTATTATCTTGTATATTCATAGCAATAGCACTTAGACTTATATACCGCTTCATAGTGCTTTACAGCACTCTCTAAGCGGTTCACAGAGTCAGCATATTGCCCCCAACAATCTGGGTCCTCATTTTACCCACCTCGGAAGGATGGAAGGCTGAGTCAACCTTGAGCCGGTGAGATTTGAACCGCCGAACTGCAGCTAGCAGTCAGCTGAAGTAGCCTGCAGTGCTGCACTCTAACCACTGCGCTACCTCGGCTCATACTATTTTAAATTATTTTTATTACTGAAAGTTAATCAAAGGTAAAACGGTGCAATAATGGTAACATTCCATGTAGCATTCATAGTATTTTAACATATTATTAAATCTAGATCATATAGAGAACCAGTTGGTTTAGTGGGTAAGGTGCTGGATTGGGGAGTCCTAAATTCTAGGTCCTGCCTTAAGCACAGAAACCAATTGGATGATTTTGGGCCAGTCATTCCCTCCCAGCGCAAGGAGGAAGGCAATAACAAATCCCTTTCAAAAATGTTTTCAAGAAAACTGCATGGAAATGTCTGTGTAATTACAACCTGACTTGAAGGCACTCCCACACAAAATAGAAGTATATTTGCATAATAGTAACATTATTATAGTATTATACAAGCATACTTGTATGATAACGATATAGTAGAATAATATAATATTCCTTATATTGCCCAAAGAGTGCAGTTCCTACATGTGCATTATTTGATTTTCAAAACACAGAAATTTGCTATCAGAATTCATTTGAAAATGCACCAGGAAACGAAAAACTGAGCATGTTCATTGGGCAGGAAGAGAACATTAAAAAAAAAAAAAGAGATGAAATGGAACACCCTGGAAGATAGTATGATTCGATGGGAGCAGTCAATTAGCCAACCTTCTGTTATAGTTCCATTCAGGAAGCAATTATCAGTGAAATCTCAGCTCCAAATCCATCTTCGGTTGAAAAATGGAAGCTATGCATTTTTTCATTCATGAGTGTTATTCATGAATAAATAAGGGAGGAGGTGCATCTCATGAGGATTAGGTGATAGAAATGGAACCTCCTTCTTCTGTTACTTTACCTCCTGTGGCCTTCTCACAAAGCTTATATCCTTTCTTCAACTCCACCCTAATTTGTTTATCTATCTATTTAGAGGTCACCCATCTCCCTCATAGAGCAGCTTAATACTAGATCCACCCTTTTCTACCAAAATCTTGTGGGGGAGGGAGTGAAATAAATATGCCATAGAGAGCAGGAAAACTTTCCTCTCCCATCATCTTTGTGCTCTTTGATGTTAAAACTGACGCACCCTCATCCTATCCATAAATAAATAAAACTGAAGAAAATGGGGTCCTCAAACAGATGCAGATGTTCTCCAGTTTTGATTCAAGAATAGGAACAGCTTTGCTGGATCAAACCAAAGGCCCATCTCATTTTAATTTTCATTGCCCTTATGGTGGAATGACCAACCAGATATTTCTGGGAAGACTACACTCTGGAACAAAACAGCAGTAATCTTCTCTTATTCAACAATGTGATCTGCCGGTTTGTACTTGAAGAGCTTGGGACATTACAACATTGCTTTATGTAAATCTTCTTGTAATAATAAGACTTGCTGAATACTGTCTTCTATAACTCATTTAACAGTCACGTGAGTTGTTTAAAATCCTTCAGGGAGTGTCTGTTACAGAGTTAGAAATCCAACAGAAATTAAATACAGATTTACACAGAGATGGGAGACACTGAAATTAGATTTTTTTAAAAAGAAAGTTTATATATCTTATCCAGTCGGTATAAATTTAAATGTCTCCTGTGTCAGAATCCAATAATCTTGCTCAAATCCACCTATTAGCCTATAATCATAACAGCTGGATCCATTAGCTTCCTAGTATTTTAAATAATGATTGGATGTGTTTCGTGTCTGTGAATTTTTAGCATCACAAGTTCCTTTCCATACAGAGAGATCAGCTATGTCACATAGTGGCAAAACAAATCCCCTAAATACTTTGTTAAGCTTTAGAGATTTCCTTGGCTATCCTGGATAACATCCCCTAACTATGTAGGTCCTTCAAATGACCTACATGGATATTAGCAAAAGAAACTAACTAAACTAAATCCAATGAGGTGACGAGTTCCGCAAATGTTGTTGAATTGTAAACAGATGGATGGAGCTAATCCAAACAGCAGAGCAGATCAAATTAAGCTTCTCTGCAAAAAAAGATAACATTATTGCTGAACATGCTAGAACTTTGCCTTTATTTTTCAGCAATTCAGACTAGAAACCCAACTCTAGCTGACTGCTATGTAACATCTTTCCAGGGCTGTTTAATTGGTTCTGAACTCTGATTCTGCAATGTTGAACATTTTATGGGCCTTCTTATAATGAAAACCCCTATCACCATTAACCTAACGAAGGATCAGGATGGATAGACTAACGCAATGGGTCTATCTATAGGATTCTGACTCATAAGAAAAATGGATGGAAACTAATCAAGAAGAGATGCAACCTAGACCTAAGGAGACATTTCCTGACAGTGAGAACAGTTATCCAGTGGAACAGTTTACCTTCAGAGGTTGTGGGTGCTTCATCAGCTTCCCAATATTAAGAAACCTCAAGGAATCAATTTGGTGGGGGAAAAGGCTGGTAAATTCTTTAGATATTGTATCTGTTTATTGATACCTACTGCAAGCTTGAATTTTAAATAGAATAGAATAGAATTCTTTATTGGCCAAGTGTGATTGGACACACAAGGAATTTGTCTTGGTGCATATGCTCTCAGTGTACATAAAAGAAAAGATACGTTCGTCAAGAATCATAAGGTACAACACTTAATGATAGTCCGGGTACAAATAAGCAATCAAATCATATTAGAAACCAGTCAATGTAAATCGTAAGGATACGAGCAACAAAGTTACAACAAAGTTAATCATTAGCAAAATAAAATTATTTCTAAAATGTTATATCTTTCAAGAACAATAAGGCTATGGCCAAATCATATTTAGTTTCACAGCATGGAAGTATGTATTTCTAGGCAGATTACATTTACTCAATGACAAATGTTAGAATCAAAACTAGGTTGGCTTCTTTTATTAATTTGCAAAAATACAGCTAGAACATAAACAAAACTAGTAGTAGGACTTCCTTAGTTAACAGAAGCAGAAGACTTGCAGAGTAGTATAAGAAAAACCAAATGCACAGGTATAGAATAGGTGGTACCTGGCTCAATAGTAGTAACTGTGAGAGGGATCTTGGAGTCCTAGTGGACAATCGCTTAAATATGAACCAGCAGTGTGCTACAGCTGCCAAAAAAAGCCAACACAATCCTAGACTGCAGTAACAGAGGGATAGACTCAAGATATATATATATATATATATATATCTCCCTCTCTTTGGTTTGTTTTTAAAATAGATATACCTCCCACAAAAAAGCCGCAGGAAGTTGGACGAGAAGACCTCCAAGGTCTCTTCCAACGCTGCTCTTTATTATTTATTTATATTTATTATATTTGTATGCCGCCCAACTCCCAAAGGACTCATGAAGTGCTGATACCACTTTATAATGCCTTGGTAAGACCACACTTGGAATATTGCATCCACGTTTCGTCGCCATGATAGGTAGAATTAAGGCAAGTTGATTTAATTTAATTTAATTTAATTTATAAAATTTATATGCCGCCCAACTCCCGAAGGACTCTGGGCAGTTTACATCATGTAAAAAAATAAAAATAAAACATATAAAAACAATTTTAAAAAAATAAATTGATATGGATGTGTCTTTAAAAAGTAAATATTGGAGTAGCATAATTAGAGGTGTATGTGAAAGAACCCAAAGTGTATTTATCTCTATTACAAGTACTGTGATAATGAGGGCATAGTTCTCTGCTCAGGATTCCTAAATGCTGGCTGGGGAATTTTGGGAATTGATGTCCACTGCTCTTAAAATGGCCAGGTTTGATAAACACTGGTCTACTCATAACTGGGTTATTATCAATCAATTTCACTGCCAGTTCTGTTCTTCCCAAACCATTCCACCTTATAGAAGCAGCAGCTAATAGGAACCACTAGCCTCTCTACCAAGGGTCAATATATGTCAAGGGCTCCCATCACTGGTGCTATTTATTTATTTCGCTTTTTATTTATCAATAATTACTAGCCTTGCAACGGTCTGGTGACCACTTCATAATGCATAGGCAGGTGGGTTTTTTGAAACAGGGAAAGAAGAGGAAGTGGGAACATTTGTACTGCAAAATATATATGGCAGGATACTTTGAAGGGGGGAAATGGAGTTTTCTTCTGGTGTATTTATTTTTAACCTTCTATTAATCTTTGTCATCTTTAATTCAAAGCAGCCCCTTCACACATCCAAGTGCCAGGAAGATTTTCATAGCTCCCAATGTCATTTTACATTTTCTTTCTTTCTGTTTACAACAATCCTCTGATCAAGCAATGATCAGCTGATAATGTATGATTTGTCAAGAAAAGGGGGGGGGAAATGGGAGCAATAGGATAACTGGAGATCAGGTAGTGATTCCTCCCTGCCAATGAGAATGGTTTAAAAATCTGCTTCTCTTTTGAATAGAGCCATTCCATAAATTATTGGCTCCTGATTCAGCCAGCATTATTTATGAAAAGGATTTCTCTTCAGAATGCAGACCACAAATATTTTTCTGAATTATGCAATGTATTTCCTAATATTTAGATCTGCAAACCTAAAAATGAAAAAATATGAAAGGAGGTATAAACACACACACACGCACATGCACGCACACCATACATACAACATACAAACACACAAAGAGAAATGAATGTGTTAAACTTGCATGTTTGCCAAAAAGAAGGTATCTGTAATGAAAAGGATAATTAGATTACAGGTAAGTGTGAATTTTACAGAAGAAACATTAAAATAAGTTGAAGGTAGTAGAAATAGGTTACCTAGTAAGTGTACAAGAAGACTTTAACAATGAAGAAAAGTTGAATGAATGAGAACTGAATACAAAAGTAACCACTAGGAAAGAAATAAGTTGATGCGGTGGTTTGGTGGTAGAGAAGAATGAATGAGGTTGAATTGCAAAGCAAATGCATGGAAGGAAAGGATGAAAGGAAAAGATAGAGGGAGAAAATCTTGATTGGATAAAGTTGATGATATCCTCAAAAAGAGAAAAGTGAAATTTTTTAATAATAAATATAGGTAGTAACAGGGGTGGGTTCTAACTTACCTCGCTGCTGGTTCGCTTCCTCCTGTGCCGTGTGGCCGCACCTCGGGAGTGCGCGTACGCAAAGCACGCACGCGCATGCGCAGAAAAATAATAATAAATAAAAAAAATAAAAAGCCAAAAACAAGAAGGCGATGCATGCGCAGTGCCGGAAACTCGGCTTCTGCGCATGTGCAGAAGAAAAAATAAATAAAAAAAATTCGGGGGGAAAAAATCGGAAAAAATTTTGAAAAAAATTAAAAAAAAAGATGGCGGCACCCATGGACCGGCACCGACCGAACCGGATCGGTGACGTAATTGTGATGTCACCAGCTGGTCGCTACCGGTTCGGGTGAACCGGTCTGAACCGGTAGCAACCCACCTCTGGGTAGTAAGCAGTGTACAATTTAGATAAAAGCAAGGATAGTTTGCAAAATGGAAAAATAGGGAAGAATAGGTTGAGAAGTGCTGGGATAAACAAGATTTACCAGTAGAAGAGAATACAGAGTTGAACTGTGGAATCTTTGGTGTTCTCTTGCTTGTTTTCTTGTAGACGTTTCATTATCCAACTAGGGAACAGTGCCTTGCGGAAGATGTTACCTGGTTGGGTAATAAAACATCTGCAAGAAAACAACCAAGCTCAGAGAACACCAAAACTCCACAAACAAAACTTAGTTGTATTTCCTTTTAACTCATGCATTAATTTATGTCACTGGGTTTTTTTTATTGCTTTTCTACATTTTGGATAATATGGATTAAGAAGAGCATGCTGTGTCCCTGTCTTTTGGTATGATATCCCGTCCAAGAGATCTTGAAGGCTCCCTCCCAGGGGTGGGCTTCAAAATTTTTAGCAAGGGGTTCTCTGCCTGGTTGCTGGGTGGGCGTGGCCCTAGTGGGCATGGCCTAGTCGGCCTCATGCACCACAGTGGGAGGGGGGCATTTTTGCCCTCTCCCGGCTCTGGAGGCTTTCCTCCAGCCTCCGGGAGGGTGAAAACGGCCTCCCCAGGCTCCGGAGGCCCTCTGGAGGCCAGAAACCGGCCTTCCCGAACTTCCAGTAGGCCTGTTTTTCACCCTCCCCGAGCCTCCGTGTGCGCCCTGCACTTACCTGCATCCAAAACGGGCCGCGTGGGGACTCCTCGGAGGGGAGGGGAGGGGAGG
>QLTV01004082.1:163481-186682 GCA_003457575.1 Thermophis baileyi | reverse complement strand
AAGGGGCAGGAGGAGGACTCCTGGGGGGGGTGGGGCGGGGGGGGCGGGGCCAGCCAGGTTTGGAATTTGGGGGTTCTCCGAACTGCACAGAATCTTAGCTAGAAGTTCTCCCGAACGCCTGAGAACCCCCAGCAGCCCACCCCTGCTCCCACCCTGATGATATTCAGGAATGTATTAAAGATCTTCTGTCAAGCTTTGGGGAAGGGTGAAAGTTGAGCCCTTGTTGAAATAGTTGGAAGTTTTACATTGTCCTTGGGTTACTCATGATCCCTATTTTGACTTGTCCTTTTTTTTTTTTAACTTATGACTACCGGTATAAATCACCCAGAGTCACTGGAAGTTGGGCAGCCCATAAATTGTATGACAGAGAGAGGGAGAGAGAGATGGCTACACCCATAAGGGAGTTTTGGAGTAACCATCTGATTATATAAAAACCAAAACTGGATGCAGTACTCTAGGTGTGGTCTTACATCTCATCCAGAATTCCCTATACCATTATTTTTGTCATATCAGAATGACCATACTATGGATGGTGATGGAAGCAATTATCAGAAATTTGCAGCATGTTAAGTTCCTTCCTATGTAAAACACACATATTTTCTTAATTAATAAATAATGTGGAAGTATTTAGAATAAACACCCAACCAGCTCGTCCTTTGTACAGGAAGGTGACTAGGTCAACAGGGCAAACAAGTCTGGGTTAAGTAAGAATACATGATTCACCCAATGTCATCTTCTCCCTGTGTGAGCAAATGCTTCTGATGGAGGCTCACGTACACCTACACAAGATAGGACATGCTCTCTGTAAACAAAAGTGATAACACAAGGAGTGGTTCAGTTGACCTGAGTTGTACGCTGGCTCAGTTCCCTCAACACACTCAACCTATTGGAGAAAAAGCCTGGCAGCCAAGTTCAACCTCCCTTTCTTTTGTTTAACATATTTGTCAGGGTCTCAAAGATGCTTTTTTTAAAAAGGCAACTTGACTGTTGTTTTCCTTGAGGAAGAAGAAGAAGAAAACATTTCGCTCCTCATCCCAGAACTTCATCAGTTCTGATGGTGGTGGGGGGGGGGATGGAGAGATTGTATTGCTTTGCAGTATCTGGTTGTTACCCCTTTGAGAGCTACTGAGGCCATTTGGGGGTTTAATCTCTGCCAGTAGGGTGACCTGAATTAGGGTGCAATTGGTTGTGGCGTTTTCTTGGAACCGCTGAAAAGGCTGCGTTGTAGACTGGAGATAGGTGGTGTCTTATTCCTCCCCCCCTGTTGAGGGAGGGGTGTTCAATTCTGACATAGATGGATTCTTTTACCCTTCTTTCAAATCAATGGTCCTCTCTATCCAAAATCTTGGCTTTGCCAGTCCACATCTGACATGGCTCTCAACAGCATGTGAACTGGGTTTATTGCAATGTCACAAGTCAACTTACCATTTTTTACATCAGATTGGCTACCGATCTTCAAATTAGGCCTAGACTGAGGAATTTTTCTTAGATCAAGTCCAAATTTAGATACTTAAGTGACAGGCAAGTAGGAAACAGTAAATGATCACTAAGGAAAGAGAGGGCAAGCAATCACTGATAAGTAAGAGCAATGAGCCCAGCTGACCTAACAGTCTCATTAATCAGAATCAGCACTTTCTTACAGATCTACAATTAATTTGTTTTATATAGCTATCCTACTCAGCACACGACTCAGGGTGGTATACACCATCAATAAGAGTATAATCAATAACAACCACATAATAAAGCACAATGTTACAAACACAACCCAAAGGAGCAATGTACAAACATTTAAGTGTTGTGGGGGGGGGAATCATCCAGCAGATCTTACCACTCCCAGACCCAATGGCTGGGGGGAAACCAGATTTTTTTTAATGCTTTCCAAAAGCAGGCAGGTTTGGGGCTAACCCAGTCTCAGTGAGGATGTGGTTCCAGACGGCAGGAGAAACAATAGAGAACCACCCTTCCCTGTTCCACTAGATAACATTACCTGAATGATGGAACTTGAAGGATACTGACCTTAATAGATATTAGTGGATGGGCAGATGTAACGGGATCAACAATTCCATAAGTGACCAGGTCTTGGCCTATGAAGGAATAGGTAAAAAAAACCTCAATAACTACTTGAATCACACCCAGAAGTGCACTAGTAACCACTGCTCTTGTAGAGTAGGATATTATACGTGTACATCGAAGTGTACCCATAACTACTCATGTTATTGCATTCTGGACCAACTGTAGATTCCAAGTAGTCACCAAGGATAGCCTCATGTAGACCATATTGCAATATTCCAAGCAGGAGATGATTATGGCATAAGTGACTGTGACCAAGGCCTCATAACCCAGGAGCAGGGACAACTGGCACACAAGGTGGAGCTGTGTCAACACTCTATGTGCTACCACAGCTACCTGCACTTTCAGCAGGAGCTGTTTGAGCAAGAAGACCCCTTAAAATTGAAAATCCATGACTGGTGGGAGCAATGCAACCCCATCCCAGAATCAAAATCCCTGGACCCAGGATGTCCCACAACTCCATAGCTGCACAATCTTACGAAGGTTGAGTCTAAACACCCTTTAGGCAATTACTTCCTAATTAGGGGATTCAGATCGCAAGATTCTCTTGAGTTTAAACAAAATATGCCCTACTCTATAAAGGACTTTGAATTTCATTATATTTCCAGAGGTATCTAGTTGATCCCTATAAGGACCAAATACAGCTCTAAATATTGAATACATTTGATTTGATGCAGGAGGTTTTATTATGCCCTTATGAGAAGAAAAGTTCCCATTTCCTAAATTAGCCAGCCAATTGAAGGAAACACTGGAAAAATCTGCAACATGCTGATAGCATCTGTCACCATGTAGGGTAGCTTCTGTTAAATAATTAATTAAAAATAAATAAATAATTGATGGAACCCAGAGATAGGTCAGTTCATGTAGTTCTGACCTGGATTGGATTAAACTGCTTTGCACGTCTCAGCATCAAGATGTGGACCGAAACGTTCTCTGCTCCATCACCACCACCCCACTGGAGCAAGAAGAACCTTTCCACTTATGGTTGAACAACAGAGATGTCTGCTAGGCTTCCGGATTCACAACTACAGCCAAAGCTCTTTCAAAGACAAATCCTGGATCTTTGTCCAGGGAAACCATGCAATCATGAACGTTCGCCATACAGGAGATCTGTTACTAAACTCTTGGTGAATGGTTGTTTTTCTCCTCTCTCTCAACCCAACTTATTGTACAATGGAAAGTTTAGGGTTCTCCATAGACAGGCTCTGTTTACAGATTCCAGCATAATGATGTTACTGCAGTACACACCCGCTCTCCACCAAAGTTTTAATAAGAATGGCCAAAGGATGTTTACTTAAAGACTTGTGCTCATCAGGAAAAAATGAAGGCTTCTCTAGCTCAGGAAGGTGGAGGAAGCTTTGATTAACTTTCCCAGCACAATCCAGCATGTTAAGTTTCTCTGAGTGCAGCAGAGGAAATTAATCATATTCCTCTGTTCCCTTCTCCTCCTCTTCCTCCTCATCTGTTTCCTTCAGTGTCTCCCTTCACCAATCAAAAACAAAAAACAACCCGCCCTGGTCTTCAGAATGGAAACATGTCTTTCCCAAACCAACAGAGCACAGGAATTTTTAAGGGCTTTTAAAGGCACATGGACTTTTAAACAACTGAAGGACCTCCGCTATTACAAGGCAACTAAATGGAAATGAATGTGAGGCATCTGCAGAAAACATACTTGGGGGATTAATTCAAACTAATACATGAAATGTAATATTCTTCCTCCCTATTTCTGCTCGCTGAAGACTGCAGAGCTCCCAAAGAAAAGGCGAACATGTGCTATGCTGTTGCCCATGAAGACTGAAAGCTGATGGATTGCCATGACGATGAAGTAACACATACCAGAATTCTCCAATCTGGGCCACGGAAGTATCGGCAATGGGAAGAGCCAAAAAAAATCAAGGTGGCAGCCATGGCCATGCCATCTAAGACCTGCCCCTTAAAGAACGGAGCTTCAGTCACACAATTGTGGCCATTATGTTGACTTTTTTGACCCCTCCCTGCAGGCAAGACCACACAAGGTCTAAAAGCAAACCTAGTACCCTTTCTAGTTGCGCAGCATGACTATTTAGTTCAAATCTTCATCTTTCCTTGTTTTCTTTCCTCAGCTGTGTGTATGTCTGCACCATCTCTAACCCACTAGATTCTTAAGCTGCTGGTTGTACAAGGTATCTTTTTCATAAGCTTAGCCTTCCCCCAATATCTCATTTCTTAGGATTTATGTGATGTTTTAATCCTAGCAAGGTAATAATCTTCTAGAGAATCAAAATGCTGAACTTTTATTACTGTCATCATCTTTGTTGCCTGAAAAGTTTGGCTGTAAGGAACATTTGGTGCTGACACACTTAGCTGATAGATACTAGAATTTCTTTGACCACAAATACAATATAAATTGGACTGCTGTCAGTTCCTACAGCCACAACAAAGTGTGCAGAGCAGCTGTGTGGTTTAGGCATTTTAGCCAAGAGGAAATGCTCTATCCGCTTATTTCTGTTTAGGAAGTGGATACTTCCGAGGTCTGTGTCCTGTTTAGCCATTTGGGGATTCTTTCTCCTAGAGTATCCCACCCATCTTAACATATCTGATTTCCCTTCTGAGGTCAAACCATCAAGGCTCCCCTGTTATCACCAAGAGTGACACAAAGATACAAAAAAGTTATTCACCTAATCAAGCAGGCATGTCTGAATTTTGCAGCAATTGGATAGGATCATCATCTATCCCAAACACCCCTTGCTTTTCCTTTCACTTAAGGAGACAGTAGTTACTGGGAGATTGTATCCCTTGCTCAGAAATAATGCTGGTCAAAACAATCCACCTGTCTTTTTTCAATCAGTTTTTTCAATGTGAAGAAAGAGCGTTTGATCTTCAAACACAGGAGGAATTTATTTATTTATTCACAGGAGGAACTTCTCAAAGCTTTCTTTCCTGTGAAAAATATTTCTGATTTCCCACCTTATTGTCAGGAAGCTTGAGAATCTCTTGAGAATTTATATAGTTTTGGGTAACTTAATGGCAACCCAGTAGTATTTGCTGGTTTTGGTCATACATCTTTCCATTACACCAGTGGTTTTCAAATTGGGCAACCTTGTGCTGGCTGGGGAATTCTGGGAGTTGAAGTCCACATATCTTAAAGTTGCCCAATTTGAAAAACAGGTGAAAAACACTGCATTACACTGAGGCATCCTTGGCTGTTCATATCTTGTAATAAGGCACAAGGAGAGCAGACCATAATCTGTTGTTGTTAGTCGCGAAGTTGTGTCCGACCGTTCATGACCCCATGGACAATGTTCCTCCAGGCCTTCCTGTCCTCTTCCATCCCCCGGAGTCCATTTAATCTCACGCCGACTGCTTCAGTGCCTCCATCCAGCCACCTTATACTCTGTCGTCCCCTTCTTCTTTTGCCCTCAATCTTTCCCAGCATTAGGCTCTTCTCCAGTGAGTCCTTCCTTCTCATTAGGTGGCCATCATAGCAGTGCCTTAATCAATGATCCAGCCCATTGCAACTGGGAAAACCATAGCCTTGACTATACACACCTTTGTTGGCAGGGTGATGTCTCTGCTTTTTAGTATGCTGTCTAGATTTGCCATAGCTTTCCTCCCCAGGAGCAAGCGTCTTTTAATTTCTTGGCTGTAGTCCCCATCTGCGGTGATCTTGGAGCCCAGGAAAATAAAATCTGTCACTACCTCCATTTCTTCCCCATCTATTTGCCAGGAATTGAGTGGGCCGGATGCCATGATCTTAGTTTTCTTAATGTTGAGTTTCAAGCCAACTTTTGCACTCTCCTTCTTCACCCGCATCAATAGGCTCTTTAGTTCCTCTTCACTTTCTGCCATTAGAGAAATAATCTATTTCCTTCAAGTAAACTGAAGGCTGGGGAGTCTACAAAGCTGTCGGTTTGCTGTAGAAATTAAAAAAAGAAAAAGAAAATGGGGGGAGAGGCTGGCTCCTCCTCCTCTCTCCCCTCTCTCCTTAGCTAGCCTATACATAAACACAAGAACACCCCACCCTTCTAATGAGAAATCCACCCAAACTATTCTCTCTTTCCAAGAAGTTTCAAAAGCAAATTTTCCTTCATCAAGTTGAATATGAATTAAAGTGAATGCTTGTCCTGACACTGACTAGCTGAAAGCCATGTGGGAGGGATTACAGCTTTTAAAGCCTGACAGCTGTTGAAAGAACATCAAGTTTGGGTGAAGTTTCCAGGGGCTCATCCATACTGGGAAAATGAGGGTTCATTTTCTCTTTAAGGACAGACGGAAACAGCATCTTGAGAAATGCTGCGATAAAGCCAATTCTGCAGAGCTCAGAGCAACAGTCAGAAGCTGATTGGCAAAAGGTTGCTCCTCTCTTGCAGATGTGTCATTACATCTCTGAGTACTATTGCTTTTACTCCTATCCTTCTGAGAAGAGCCAAATTTTACAGCTGCTTTAAAGATGAGGAGGGCTGTTATGGCAAATCAGAACCTATCTAGAGATCACTTTTCCTGGATCAGCAACAAACAGGAATCTTCACCCTTTTTTCAGAAATCAGGAACCAATGCAATGTTGGGGGAGAGCGGATATGTATTTAGGCCAAGCTGGAATTTACAAAGGAGACGTATCTGTGAATTGTCTGTCATTAGTTGAAAAGCAGCCAAAAGAGACTGTTAGTTTTAAACAGAAGCATTACAGGGGGGAAAATGCTTTAGCCTTTGTCCTTTTTCTCAGTTCAGTATTGTCAATCCTATTTTACCAACCTCAGGAAATATCTAAAGCGCCATCCCCTGTGTTTTCCTTTCTTTTCCCTTTCCTTCCAGAAGAAAAGTAATTTGGGGAGAGAAATATTGAGCTGAAAATTATAGGAAATGGTCAACTAGCTGATCCATATTTTCCTCCTGTAATAAAACTGGAAATCTCAGGAAGTTCCTTTCAAGCTTAACTAAACACAGAGCCTATTCATACTTTCTTGCATTAAGTTCAGCTTGCTTCTCAAAAGTTAGCATCAAATCTCATCTTCAGAGTTTTAAAGATGATGACTTGCAATACAGACACTCATCCCTGTTTACTCTTGAATAAATTTTGACTGTCCTCAAAACCTGCAAAACTACTATTTGTCCAGAAGAGACAACAAGACCCTAAAATAAGCATGCCCACCATGAAACACACCCTGGCAGCCACTTTCCATAAATCTTAATTTGTTATTTTGCCTCCATCTCTCTTTCACAAAAGAAACATAAAAGTGTGGTCACACTCATTTGACATTAACATAAAATTGTAGCAATGATAATAAAGGAGGCATTGTGAAAAAATGTTGCTTCGGACATTAGTTGTGCTTTAAGTGGGAAAATGTTCTGCTATGTTTTACTTGTCAACTTATCTATTAGTTCCCTCTCAAGGTCAAGACAACACCCCTCCAGCTGAATAGCAATAGGTAGAAAACAAGGATTGTGTCCATCATTCAACTTGGCAATGATAAGAAGAAGGATGCAGTACAGAATGTCTCAATGAATCTTTTGGGTATTATCAGTAGAGTCTTAGATCTTTGAGGAAAAGAAGGAGAAAGAAGTGAGGTTGGAGTAAAAGTAAAATGACACCTGTCTGGTGTGGTGTATGTAGCCTATAGCCCTTGGGCTAATTCCCAAAACCCTTTTGCAAGCAACCCCTCAAGTCTTCAGAAGGAGCAGGATCCATCCCTCAGTCCACTGAACAAAGAGAGAGAAGGAGGGATGAGAAGGAGGGAGACGTGAATGTTCTCTTGACACACATCTAGCTTTGACCCTATTTAACTCTGGCTTTGGCATCATCTGCAGCAAGTGGCTTCAATAACAACTTTCTTCCAACTCCATCCAGAAAATTTCCTCCATCACTTTCTATGTAATTTTTGAGCAGGAGTCATTAATCCTTTGGACCATATAATGCTTTTTTCCAGCACCCTGAAATCCTGCAGTCAACAAGATCAATATTTGGTACATTTGAAAGAAGGGTCAAAAAAGGTTCTTTAACTCAGGAGAGGGAGATTGGAAAAAGAGTGCTCTGACCTGGAAGGAAAGAGAAAAGGGAAAGAAAGCTAAATAGATAGGAAATAAGAATAAGGGGAAGGGAGTTTAAAAATAAAAGGAAGCATTTTGCCTTCCATGTGGAAATGCATTGGGCGGTCTTTGGTAGAGAAATTCTCCATCCATTTTTCTAGTCCTTATTCCCAAGGAGGCAAAATAACTTCTCTTTGTCAATATGTCTATCTGTATTACAACAACCCATAACACCCTTCAAAGATAATTGGGAAAAATACTATCTTTTTATATAAATATTTATACCAAATATGGGGAGAAGATAAAAATTGCAAATATTGACTGTTTTTTGCTTCTAAGTTTCTTTCAACTGTACATGACCTACTGCCATATACAAACTATGAATTTTCATTTTAATAAATACATGGTGTGGGCCTTTTTATTAGAATCTGAAAGCTTGGGGAATGTTTTTTGATCCTTTAGAGAAGACCATGCAACTGGTCTGCCTATAGGGCACCTGTTCCTTTTTTCTGCTTCTTGAATGAGAAGCAAAATGTCTTTAAGCAAAAACAAGGAAAATCTAGTTGCCTTTTGAAAAAGCACCTTTGGGACAACCATGACCTGGATGACTGAGAATATCCATAGACATTTTGTCTGCCTTGTTTTATTGTTTCTAAAATTATGTACTTTAAATAATATCTGTATTATTCAGAATATTATTTTATGGTTTTGTAAGCCAACCAAGAAATATCTTATTTTGAAATTGGCACCACAAATAGAATGGGATGAAAGAGAACAGAAGAATAGGAAGCTGCGTTTTTGAAGTAAGAGAAAAAGTGTTTACTTTGAGGTCCTTCGTGCTCTCTGAGCTTGGTGTTTTTTTTTTGCAGACGTTTCAATACTAAACTAGGTAACCTCATCAAGCTGATGATGCTACAAAACTAGCTGCTCTAATTTTAAGATATTCTCTCTGCCTGCATGACACAGTTTTGGCCATAGACAGAATCCAAGATGCTTCATCAATGGTGGGCTTGGGATAATGTCGGCTCTTTTTGACCACTTTGATGCCTTTGGACTCTTTTTGACCACTTAGGCCAGGGGTGTCAAACTCAAGGCCCGCGGGCCAGATCTGGCCCACGGGGTGCTTAGATCTGTCCGCAGGGCTACCCTGGGAACAGCGAAGGACCGGTCCATGGTGCCTCTGCCAGTAAAAATGGGGCCCGGGGGGGGGGCGTGTGTAGTCCCCTGAGCTCTGTTTTCACTGGCAGAGGGCTGCAGGAGGCCGTCGTGGATGAAAACTGAGCTCGGGAGCCCATTTTCGCTGGCAGAGTGCTCGGTACACCACAGATGCCCCCCGACACGAGTAACATCAAGCTGGCCATGCCCCCTGGCTATGCCCCCCCGACCCCCTCAAGGTCAAACACCACCCTGATGCGGCCCTCAATGAAATCAAGTTTGACACCTTTGACTTAGGCTCTTCTGTCCTCCACTTGGTTGAGGCTGGACACCTGGCTTCTACAGAACTATTTGTCCCTAACCAGAACTTCTCAAATAACTTGTCTGGTCTTATATGGTCCCCTTATAAGCATATGTTTTGTAGTAATTTCAAAGAGCACTAGACTTGTTTTTCAATTATTTATTCAACACTCTTTGGAGAGAGCAGTAGATCTATACTGAGCAGAGGGTCAATTTGAATCTAGGAGGAGATCTGAGTTTGGCAAACTCAATGTTGCTAGTTCTATCACCAAGTTTTCTGCTATAGGAAATTTGGGGGAGGCACCGTTCTTCATTCATTACCTGCGGCCTTTTAGCTGGATAACTTACCGGGTGATTAAATATGCTTCCAAGCAATTGCCAAACAACCACTTTCATATTAAGGAGAATGAATGGTTGATGTTTCCCATCAGCAGGTAATGCTTGCCTGGCAAGGGAGAAACCAAGCCAGGGAATCCATCAATCAATTTGATGGATTCAAATTAAGGAAATCTTCAAATTCCTTCACTTGTTCTGCAATAAAATAGTGAGGACAGCCCCAGTTGCTGCCCTCCTTAACTGATTAGGATTTGGCAATCAGGACACCAAAGATCCTACAGTTTCATCGTGAGTACAAATATTCTCTTCATAGTAAATAGTGTTTACTATGAAATAAAATCTGACTCCATCAGATACAATTAAGTCCTCCACCATCTGATAACAGTGCATCATGATATATGGCAGTAAATAAGGGTGGTGGGTGTTTTTTTTTTTTCTTCTTAATGACACAACTCATTCTTGTTCCAGTCTCCCAGCAGAAACAAGACGGGAGATTTCACAGGAAAAGAAAGTGACTTTCAATATCCTTGTATAGAGGAGGAACCGTTCCAGTTTATGAGCAGAAAGAGAAGAATCACACTGGGGGGAAAAGCTTTCCTCTTGGGGAATTTCTGTTCCTTCACAAGAGCTACTCATATGTGCCACAATTGAAAGCTTCTTATCAGCACCAAAGGTTTAAATATTAATAGAGTCCACTTTGCTGGGCAAAACAGTTCCCCAACTGTTTGAACATTCCCCAAATGTCACTACTGTGGTTGGCAGGGCATTCAGTCATTGTTTCCTTTCTAAAATAGAACGTCCAAACCATCCAGTGAAGGGACATTCCACTAGAACTGAGTAGTTTATGTCGGGACTCTTGCAAATAGCTTTCTTCTGAAAATATCACCATACACCAATTTTTCTCTACCTAGAAATGTTGGAACTGTTTTGCCAAAAAGATGTTGTGGGCAAAGCATGCTTTCAGCTGGTCAGTATGGAACAGTAACATTGACTGGATAGTTGCAAATTCAATGAATCAGAAGCCTTGTTCACGGAACAAATGTACTTTTTGTTGAAACAAGCAACGCTGTGGCTGCTGGTAGTCTTGAAATTTAACGGAATGTAAAATAACTGAATTCTAACACCAAAGTGGCTGATGGATGCATGAATTATGACCTGGTCTGAAAAGTTACAAGGTGAATCTTATGCAACAAGGAAAAGGATATTTCAGAATATTAAAAGCAGAGCCTTCTAATCCAGACGCTTAAATGGCCCAATTCAATCACTTAACACATTCTATTGATGCAGATATCAAAGTTTCAACCCCAACACTATTTTTTTCCAGATAATGAGCATGGCAGTGGCAGAGCTCCACTTCACAACTTGGTTGTGTCACGCAATAAAGCAAACAAACCTATGCATTGTCGCAACTTGTGTGGGATTCTGTGTCGCTGTTGTTATTATTTCTTATTTTGATTATGCTTTTTCTCTAGGAGGTTCCGTCTTTCTTCAGTGGTATTCAACCATTCTGTGAGGAAGGTGGAACTGAGAATGAGAGACTGTTGCAAAGGAACCAAGTTTGGGTCAATTTTTTCCTGCAACCACTGTGCACCAGTATCTGGATAGCTACTATCCAGATAAAGAACAGTTTTTTCCCGAACGCCATCACTCTGCTAAACAAATAATTCCCTCAACACTGTCAAACTATTTACAAAGTCTGCACTACTATTAATCTTCTCACCGTTCCCATCACCACTATTTACTAAGTCTGCACTACTATTAATCTTCTCATCGTTCCCATCACCCATCTCCTCCCACTTATGACTGCATGACTGTAACTTTGTTGTTTGTATTCTTACGATTTATATTGACTGTTTCCTAGTGTGATTGCTTACAGTATTTATACCCTATGACTATCATTAAGTGTTGTACCTTGTGATTCTTGATGAACTTATCTTTTCTTTTATGTACACTGGGAGCATATGCACCAAGACAAATTCCTTGTGTGTCCAATCACACTTGCCCAATAAAAAATTCTATTCTATCTATTCTATTCTAAGGATAATGTACTGAGGTTATCTGAAGTGCAAAGATCTGCAAGTTTAATTTCCATAGAGAGCTTGAATAATATCTGGTTACCCATGTGTAAAAAATCCCCCAAAAGAATGAAACTGGTTACCAGATGCCTCCAGATTGTCAGTGTAACTCAGTTGTATAGTGGAAAGTACACTAACTCCTCGATCGCAATCCAACACAGTACAGATAGTCTCATTTGGTGACCATAGCTGGGACTAGCAATTCAGTCTTTAAGCAAAGCGATGACTGAGTAAAACTGAAACTGTGCTTATGATCTTATTTCAGCTTTCCCTCCCTTTACAGAAGGAAAAAGTCATAGATGTGAGAATTGATGACAAAGTTACTTTTTCATCACCATCAGAATTGTGAATAGTTGCTAAACAAGACAGTGGCGAAACAACCTGTAGCCACTACTGTTGGTTCTTTGGACAAAGAATTTAATATCACTGCATTAAATCCTAGTGTCCAATCACACGCCTTTGAAAATGGGCCTGCCTGAATCTTTGCACATGTGAATGGTATAAAAGGCTGAGGTCACTGAGTTGGTCCATTGGTGAGTTAGTGTTTTAAGTAGTTCAACCAGAATGAGAAAGACTCAGGTTCTGGGAGGCTTTAAATCAGTGCTTCTGAACCAGCCACAGGGGAATTCTGGAAAATTCCATTTTCAAGTGGCCAAGGTTCAGAAACACTGCTTTGAAAATTCCATTTTCAAGTGGCCAAGGTTCAGAAACACTGCTTTAAACCATTCAAGATTGGACCCCTCACTGTCCCTCCATCTAACTTACCTCTGAGATTGTTGTGAGGGTCAATTACATCAAAAAGGAGACAGAGTCTGGGATAATACTATAACTTCCTGGAAGAGTTGGAGGAAAAAATGAGATAAAAATGCCACTAATGATAGAAGAAAAAGACAAAGTACTTGGAATAAAGATTCAATACCTTGAATCCTAAGGACGAGTTCAGTTTTCTACAAAGGAAAAGCAAAGATGTTGATGGGTGGGTTGAACTATCTTAAATCCCAGAAATATGTATTTCTATTTATAAGAGTTGCATTTGTAAAGTGAATGAGTTGGCTTATTCTCTCAACCTCCCTGCAAGTCTGGTGGGCATCCGTGTCATTAAGATGTCTCCCCTGAGAATTGTGAATAAGCCTTACCTCACTTCCAGCTACATGCATCAGAACTGAGATGTCTGTTCTAGGCCTTAAAATCATTTCTGATTACTCACCGAAGGCAATGTTTCAAAAATAAGTGTTTGTGCATAAAACATCATCCATAGAGCCCAACAGCATTGGTTCTGGAGCACTTACTCAACAGGACTAAAAGACAAATTAAACATGGGGGTTGATTAAGAGCTAAATCATTTCATTAAGCCAGAGAGTGAATAATTGAACTGAGAAAACTCTTGAAGTTAGAAAATACTCAGCTAGGTTAATTTGTCGGACATTGCTGTTTGGGGGGGGGGGGTGAGGGGAGGGGCTATGCAAATAAAACACATTATAGATGAGAAGGGAGAACTGGCCCCTCCCTCAAGCATTCTACCCTTTTAATGTTATTAATTGTTCAAACCTGTCCAACTTTGGGAGATTTTTACAAATCTGTAACATTACATTTTCCTCTAATATACTGAGTTTCTATATTGTATATGACCTTCCCTAATAAATATAGTTAATGTAAATTTTACCAGTTTACCTTTGAATGTAAACTCCCCCAATGTTTTATATCATTTTTTCAATCTATTCTAAATTTTAATCCGTGAATGCTGTTTGAAAAACAACTGTTCTAATATATACTTAAAAAAAAAAAAGCAGCATTCCTTTGAATATACTGGGTTAACATAAAGCTTGTTATTTATATCTTCTGGTATAGATTTCCCCGGTGTATATACTTTTTTAAAAAAAATTTCCCCACAATGTAACTTAGAATACATTTTGATCCAAGAATGACAAATGAAGAGTCTATTCTGCTGGATTGGACTGATCTGCATGGAAGTCTGCGATGGATTTAAAAAAAAAAAACATCCCACCTTGAACTCCGTCACATCCCAACCCATCAAACTATCTGAATGGAAAGCAAACGCATCCTGGTTTTCCTCCTAAATACCATCATCCAGTAGAGCTTCAAAACTGCTTGCTAGAACTCAGAGGAAGACGAGTGGAGCAGGAAGGCCTCCTTTCCCATCCAACGATCAAAAACAGCACACGAAGAGCTGCATTACTTCCAATTGTGAAACAAAGGGGACAAGATTCTCAGGAAAGTCATTTACAATCCTTAGAGATACATCACAGCTGCTTTGGCGCTGCATCTTTCAGTTATCTTTACCCATCCTATAGGATCCAACAGGGCTGGAGGGCTTTTAGGTCCCATAATGTTACCTTATGGGATAGGTCAGGAGTGTCAAACTCGATTTCATTGAGGGCCGCATCAGGGTTGTGTTTGACCTCAGGGGGCCAGGGTGGGCGTGGCCAGGGTAGGCGTGACCAGCTCGACGTCACTTGTGTTGGGGGCGCCTGTGGCGGCCTGAGTGCTCTGCCAGCGAAAACGGGTTCCCGAGCTCCGTTTTCGGCTGCGATGGCCTCCTGCAACCCTCTGCCAGCAAAAATGGAGCTCAGATGCGGCCCTTGCAAGTTCCGTTTTTGCTGGCAGAGGCACCACGGGCCAGTCCTTCACTGTTTCCAGGGCGACCCCACGGGCCAGATCTAAGCACCCCACGGGCCGTATCTGGCCCCCAGGCCTTGAGTTTGACACCCCTGGGATAGATGATGTAGCTGCTGTGTCACATCACCTGCCCTATGGAACAACTTCCTCCCACAAATTTATTAGGACCTGTTCCAAATAGTCTTTAAGAAAACCCTGAAGACCAGCATGTTTTACTTCTTTATGTTTTATTTTTATCATTTTCCTTGTATTGGAGATTTAGCTGTTCAGAACCTCTGCGAAGGGGGAGACATATAAATGTATAAAACAAAATAAATGCAAATGTCAAACTAGCCTCCTGAAAGACAATAAGCCCTTTCTCCACAGCTGAATTCAAGGATCATCCATCTGTTCTTAATGTTAGTAGAAACTATACCAGTATAATATGTTCCCCTGAGTTCACATATCTCTGTATCATTCCAATTTTAGTATATGTACTGCATATGTAGCACACATTAAGCAAAATGACTGGTTAAACCTTCAGCTTTGCTGCCTTTCCAGTTTCTGAATGTCATCAGCCAGGGAGAAGCCATCTATCAATCCCAGTAGTAATACAATGATGGAGCAGTGATAGGGAGGAGTAAAAAGGATAATAGTGGAGGAGAGTCCCCAGGGTTCAGAGTAGTGAACAGATGCCCACATCAGCCCAAAAGGGCAAATAGGAACCAGATTGACCATGGGCATCACCCTACATGACATGGGTCCAGGTTATTTGAGGTACTGCCTCTATCTAATCACATCTATCTATCCTATCATGTCCAGCAGCAGGGATATGTTGTAGGTTCAATCTACTAAAGAGCTTCATCTGATGGGACCCTGACAACATGCCTTTTCTGCTGTTGCTCCCACCCTCCAGAACATCATTCCCCCCACTCCCAAGTTGGGGTTAGCCTCATCCCTATTAGTGTTTTGAAAGATTCTGAAAATGTGGTTCTTCCAGCAACCTTGTGGATCACATGGGGAACCTACACAGTTATTCTGTTGTGTTTAGATGGGTGTTCTCCTACAACCTTATTTTTTTATTATCTTATTTACTTTGGTTTTTACTTATTTTTAAAGTGTTTTAATAGTTATGATTTTCTTTTAATGATTGATTGCACACTGTCCAGATGGACAGCTATATAAATGTGTGAAATCAATCAATCAATCACCTGATGGGTGGTGTAATCTTAGATAAGCCACTGTATTCTTTCTTCAACTTTAGACTCAAATCTACTTTAGACTCAATCTACTATCGGCAATATGGGAATAACAACACAGCCATGTTTAATCAAGATAATACACCATTCTTTGAACTCCCCCAAACAATGACATGTATTGTTAGTACATTGGTTGGTTTTGTAGAACTATTTATATAGCAAAAAGAAAGATTTCTATGCTGGATTAAGCAAAGTCTTGCAAATCCTTGACTTTTAAAAAGATTCCTAAGATTCCTCAGAAACAGAATCTGAACCATTATTCCCATTTGCCCCTCCATCTCTGGATCAGAGCTCTATCTGAAATCCAGAAGTATTCCTGTAGAATAATGGTATCATAAGTGGTAGTGGACTTAAGTTGAAATAATGCATCGAGTTTTGATCGTCGCTATATAAAAAAAGATGTTGAGACTCTACAAAGAGTACTGAGAAGAGCAACGAAGATGATTAGGAAACTGGAGGCTAAAATATATGAAGAATGGTTGCAGGAATTGGGTATGTCTAGTTTAATGAAAAGAAGGACTAGGGTTGGCATGATAGCAGTGTTCCAATCAGCGGTGGGTTGCTCCCGGTTCGGCCCAGTTCTTAGAACCAGTAGCGGCGGCGGGAGGCTCCGCCCACCCACCCGGGATGCTCCGCCCACCCGCCCGGGATGCTTCTGCGCATGCGCAGAAGCATCGCGTGCGCACATGAGTGCGCGCGCGAACCGGTAGTAAAGGGTTTTAGAACCCACTACTGGTTCCAATACCTAAGGGGCTGCACAAAGAAGAGGGGGTCAACCTAGTCTCCATTGCACTGAAGACAGGACAAGAAGCAGTGGATGGAAACCAATCAAGGAGAGAACCAATCTAGAAATAAGAAGAAATTTCCTGACAGAACAATTAATCAGAGGAACAGCAGACGTTGTGGGTGCTCCATCACTGGAGATTTTTAAGTAGAGATTGGACAGCCACTTGTTTGAAATGGTGTAGGGTTTCCTGCTTGAGCAGGGGGTTGAACTAGAAGACTTCTAAAGTTTCTTCCAATTCTGTTATTCTGTTATGTTACAGGAAAGTAGATGCCCACTGAGTGTTAGGAAAAACAATCTTAAATAATAACTCAACAATGGAAGCTGGCTATTGTTCTTTGCAGGCTCGCCTCTGTCCAATGACTTCTGCCCATCTGACAGAACCTGACAGGGATGGCACGCTCCAGGTCCCATCACTTAAGCAGCAGCATCTGGCAGCACCCAGGAGACATGTCTTTTCCGTTGCTGTGCCTGTCCTATGGAACAGCATTCCTCCTAATATCGGAATGGCTTGATTTTGTCTGCCTTCCTAAAGGCTCTGAAGATCTGGTCAGGAGATTTTGTGAGCCTTTCATAATTGATTGTTTCTGGTGGTTTGAGCTGTCTCTGGTGTAATATAGTGCAATATATTGTATTCTTTTGCTGGTTGCTTTTTGTTCTTTGTGCACACTGCCCTGAGTTGCATGTCAGGTGGGTGGCCCTATAAATGGGACAAATAAAGAAATAATAAAACCAATTGCCCAAGGAGTGGTAGGCTTCCCTTCCCTGGAGGTGTTGAGTGCAGACTAGACAGCCATCTGTTGGGAAAGCTTTAATTTGGATTCCTGAATGGAATGAGGTGTGGGACTAGATAGACTAAATGGTCCTGCCTGGTGTATGATTTTATGTTTCTATGATCCTAGGTTTTGCATTAAAGGAAATCTCCCAGAGGGACTGTAGCCAGTAGTCCGACCATTTATAAATAAAAGGGACTCATTCATAATTGAAGGACCAGATGGCTTTCTGTTCTGAATTATTTATACTGTAATACCGGTAGCATATGGCTGTGAGATCCCAGTAGGATATCAACGCCAGAAGGTGCGAGACTCTCTGTAGACACAGAGAAATAGAGACATTCCTTTTCAAGTTGCGTGCACCCCACATAGGTAAGAATTGTGCAGCAACAACATGGAAGGAAGGTGAACACCAGCACCTCCCAAAGCTCAGGCAGTTGCATTTCACTGCTCCTGCAGTTTTAACATCCATGTCAATAAAGGACCTTTTCATGTAGGAATGTCATTTTGTCACTTTTTTTACAGTGAGGAACACAGGATGTTTTGAGAAACCAGAATTAGTGATTCCTTTTCCTTTTTGTGGTAAAAAAGAAGTAAAAGTTCAAAAACGGCTGAATATATTTGCCTATGATGCTTTTCATTTTCATTTTCATGAGACCGAAACATCTCCCTTATTCTGACCAAATACTGAGAATACATTTTTTTTAGTGTTCCTTTTCAATCTTGATTTTCCTGTTTATGCTGCTTTATTTCTATTTTTCTCTGATTCTTCCGCATCTCAGAAATAAGGAGGCAATCAATGCAGTGAATTCATGGCCTTTCTAGTGCTGGCTATGTCACAGCATTATATAAGACCAGGGTTTCTCAATCTTGTCCACTTAAGGATGCATAGACTTCAGCTCCTCGAATTCCCCAGCCAGCATGGGGAAAAGCAACATAATTCATTCCCATCAGTCAAGAAGCAGTGAAGGCCAAGATGAAATGGCAGTTCTGCCCAGAGTAGAGAATATTGATGAGCTGGACATCTAATTAAGAGGTTAGTTTACATACAACGCTAAACTTGAGGGTTCTTGCACAGGATCTCCATCATGCAGCCTTAAAAAACACTGTCCCATTCACAGACCACCTTGGAGGCTGCCTAAATTTGTCCTACCAGTTTTAAAGTAGTGTTTGCCACCTTTTCTAACACAAATGGTGTACAAATGGTGTGTGATGCCTCCTTCACACTCTTGGTAAGGACACTGTCAGGAGCTGGTATTTTCTGAGTTCTTATTGGATGACTGGGGCTGCTCCAGGCATGAGTTTTCTCCTTACATATTGGTTTAGTGGCCTTCTCAAAGACCTTTTTATGAAAGACACGATCAGAGGTTTTTCAAAATACTGTAGATAATCTATTTTTTTTTTAAAAGTCTACCCAATTTAAACTAGAAAAGAGATGTATTGTTGTTGACTAATCCCATTAAAGGCATTAAAGTTTTCTGCAACAGTTCTCAGTGTGGGATATATTTGGAGCTGTATGAAAGTGACAAGAGTTTTATCAGTTCCCCTTTTAGTTCATGGGACAGGAAGATCAGTAAATCTATCAGTAAAAATAGCCTGGTCATTAGTGAGGAGGATAGATGAATGAAATGGGAACGGAGCTCTTCCAAAGTGTTATGTGAGTGTCCTCCCACTGAGTCACTTACTTTCTCAGACCCACTGATATGTCAGCTGGCAACTTGGGGACATATTCTAGCAGTCTTCCAAAAATTCAGTAGGTATGTGTTCAGAAACAGGCTGAGTGATGGGTTGCCAGCCTGCAGTGTTTTAACAACCTCTTACTCAACTAATTAAGTAACTCTGACCCCAGCACCTTGCCACTCTTACCAAGGCCCACCTTACAACAATGGATAGTGTTTTTTCCTGTCAGCTGCTGCTGGTGGGTGTTAAAGGAAATAAAGCCAGGGGACTCAATCAACTGATGCCCTTAATTTATCACGGATTAAAGCAATGGGGATAGGGACACTTGAAAGCCTTGTTCTTGAGACAGATTAGAGTACAGTCATTGAAGCAGCACAAATTTTGTAATATGCCTTTCTTTTATTCCAAGACTGGAAGAATGTATGTTGATTTAGCCATGAGGAAGAGTCCAAAGCTAGAAAGGAGTTGGGTGGTTTGTAGTTCAGGGTATAATAGGAATGCTAGCCATTGCCTCAACATACTGTGTGAAATGATCCAACATGATGAGTTCTTTAAATATCACACATGATGTGAACATCACAATTTTATTTTCTTATACTGGAAATACAGGAATCTTAGTGATTAGGGATGTGGAGAATGAAACCAGGCAACTGCTATAGTATTAACACTTTATGTGAGGAACAGAAGGTGAGAAGTCTGTTGCACAACTATAGACCTGGGGAAAAAGAGGATGTTGTATTGGAATTAGGAGCAACTTTATGTTCTGGTTCAGAGTCATGCCACTCAGGGATTGCCAACTGTTGTAACGGCTATAGATCCTGAGCTACAATAAGGATTTTGTTCCTTGTTTTCTCTCTTTGAGTATTAGCCAAGTATGTGACTGCCTTAGGGGAGTCTGACACCAAGTTTATGATATGAAAAAGCCATAGATCTGGAAGAATCCTTAAAGAGCCAAATTCCTGCCAATTCAGGAAAGCAACATGCAGCAACCTCTCTGGTGGGCTGATCTTATATAAACCATATATTCTTATTCTATGCTCGGCTTGGACTTCAGCTAAAGAGAGCAAAATCTAAAGACTTTAGTTTACTTTCCAGGGTGTTATCTTCCCAGGCATACACTTGAACCCTTATTTGCCACGAAAAGTTGCTGTGTTACAAATCTATGTAGTAACGAACAGTATGCAAGAGAATTAAAAAAACAAAGCTTAAATCTTGTTTGATCTGCTTATGCTGTTCCACTCAGCCAAAGAAAAGCAATTATCCTACTGCTTGAAACACATTGCAACAGTTAAGAAGAGTTGCATATATAATACATGTTAATTTCACATAGGCTCATTCATAAATCCTGTGTCCATCTACTGCAGTTAGGTGCATTTTTATTTTTTAAAAAAATCAGCAAATTCATATTTCAATTTCTGAATGCATTTGTTTGCAAAAGATTCATATGTATACATTTCCTCACGAAATGTTTCAGATGTATTGAATGCACATTTTATATGCCTTAAGCTTGGTTCTGAACTCAGAACTGCATCGCAAGCATTCAGAGAACTTCTGCAAAACCCAAGGGACACTGCACTCAAAAACATGCATTAATCCACACGTTTATGCAGACTGAATTCTGACTTCAAGCATGCTGGTAAAAATTGTTTGTAAGAAACAGATGTCCTTCTGGTAGTTGGAGGGAAGGGTGTGAGACATATGAAAGCTTCTTGTGGGTGTCTACTGCTGCTTGCAGCCTAACTATATTATTTGGGGAAAATTCCCAGGCATTGTGTATTAAGATCCAGGTGGCTGCTGGCTTCCAACCAGTTTAACTGGTTTGTAAATCAGATTGAAAGAGGCTTGGTCCATTCAATTAGAGGAACTGAAGTGTGCACATAGGCAGGCAGAGATCACACAAAGATACGTTTTGCCTGGAAATATGAGAGAACGGCCACTCCAAATACAGGGGATGGGATGTTAAAATGATTAAGTACTATTTCTACATTAAAATGAGTAGAGAAGGGGGGGGTGTTATGTCAAGATCATCTGTGTTAAACATGATTCCTGAGAAATGCAGTGGGGCGAAAATCACAATGAAACAAGTGATGGAGAAGAGTTTCTGAATTATAAATGTGACATAGCAAACATCCAGATGTTGATAATACTTGGAGTGAACAATGCAAAACAGTGGAAGCACCTTTAAGCAAAGATCTTGCACAAAGCTTCCTTTCAACATATTACAAAAGAGCAGGAACAAAAATGAGACAAACCTGCTTTGGTAGAAAAGTGATGCTAAACACCTTGGGAATTAACCACACGCAAGAGATGGTATCAAATACTTCAGCTGCCCTAATTGGTTTGAGTTAAGCTTGGGAGCCGCCCAGAGTTGGTTGAAAGATGGGTGGCTATATAAATGTAATAAGAAAGAAAAAATAATACTTGGAGTGGGCTAAGGGAGAGAATTACAGCACAGGTGGCAAAGAAAGAAAGAAAGAAAGAAAGAAAGAAAGAAAGAAAGAAAGAAAGAAAGAAAGAAAGAAAGAAAGAAAGAAAGAAAGAAAGAAAGAAACCATCCATCCATCTTGGCTCTAGAATCTCCACTTTTGGGGGACATGTTTTAGGATTAAAGGGGAAGTGGGGGTACCATTTATATTTACTAACCTCCTGCCTCATTAAATCATCAGCAGCCCATCCTGCTTTCAGTAGTTAAGATGGGGGCTGCAATTGCATGATCCAAAATCTTCCCTCTTTTTTTACATGCCTCTGATCAGAATCAAAGTTGGTTTTTGTTTTTTGTTTTGTATGCAATGCAAAGTATTGCTAGGCCATCAAGTTTCTCACAGTAGAATTCAGTCAATATTGAGTTCCAGCAGGAAAGTTCCCCATTCATGGATCTCCAGAAGGACTTCATGTTATGGATTTTCATGGAGTATTTACACAAGACAAGGGCCAGAGCTCCCCACCCAATATTGCAATGGGTTAAGGGACATTCCGTGGAATGAGGTGCACATGATTTTAGAAACATAGAAAACTGACAGCAGAAAAAGACCTAATGGTCCATCAAGACTGTCCTTTGAGAAATTTTTTTTAATTTTTGTTGGATGATGAACATGTGTTTATCTCAAGCATGTTTAAACTCAGTTACTGATGACTGACCCACTACCTCTGCTGGAAGTTGGTTCCAAGCTTCCATTATTCTTTCTGTGAAGTAATACTTTCTAAAATTACTTTTGAACTTCCCTCCTTTCAGTTTGAGGTTATGCCCCTGTGTTGTTGGATTTTGCTCAATATTGAAAATACTACTTTCTAGAACCTTATTTACACCTTTAATATATTTTAAAGTTTCAATCAGGTCGCTGCCCTTTCCCTTCTGCCCTCTGTACATATTCAGTTCCTTCAATCTCTCCTGATATGTTTTGTCCCTCAGACCATGCACCGTTTTTGTAGCCTGTCTCTAGACTTGCTCAATCTTACTTTTTTTAAAGTGAGATCTCCAGAATTTGGACACAATATTCCAAATGGAGTCTAGCTAAAGCCCTGAATTGTGGGATTAGGACCACCTTTATAAAATCTCATGAATTATAGGAGATACACTAGACTACCTTCTCTGTGGGTGCATTCAGTATAAGCTTTCCACAAAGCAACCTAAAAATATGTTAGGGTAATATGCTTTGTGAGGGTAGAGGTTCGTTCTCCAAGCTTGTGGGTTGGTTTCCGAATGTTTCATTACCAGGCTAGGTACCGTAACATCTTCAGCAGAATTTAGGGGATGTCAATGTCAATGTTCTTCTGCTTATAAGGGCTTCATGCATGTACAAGCGCTCCACACGAAGCCCTTATAAGCAGATGTCAACAATGACATCCCCTAAATTCTGCTATATAAAAAGCAACTGTGTCCTCTTCGCAGATGATGTAAAACTATTCAACACCACCGACAATACTACTACCCTTCAAAAAGACCTTGACTATGTATCAGAATGGTCAATCAAGTGGCAACTTCAAATCTCAATCAACAAATGCTCAGTCTTACACATTGGCAAAAATAATCAGAACACAAAATACAAACTAGATGATCACGACCTTGTTGACAATCCTCACTCAGTTAAGGACCTTGGAGTACTCATCTCTAATGATCTAAGTGCCAGAGCCCACTGCAACAGCATTGCTA
>QLTV01004082.1:125131-142153 GCA_003457575.1 Thermophis baileyi | reverse complement strand
AAAGACTCCAGAGAGAATGAATTGCGCAGGCCCAGTAGGACCTTATGGCGGCCCGCCTACTTGCGCGACTACGTCACCCACACTAATACCGGATTGGACAATTGCTGAACTAAGAGGGGAGGGGTGTTGTGTTCCGACTTAACAAGCAGGTATTTGCATACCCGCCGCTGATTGGGTTAAATCAGTGGCGGGGAGTTTGAATCGTTGTCACTGGCCAAGCTGGCTGCGGGGAGCTCCATAAAGGCGGCTTCCCTGCCGCCAGCAGTCAGTCTGCAATTGCTGAACTAAGAGGGGAGGGGTGTTGTGTTCCGACTTAACAAGCAGGTATTTGCATACCCGTCGCTGATTGGGTTAAATCAGTGGCGGGGAGTTTGAAGCATTGTCACTGGCCAAGCTGGCTGCGGGGAGCTCCATAAAGGCGGCTTCCCTGCCGCCAGCAGTCAGTCTGCTGTAGTTAGTGCTAGCCGTTATTAAAGTGCTGAACGGGTCTTCGTCTTGGCTGTTATTCCCGCGCCTATCTAACAATTTGAGTCCAGAAAACTGTGTTAATTTGATAAATATATTTAACTATGGATAAACCTGCCATACAAACCCAGCCAGAGATTCAGAACTTGTTGTTCAGGAAGATAGTTTTGCCCACATATATGGAACTCTATGTTGCAAATGCTAACCTGGTAATTCATGTCACAGAGCTGTTGCTTAGTGAATGAGCTGAAGGATTGGGGCCAAGGGTCACAAGTTTCACGGTGACAATTGGAACATAAATCTGTAGGCTTCTTGACTGGAAGGAATATTGGCGTCTCAGAGACTCTGGACTTGGCTCAGAGCCAAAAATACCCTTAACTATAAGATACAGCACTAAGAATGCATGCATTTTAAAAGCATAACCTAAGAGTATTTTGATATATTTGTCTGAGGCTGAAGGAGTTAGCAGCAGTGCAATGGAAGCACAGCTACTTTTGTGGTATCACGAAGAATCAGGGCTCAAACATATGAAAACAATGTCAGTTTGGAACTATGTCACACTCTCCCTTCTCAAAAGGATCTGTCTGAAGCCGAGTTCATGCCTTGTTTATGTCCCAGAGCCAATTTAAATTTCTCCTGGGAAGGGTCTGGGATTTGTGCTTGCAAAATGTCAGGACTGTCTGTTGCACTGTATGCAACATATAATTACAGCTGGAAAGGCCTCAATAGCAGGAAAACATTCCAAACCCATAATTTTTCAAGATCCTTCTTTGCCCAAGCCATCTTCAGTTTGTCAACAACCCTGGCAAAACTGTCTCCAACTTGGACGCAGCTGTCTTGCCAAGGCTGTATTATGTGCTAAGGGGACCAATTACAGGCAAGAGGTGGGGTGGGGTGGGGTGGGGAAAATCCTTCAGGCTGGCTAGCTCAGACTGGGTTAATTATTTTATGGAGTATCTTAGCCCAGGGTTTCTCAACTTCGATAACTTTAAGATGTGTAGGTTTCAAATCCCATCATGGTTGGGGAATTCTGGGAGTTGAAATACATGCATCTCAAAGTTGATAAGGCTGAGAAACAGTGTTCCAGTCTGCCTCTAGCTTCTGTGCCGCTTTTCCTTTGTTCGAAACTGGAATCCCCTGGGAAAGGAGAGAACAAGTCACCTATTTTAGCCATCTGTTGCCTTCAAAATGTGCTGAAGTGATTACATGGAAGTTTGGTGGTTGAAGAGCTGTGCATCACAAGAACACTGGATTGGGGGAATCTAAGCTAAGGCTAAAAAAGAGGTGTATGTTTTTCAGACTGAGGTACATCCTTGGCATTTGAATGGTGTGCTAGAACTCATACTCCAAGAAAATACTGGTCGAGGTCAGGACAAGGGCTTATTTTTGATTTCATTTCATTTACCCTTTAAATGTAGTAAAATTAGAGAGTTTAAAACTGTTTTCTGTTTCATTGTATTTTTTATTGTTACCTCAGAGGGAGTGGGGGGGGGAGACATGTGTTATGTTACATAAAAGACTTAAATGCACCCAATCTTCAGCTAGACCAGTGGTGAAATCCAAATTTTTTTACTACCGGTTCGGTGGGCGTGGCTTGGTGGGAGTGGTGTGGCTTGGTGGGTGTGGCTTGGTGACCATGGCAGGGGAAGGATACTGCAAAATCTCCATTCCCACCCCACTCCAGGAGAAGGATACTGCAAAATCCCCATTCCCTTCCAAACTACTCAAAATTTTCGCTACCGGTTCTCTGCACTACTCAAAATTTCCGCTACCGGTTCTCCAGAACCTGTCAGAACCTGTTGGATTTCATCCCTGAGCTAGACTTAAATACACCTAATATTCAGATAACGTTGTATAGAGGGGTCTTTGGTGCTCTTTGAGCTTGGTTGTTTTCTTGCAGATGTTTTATTACCCAAATTAGGTAACATCATTAGGACATCTTGTTGTACAGTCAAATGAACTGCTAATAATTTAAGAGGAAAAAATAAAGAAGAACATGTGAAAAATAGTGGAAATAGGTCAGGTTTTGAAGGCCAATTACTCATTATCTGAATATTTTGCTTTAATTATCAACCTAATTAACTAATAATTAGCAATTATCACTGGTCCCTTCCCCTCCCATTTTTCTCTGCAGGTTGTGCATGCTAAACATTTTACATTGTCTTAACTGTTCTTTTCAGTGTCTTCCTCAGTTGGTAGCTGTTTTTCTCTGATTTGCTAGGTAACTTGTTCAAAAGGCTGGCAACTCACCGTACAAGAGTAACTTCTATAATATTTTATACCAGTTTGTAAAGGATGGTAGAGGTTAACTCACACAAGTAGCTCACAAGACAAGGCAATGAATGCACACTTCTTTTCTATAGTTAAATGCCTGCTTCCTCGAATCTGCGTATTGACAGGTAAAGATCAGAATTGGGTAGGCAATGATTTTCCCTGTGACCCTCTATAGAAGTGAAAGTTGAAGAAGCAATCTAGAAAAAGTATTGATGTTTTTGAACTTTGTGATGGAGAAGACTCCTGAGAATACCATGGTGGCTCAGTGACTAAGACACTGAGCTTGTTGATCGAAAGGTCGGCAGTTCAGCAGTTCGAATCCCTAGCGCCGCGTAATGGGGTGAGCTTTCATTACTTGTCCCAGCTTCTGCCAACCTAGCAGTTCGAAAGCACGTAAAAAATGCAAGTAGAAAAATAGGGACCACCTTTGGTGGGAAGGTAACAGAGCTCCGTGCACCTTCGGTGTTTAGTCATGCCGGCCACATGACCACGGAGACGTCTTCGGACAGCGCTGGCTCTTCGGCTTTGAAACTGAGATGAGCACCGCCCCCTAGAGTCGGGAACGACTAGCACATATGTGCGAGGGGAACCTTTACCTAGACAAGAAAGCAAAACCAATCGATCCTCGAATAAATCAAATAGACTTATCACTTGAAGAAGATCATACTTGGACACATTATGCGAAGACCTAGGTCACTGTGGAAGGCTCTGGTGTTGGGAAAGAGAAAGAGAAGAGAAGAGAAGAGAAGAGAAGAGAAGAGAAGAGAAGAGAAGAGAAGAGAAGAGAAGAGAAGAGAAGAGAAGAGAAGAGAAGAGAAGAGAAGAGAAGAGAAGAGAAGAGAAGAAGGGAATGACTAGCAGTCAGGTGGACAGAATCAATTACAGCAACAGCGAGTACACAAGGCTGAAGACAGATCATCTTGGAGAATAGCAATAGCACTTAGACTTATATACCGCTTTACAGTGCTTTACAGCACTCTCTAAGCGGTTCACAGAGTCAGCATATTGCCCCCAACAATCTGGGTCCTCATTTTACCCACCTCAGAAGGATGGAAGGCTGAGTCAACCTTGAGCCGGTGAGATTTGAACCGCTGAACTGCTAAACAGTCAGCTGAAGTAGCCTGCAGTACTGCACTCTAACCACTGCGCCACCTCGGCTCTTCAAAATCTATCTACCAGTAGTCCTCGACTTACAACCCACAACTGAGTCCAAATTTTCTGTTGCTAAGTGAAACATTAGTTAAGTGAGTTTGCTCCCATTTTATAATCTTTCTTGCCACAAGTTGTTCAGTGAATCACAGTAGGTGTTAAATTAGTCAAACTGTTGTTAACTGGGATCTGGCTTCCCCACTGACTTTGCTTGTCAGAATGTCACAAAAAGGATCACATGACCCTGGGACACTGCAACCGTCATAAATATGAGTCAATTGCCAAGCGTATGCATTTTGATCACATGATGCTACAACGGCCATAAGTGTGAAAAGTGGTCATAAGTCACCTTTTTCAGTGCCGTTGTAACTTTGAACGGTCACTAAATGAACTGTTCTTAAGTCACGTACTACCTGTATATGGTTGGTAGGAGTCAGCAATGACTTGATGGTACATGATTAATCAGTCAAATCTTGATTTGTACAAATCTCAGAGCTGTTGTTCTAGATCAGGGGTGTCAGACTCAAGGCCCCTGGGCCGAATCCGGTCCATGGGGTACTTAGATCTGGCCCGCGGGCCCGCCCTGGAAACAGCAAAGTACCGGCCCGCAGTGCCTCTGCCAATGAAAAGGAGCTCGGGAGGACCGCACAGGGTCCTCCCAGGCTCCGTTTTCGGATGCAACGGCCTCCTGCAACCCCCTGCCAGCAAAAACAGGCCTCCTGAGCTCCATTTTCACTGGCAGAGGGCTGCAGGAGGCCGTCACGGCCAAAAATGGAGCCTCGATGAGTGACGTCAAGCTGGCCATGCCCCCCCCAGCCCCCTGAGGGTCAAACACAACCCTGATGCAGCCCTCAATGAAATTGAGTTTGACACCCCTGTTCTCAGAGGTGGGTTCCTACCGGTTCGGACCGGCTCTATAGAACCGTTAGTAATGTGGCGGCCTGGGTCGCTGGAACCGGCAGCGACCCAGGCCTGCCACACCCCCGAGCCGGTTCTTTCGGCGGCGCCATAGGTGCCGCCATCTTGTTTTTTGCTTCTGCGCATGCGCAGAAGCTTTTTTTAAGTACTTTAAGGGATGCCCGCACGGTACTTTAAGTACTTTAAGGGATGCCCGCATGGCGCATCCCTGAGCGAACCGGCAGTACCTGAATCCGGAACCCACCCCTGCCTGTTCTAGATATTAGCAACACAGGTCAGTAGTGTCCATCCAGCAATGCTTACATGCCAGGAAGTCAAAAAGTAGGGGGAACTGGGGTTATTTGACAGGCCAGGTTGCAAGGCCATTGGCAGTAGGTTTTGGGTGAATTAGTCTACACTTTCTAAAATGTACTTTTTTAAAATGTAGGGGTTTTTTTTTTTTTTGGTTCTCTGTTAATATGCAGAGTAATGATGTTTATTTTTTATTTTTTTAGTTTCAGAAGAAAATATATACCACGTTTTTTTTTCCCCTCTCAGTTGCAAACAAAAATATATTGTATACACTTTTATTGGAAAATTGCGCTGCACACATTTGAGGAAGGCAAATATAGGAGAATAATTGAATTTTGTTTGTTTACTCGATTCAGGAAGTGTAAAATTAAGTCAGTTCATATTTTCATCACATACTAAACAAATAACTTTTTTTTCTCTCCTAAGATTAGTGCTTCTAACTCTTTCCCTAGGCACTGCCACAATTCTTGGTTCTGTCATACAGCTGAGCTGAAATGCTTTTCCTTATTTTGTCACTTCACAGCAGCCTGCAGAGGAAAGGCAGTCAGAATTGTTTTCATTCTGATTGACTTTATGGCAATGCCAGGTGATGACATCAAAGCAATGTGTTCTGCTTTCTGGGACCAGAACATCTATCGGTCCCTCCCAGTATAGCCATTGGCTAAGAACTGTAATTTCCCAAAATCAAACGAATGGGGTTCATAGCAACCTCCAGAATGCAGCATCCAGCATTATACAGCATCCAGTGAAAATTTCACAACATTCTGGGTGTTGCACAATTCTGGCCTTCATCCATCATTTCCAATTGGCTTGTGGAAGTAGGCTAATGGACAAAAAGGGAAGGGGGAGAGTCTCCAGCTGGAAGGAGCAAATATAGGGTGGATGTTCACTGGCCCCACTTGCAATAATATTGCAAAATTACCCTCAGAAATGAAGCATTGGCATGACTGACATTCTTATTGAAGTGATCAGCCTGCAGACTATAGGGGAGGTACCTAATACTCTTTCATTGAAACAAATATTTCCTTGTCTTTCAGGAAGAAAGCAGGTCACAGTGCATGCTACCTTACATGTTTTCATCCTGGCATACTAGTGTATGGGATTTATGCACGCACGCACGCACACGCACGCACACACACAGAGAGAGAGACAGACAGAAGACAGACAGACAGACAGACACAGACAAGAATTCAGCCAAAAGATCCAAATTGCCCCTCTATTGAAGAGAATGAGCTATCCATTTTTAGTGGTGGATATTAATGGGAACAATGGCCAGCTTCGTAAACTTTCAGCTATTCTCCTAGACAAAAAGGAATAGCTGGGTATAACCTGCAGTTTGCTTGTCAACTAAGTTGCCATCTAGTTTTGAGGATAAACTCTTTCATTGATACTGCTGAGATAAGATTTAACTGTCAATCCAGTTGGCTAATAGATATCTCCTCAAAAAAGACACCATCTTCAGTTTTTTTTTAAATCTCAAACAGTAAAATTATGGTGATCAGAATCTCCCCTTGAGAGTTCTCTCAACATATTGCATTTAGTTCTCTCAACGTTGCATTTAGACAAGCTACACCTTGTCTATGATTGTTAGGTATGAACCTGAGGGGGAAAAGGGAGGGAGGGAGAGGGCGAGAGAGAGAGAGAGAGAGAGAGAGGGAAGGAGGGAGAGAGGGAGGGAGGGAGGGAGAGAGAGAGATATCCTGCTAATTCATTGATAATGGTTGACTGCTTGAAAACGTGAGAACCATGGGCTTTATGATCTGTCAAACATAACTAGGCGACTCTGATGTTATGGGTCATTTGGAAAAGCCAATGAACTAAAAGAATACGTAGATATGTGAAACTCTTACAAGCCATTAGAAGTGCAACTCAACAGTCCCTCCAAGCCCCACTGGTTTCCCCAGTTGGAATGTTCTTGCTACCTTGAAATATCCTGAATGACTCCCAGGGCATTTTAATTAAATGTATTCCTTTCAGGGGTGCAAATGAAAAGAAGGATTGTGTATGCCAAACAATGAAAAGAACAGTCTTGTTGAGCAAAGCAGCTTCACAATGGGCTTTCAGGAGAGGTAGTATTTTTCGGAGTATAAGACGCACCTTAGTTTTGGGGGAGGAAAACAAGGGGGGAAAAATCTGCCTCTGCCTCCCAGCAATTTGCCTCCCAGCAAACAGTAAACAGCAAACAGTACAGATGATATACACTGTTTGCTGTGTATTTCTGTGCATGTGTGCCTGACCCATAGAAATAGCAAAGAATTGGAGAAATGTACATTATGGCAGTATATTAATGCCAGAAAGTTTTCTTAAATGTAGTCACACTAACTCCTCCCAATTATTTAAATAGATCTACTCCAAACATGACTAAGACAGGGTTTAACTCAGCTGCCTTATTTTAATACTAAAACAGGACACTGTTACATTTCAGACAATTTGAACATACTATAGGCATTAATAAATATTGACTTACTTACTTGCAGCAAACAACAAACAGCAAGTTTCAGCAGTGATTAGCAGAAGAAAATAAAATTCTGCCTCTGCCTCCCAGCAATTTGCCTCCTTGCAGTTCTAGTTTCACTTTCATTTTAGGGCTTGGGCCTGCCTGCAGCCTCTCAGCTGATGGTCGGGAGGCCGATAATCAGTTGCTTCTGCTAATCAGGCTCTGTTCGGTCTGCTGCAAGGAGGTAAATTGCTGGGGGGCAGAGGCCAAAGGGTGGGGGTGGCTGGGTGGGGCCACATTCGGTGTATAAGACGCACCCAAGTTTTCACCCTCTTTTTGGGAGTAAAAAGGTGCAGTATGTTAGTTGGAGGTTTTGTACACAAAAAGCTGCCAGCAAGAAAGCTGTCCAGTCTAAACACAGAACTCAGCACTGCAAATAGAATCCATTCTTTCCAAGTAGGAATACATTCTTTATTTTTCGAAACCAGGGATGGCCAACTCCTAATCTACAAGCTATGCTCCCAGGACCTGGAAGTTTTTCAAGATCAAACAACCAAGTCTTCACAGAAATTGATAATGTTCAGTAGAGGGATTTGTTGGCCTTTTTAAGCATTAAAGAAAGCCTTCAAACAGATATGATAACCCTCTACCTCAGGGCTGTCAAACTTGATTTCATTGAGGGCCACATCAGGGTTGTGTTTGACCTTGGGGGGGCCAGGGTGGGTGTGGCCAGCTTGACATCACTTGTGTCAGGGGCGGCTGTGGTGGCCCGAGTGCTCTGCCAGCGAAAACAGACTCCCAAGCTCCGTTTTTGGCTGGGACCAGGGGTAGGCTGCTGGGGGTTCGCAGGGGTTCGGGAGAACCTCTAGCTAAGATTCTGCGCAGTTTGGAGAACCCCCAAATCCGACTCCTGACTGGCCCCACTCACCCCATCCCGCCCTTCCCAGGAGTCCACACGCGGCCCATTTTGGATGCAAGTAAGTGCAGGGCGCACACGGAGGCTCAGAGAGAGCAAAAAACGGGCCTACCGGAAGTTTGGGAAGGCTGGAAACGGGCCTGTTTCCGGCCTCCAGAGGGCCTCCGGAGCCTGGGGAGGTCATTTTCACCCTCCCGGAGGCTCGAGGAAAGCCTCCGGAGCCCAGGGAGGGCAAAAATGCCCCCTCCCCCCGCCGTGGTGCAAGAGGCCGACTAGGCCACCCCCACCATGGCCACGCCCACCCAGCAACTGGGCAGAGAACCCCTTGATAAAATTTTTGAAGCCCACCCCTGGCTGGGATGGCCTCCTGCAACCCTCTGCCAGTGAAAATGGAGCTTGGGAGGGCTGGCAGAGGGTTGTAGGAGGCCATCCCAGCCGAAAATGGAGATTGGAGCCTATTTTCTCTGGCAGAGGCACCACAGGCTGATCCTTCACTCTTTCCAGGGCAGCCCCACAGACCGGATCTAAGCACCCCGCAGGCCGGATCTGGCCCCCAGGCCTTGAGTTTGACACCCCTGCTCTACCTGTTTTAATCTATTTTGCTTTAAATCATCATTGTAGTCCCTGTAGCCTTCAAAGGATGGATGGGTGGGTGATAGAACATGTATTGCCAGACCCCGTTCTGAATAATAATTTTTGCTCAAATGGCTGTGAACTTTATGTTTTGTGTGTATTGCCCTGCCCACCCAAATGTGAAACAGGCATGTATGGCTCAATAAGATTCCCAGCAGCTATTGCCCCCTTTTATGAACACAAAGTCAGAATAAATGACAAGGAGAGAATATCAAAGTTGTAGAAGTTACTACAAGTTACTTTTTAAAATGTTGTGACCTTGTATATTATGCTTCAGTGTGAAACACACATGAGGATTCCTTTGCTGCTGCTCTTGTAATCCATGACAATCTGTGAGACTCATATCTGCCATCCCTCGTCACTGTTAATTGAGCAATCTGAACCAGGACAATAGGCAGAGAGGTTTCCATCCCTCACCAACAACCCACTGAAAGTCCCTTCCTTTCTGCTCTGTTAAGAGTAAAGAAGCAGCAACCACAAACACCATGGAGGGATGAGGATAGATGTACTCCTTTATTCATTAGATTTATATCCTTCCTTTCTTCCATGAGATCAAGGCAATAGACTTCATACACATCACTCCTACCAATTTATTCTCTCCACAACAATTGTTAAGGTAGGATGGAGTGATTGGTCCAAAATCACTTTCATGGCTGACAGTGAACTTGATGTTGGGTCTTTCCAGTCCTTGTCTAATAATTGTGATCTTGGGATGTACTGTAGGCAGTTTGTCTCCATAAAAAAAGCCATGGTGGCACAGTGGTTAGAATGCAGTATTGCAAGCTAATTCTGCTGACTGCCAGCAGTTCGATTCTCACCAGCTCAAGGTTGACTCAGCCTTCCATCCTTCCGAGGTTGGTAAAATGAGGACCCAGATTGTTGGGGGAAATATGCTATCTCTGTAAACTGTTCAGAGAGTGCTGTAAAGCACTATGAAGTGGTATATAAGTCTAAGTGCTATTGCTGTTGCTACAGAATATGTGGAATTGTCAGCCTTCCACTTAGCAACACATGCTGAAAAGAGTGATGTATTTTAGCTAAGTGACAAAGTACTCTCTAGATGTTTTAAACTACAACTCTTGTTGACCCCATTCAGCCTGGCCAATGATGGGAGTCACAGTACCTGGAATTTGGCCTAAGGTGTGACCTATGGGGTCTCTTCCTTGCAATTTTCCCAGTTCACCAGTTTCTGAGAACAGGTTGAGAGCAATGGGGAGAGAAATGAAGGAAAACTGAATGGCAGATCTTTGCGTGTATGTGGGCTGAAAGCATCTCTTTATATTTTCTGGCAAGTGAAACCAACCAAACTCGTACTCCAAGAAGCTCTGCAGGAAGGAGGGGTTTGTACCTTGGGGCATCCGCCTTCATGTCCCCATGAAGATATTAAAATTCCTCTGAAATAATGGCATTCAGGTTTTCTGGCTGCAGTGTTCCTTGGATTTGAAATGTGCAGTTGAAACATTTCCGGCCCATTGTAATGACATGATGCAACTGTCCAGGAGTGTTTACCTTCCAACGTTGTGAATCTCTGAGTGCCTAAGCAAATTCTTCCCCTAGGCAAGAACCCAGTTTCAAGGAATGAAATAAGCCTACTATGCATAATGTGATCTGTGCCTCCTTCTGTTCTACTGTGGCAGATTGAGTGGGCAATACATGCCTAATACTGATACTTTTCCAAACAATCCCCCCCCTTACATAATCATTTGTTTTTACACACTTTTCACATGTTTCTGCACTTTATACACTTTTTGAGAAAGTTAAGAAACTATTTTTGAAGAGTGTATAACCTCAGGGATGAGCCAATTTGACTTTACAAACTAAAGCAAGTGTGGTTTTGAAGATCGCATGTTGAATGAGGTTCAGAGTTAGCCAGTTCACAACTTCCCTCAGCTCCATTCTAACCCTACAGGGTTGTGCTAGTGAATAGAAAATGGAAAAGAGAACACTCTGCTTGCATGTGATGGTCATGGAAGAAAAGCAGAATATATAGTATAACACACTCTTACTCTGAAAGTGCAAATGGATAACTTCATGTCCAACACAAGCCAAATTAAATTAAATTAAATATGAATTTTTGAATATACTCTATACAATAGCAATAGCACTTAGACTTATATACCACTTCATACTGAGTTACAGCCCTCTCTAAGCAGTTTACAGAGTCAGCATATTCCCCCCAACAATCTGGGTCCTCATTTTACTGACCTTGGAAGGATGGCAGGCTGAGTCAACCTTAAGCTGGTCAGGATGGAGTTCCTGGCAGTGGGCAGAATTAGCCTGCAATACTGCATTCTAACCACTGTGCCATCATGGCTCACTCATATAACCATCATTCATATGACCAAAATAGATTTCAATTAATATTTAGGAAGCTGGTGATCATGTAGATTTTCAACATTGCGATGGGACTCAATAGTTGTCTGCAAGGGTACCTGTAAAAGCAGATTTCTTTCATCCACAGGGGTCAGTCTATATCACATCCTATCAAATTCTATTATCCTTTAATTGTAGACAAGATCCTTTCTACCTCCATGTTTGTTTGTTTTTTTGCCATGGATAAGATCCTTTCCAACACCATAACTGAGTTCTTAAACGCTATTATTTCTTTCCTTAAACAAGCTTTATCAAATAGATGCTACCCAGTATGGTACAGTGATATTCCTCCTGGTTTGGGGTTTTTGTAAAATATTGCAAGTACAGCAGACTAGACTAGTAAATTTGATGCTATGCGGTAATGTTGATACTGAGCATGCTCATTTGTGTCTTCATTCATTCATGGAATTTATATACTCTGTAATACCAAGGTCTAAGGGCAACACAGTACCCTTAGGGGCAAATCATATGACATAAAAATATACAAATGTGAATCCCCACTGCAGTCTGAAATGGCACAGCCCAGAAACAATTAATTCTATGTCAGATGAGAATTGATTGATTATTTGCCTTCAAGATGTTGACTCTTAGTGAGCACATCAATAGTTTTCTCCAGGAGGGCCTGTCCGCAACCTGATCTTTCATCACTGCTGGTTATCCTTTTCTTCTCTTTCCTGCCATCTTTCCCAGCATTATAACTTCTCCAGAGAGTTAGGTCTTCCTACATCATCTCTCAATAGATGGCCACACTCTGAGAATAATGCAGAAGCTATAAAAACACTCAAATTTAATATTGCGATTCATCTGCAGACCCAAAGGCATATAAATCCCCATTTATCTGTAATTGGTCTCTATCCGTGACAGTGACAAGAGTGGCCTCTGCAGAAAATACAGCAGCTGTTGCGTTGTGAAGATGAAAAGAAAGAGAGAGAGAGGGAGAGAGAGATTGGGGGTTGCTGTCCCAAAAACATGTGAAGGTTTGGTCTTGTGCAAATTCATGTGTGTTTCCATAACGTAGCCAGTTTGTAGTTATGCAGTGTACAAATCACTTGTCTCTTGTGTCTATATACAAAATCTGCTGCCAAATTTACAGTGTTTCATCAGAGATCTTAATGATGCCTTATTTTGGGAGACCCAGCAATACATTAAATTTGGAGTGAGGCAATAGCAAGGGCTATTAATGCCAACAATCTGTGATCAAGGCACTCCTCCCTCTAAATTATATTTTTCCTCTCATCTATTTAGCAGAAGGCCAACAAATCCAGTCAGGTTGCTGTCTCCAAGCATATTTTGCAATCTCTCTCCCTTCCATGGAGGAAGCCACTGGCAATAAAAGCAATGAGTTTTCCAGTCCAGGCTGTTTGTCACTGAACAAGATTCCTCCTGCATAGAAACATGCAGAACTTTACATTTAAATTAAAGTCAGGGAAAAATATTTAATCAGAGGTTATATAGTAGCATTCTGGATAACATGGTTTCTGGAATAGCTTGGCACTCAGTTGTTACAACTGTTCCCAGAATACCTGGCCAACGTAAGTGCATTAAGTGCCTATCCCTTGCCCACTTCCAATCTTGGTTTATTTATATAGTTTTTATTTATTTAGTAATTTATTGGCTGACCATCTTGCCACAAGACGACTATGGCTCGCTTATAAGGTTAGAGCCTCATTGGACAAAAATCTTAAAATAACAAGGAAAACTATTAATTTGGAAAACCTGACTGCCTGCCAACATTTCCATGCACTATCATTACTAGAAAATAAAAGGGCTTTGCATATTCATGGTTTTTTTTTCTTAAAGACATCCCAGATATGAACAAAGTCTCCATAAACTGGATTCCTCTATGCTAATCTGACCTCACAAGGGGCTTTAAAAGCCCTGCATTATAGTCCTGGATCAGCTATAAATATTTCTTCATCCTCCTGGATGAATGTCTATGGAGATTCTCAGTCATCCAGGTCATGGTAGTCCCAAAAGGTGCTTTTTCAAGAGGCAACTGGACTTTCTTTGTTTCACTTCTCATTCAGAACTGATGAAGCTTCTTGGATGAGAAGCGAAATGTCTTCAAGGAAAAACAAAGGAAGTCTGATTGCCTCTTGAAAAAGCACCTTTGGAACTCCTGGATGAATGGAAATACAATCAGTAGAATGAAGTCAGTGCACAATTTACTGAAGATGCACATCATCAAAATGTTTAAAGCTCCCTTAGAAAGAGTTTCTACTTCAATAAAAACATGGTTGTTTAAGGGGACTGGATAGTTGCAGGCAGGGGTGAAATCCAACAGGTTCTGACAGGTTCTGGAGAACCGGTAGCAGAAATTTTGAGTATTTTGGAGAACCGGCAAATACCACCTCTGGCTGGCCCCAGAGTGGGGTGGGAATGGAGATTTTGCAATATCCTTCCCCCAGGAGTGGGGAGGGAATGGGGATTATGCAGTATCCTTCCCCTGCCACACCCACCAAGCCATGCCCACCAAGCCACACCACGCCCACCAAGCCACGCCCACAGAACAGGTAGTAAAAAAAATTGGATTTCACCACTGGTTGCAGGCTAACAGCTACAAAAAGAGTGTTCTTTGGCAAACAAGAAGCTTGTAACTAGATAGAATTCACCACTAATGTTGCTGGAAATATACTATGTTTGAACTATTGAACAGAATATTTGTAAGGAGTACAGAAAAACAGACAAAAATGCATACTTTTTCTTATGAAAACGATCATGTAACTAACCTACATCTGCCACTGTAACTCCACTTTTCTTCCCTCTGCTCAAGCACTTGTTTATTTGGTAGGTTTACACTCCATCTTTTCTCAGGGAGCTTAAGGCAAGGTACATAACATTCTATCACCTAATTCCTCTTCCCCAACGTACACAAATTATCCTGTGAAGTTATGAAAGAGTAACAGCTCAGAGTCATTCTGTGTCAGTCTTAGCCCAAGAACATAGAACAATCCAACCAGTGTTCAGGTTTTTTATTTGCTTACACACAATAGACAGAATCTTGCCAGACTAAATGATAATTATTCTCACCCTAATGGATATACCCTGAGAGATTCTAGGGAGTGGCTATCCTAACTCTTTCTCGGTCTCCTATCCAGCTCCAGGCTATGCTGCCTTTTGTCTCCCCCCCCCACTCCTACATGGCAAATTGCTGGTTGACTGTAGTCCACCACACCATTTTCCTCTTTGTTGTACCATCTCTCACATCCAGTTATATGGTTGAGAGTAGAGCTGATTCTTCACAATCCTAATTGATCACCTTAATCTCACTGGACACTAATTTAAAATGGCAATTTTCAAACACCTATGAGTATTTACAGTTATTCCTAATTACTCATTGGTCTTTTGGAACAAGAACTTGCTCTTAGGAACACAGATGGCTGATTGAAGTGAGGAACATCAACATATTGCATTTGAAAGGATTCCAAAACCCTCATTAAGTTCTGGGTTCATTAAGTGATAGTGAAGGGACAATCAGGAGCTATTGAGCAATATAGGGACTTGTAAAGTTGCTTCTGACATCTCTCAGTTTGGCATCATAGCCTGGGTTGTCTCCCTTTACATTTTACTCTTTCCCTACCCAAAGAGCTTGGCACAAACTCCAGGAAGACATTCCATAGTCTCATGGAGGGTAAAATACCACATGGTGAGCTCCAGAAGTGCAGGGAGCCAGGGGAATGAACCTCACCTCATCCAGCTTGCAGAAACTTGCTTCCTCCCTTGTTAAGATTCCTGCCAAACAGTTAATGACATGAATCCTGCTTTGCCTCATAACCATGTCCATTTTGATAATTGCCAGATTGCAGAGTTCTTTAAAAGGCATATTTAAGGCTGGTTGTGGAATGAGTGATGGGAAATATTGCTCTTATTAAATTGCTCAATGAACTATCCCAAATATGCATAGTGTGTCTAATGTCGGGAGTATTGTGGCTGTGGCTTGTAGACTCTGCATTGAGCAGTGGGTGGGATCAGATAATTCCCAAGGAGCCTCTCAAAAAAACCCTCTAATTCCTAATAACCATTCTCTTAATATATTGCAGCAATTTCTGCATTCATTTCATTGTGGGCATCCACAAGATAGGGACAAAATAGGAATTCCTTTGAGGGAAGACCAAGAGTATGTGATGAATTCCTCTTTAGGGGAGTCATGGACTCTAATACATTCAAAGAATCTCTGTAAAGCAAGTTTGGCCACTGGGTTCCTTGGGTTTCAATTTCATTCAAAGACTTCTGAGTTTCCATCATCCTCTCTCTGAATCCATAGGATCTGAGCCAATAGGATCTGATGAAGGACATGATTTGAACCAGCAATTTTATCATTTATTCGCATAACAATTGCACCACTCCAGTTTGCAAAATTCCCATTGTGAAACCTGTCTTTAGATGTGGTTGGATTTGCAATTTCATTTAATGAATAAATCTAATATAACAGGTGTTTTAGCAAGGTATTCTTTATCTTCAACAAAACCAAAGCAATGGTAAATACTTCCATGCTGTTGCCAAGAATACTAGATGGACATCTCCATGTAGTTACCAGGATATAGGTCTAACCTGAATTAATTTAAACATTTAAATGAGATTTTACACCTGGAAAAACAAAATGTTCAATCACATATCCAACTGCAAACTAGAAGCATACAGTCCCACTTTGGCGGGTTGGCTCAAAGCAAAACATTAAATTCAACATCCACCAAACATGGAAATATACAACATTTTATACTGCGCCTTTTTAGCCATGGTAATGTGTTGTGCTTTAAATTCTAGCAATTATTTCTAAGTCTCCATTGATATATCTAAATCATGTCAGAGTTTTATGCATGTTATGCAAAGAAATGCTCTTGCTTTTGATGGCATGTTCCCTTATAAGAATGTTAATATCTTCTTGCTTACTTATTTCTTTGACTTTGGAGACAGAGAAGTGTCCATCCTACATAACACAAAAAGACAGTCTGGTATACAGCCTTTGTCATCCCTATTTGGGAACCAAAATCCCTTAACTTGCATGGCCACCATTGCATTTTCATTTCAAATGTGTTTCACTCCAAACATGTTTCCTGATGAAAAATGTCTCCATTGCTTCCCACTGAAGGCATGACTCAAAGGCCTGGCTTCAGCTGAGGGAATTTCCAAACTAGATGCACTGCAGCCAGCTTTAAGGTAAACGCTTGTGATCCAACTCTCCTCCCCCTGCCATGCTTGAGTCAACACCAGTGAGCGGTGCATAACAGCATCCCAAGGCTAAAGAGTAAGTGTAGAAATGCAAACAATATTACTCAGCCCCCAGCAATGCTGGAAATGTGTTGCTGGATTGGCCCTGGTGCTCACACTTTTCACCTTCCTTCCTTCCTGAAGGCTTCATTGGCTCTGCTCCCACCAGGTGCCTCATTCCCCAGGGGAAGAAAGATCTTCTCCACTGCTGTTGCCAGCTATATCTACAACCTGCTATAGCTGTCTTCCATTTTTATTACTTTAGGTCTGCAAAGAAGCATTTGAGGATAGAGATAGATAGATAGATAGATAGATAGATAGATAGATAGATAGATAGATAGATAGATAGATAGATAGA
>QLTV01004082.1:85083-123611 GCA_003457575.1 Thermophis baileyi | reverse complement strand
TATATATCAGACTATCTAGAAAAATAGTGGATTTCTGAATGGAATTTTAAAATGGGGATTAGAGGGCAACCTGTTTAGGATGGCTAGTAAATTCCTACACTGAGGAAAAGGTTGGACCAGATGACCTGTAACTATGTTTTCCTAATGTGAGTTTAAGGTTTAATGTGCTGTGTGAACCACAGTTGAAAAGGGAACATTTATGCCACTAAGCCCCTCATACTTTTCCTCCTAAAGCAACATAGCAGATTATGATTCTGAAAGGTGCCAGATCGGGAAAGATATTGGAAGGCAGGGGTGGGTTCCTCCCGGTTCGGACTGGATCGCCTGAACCGTTAGCGACCCGCTGGTGACGTCACGGATCCGATTCGGTCGGTGCTGGTCCGTGGGCACCGCCATCTTTTTTTTGGTAATTTTTTGGTAATTTTTTACTGTTCTGCTGGTTGAAAAGGGGCCCTCCCGCCCGCCCCTGGGTTTATACTGACCTTTATTCCTTCGCCCAAAGCACAGCTGATCAGCTACTCAGCTGTGTTTTGGGCTGATTGCAGCTACTGAGCATGTGCAGAAGCCAAATTACGCGAGGGAACGCACGCGCTTGCGCGTGAGCGGAGCGAGTGCGCGCACGCAAAACGTCGCGATGCGAACCGGTGGGGAAGGTAAGTGGAACCCACCCCTGTTGGAAGGGAATAATTTGGCCAAGGTGAGTTAATGTGAAGCCTGAGTTAGGTTGGCATTGTGACTCTGGTGCGTGTGTCAGCATCTTCTCCATATCAACATCTGTATACTCTAAATTGTAAAGCAAACTTCTAAACATGAATTTGAAATGACTGAAAATATGCAAGATCATGACATCTCCTTAAAAAAATTTGTGGTTCTTATGTGAAATTTCACATCTCATTTAACTCAAAAGGTGTCAAATGAGAAGACAAACTTGGAAAATCTTGTGCAGTTTCTGTGTTTTTGTATGAGATCATGTAAAATCTCAGCAGTGAAATCACCAAAATGTTGCAATATACGACCATCTCATGAGAGTTCAGGCAATATTTAAAAATTAAGATAACAGATGAAGGAATGTCTCATTATATCCACTGTATGATGGTGCCTAACACCTGAAAAGGTTGTATGCCTTCCAACACATTCATATACTTCTACATAGCAGTCTAGCAGCACACATATATACACAACATTTCAAAAATGATTTTACTGATTTATGAGATTAACATCTGAGAATCTCTATGAGAATCTCCTAGGGGTAAAAAAAAAAAAAGAGAGAGAATGAGGAAAAAATTACAGGAATCGAGAATATGTTTTGTATTTATTATTTCAATTTATGGTCCATTTTCTTGCCTGTAGGGTATGATGTTCCATTGGCTATACAGTACTTGTTAAGTCTGTTGATCATAAAGCCTCTTGGAACAGACCAGTCAGCAATGAAGTGATGACACCAAACATATTTGGGATGGTTAGCAATGTTCCCTCTGACATTGAAAATCGCTGCGCGGCAGTTGGAAACTGCCGCGCGGCGATTTCCTGTCAGGTGTGCGGCCGCGCAGCCGCGCAGCTTAGAGGGAACATTGATGGTTAGTTACACTTTCTTCCTCTTCCTCTACCAGCTGTGAGTGGGCTGCCCAGAGAGTCCTGTCATCAATTTTTGTTAATAAGTAGGTTATGGAGAGACTGGGAGATGTCCTCAATAGGCGGGGAAGATTCTTCAGGCCAAAAAAGGCTTACCTCAAGATGACTCAGACTGGCTGGATAATTTGCAACCCACTAACTAGGCAGGGTGCCTTCCCATAGAGGAATCACGAAGCTTTGTTCTTTGCAAATCTTTATAATGGAAACAATTAGGAGGAGCTATCAGATGAAAACAGTTTCCTTCCCTGGGCTGGGTGGATATTAACATGTGAGAATCTACTGGTGGCTTCTTATGTTGAGTTTGTGGCAATTTTAAGATCCAGGGATTTGTTGGAGGTTTGGCCAACAATGAAAGACTACTTTCAGGTGGTGGAGAAAAAAGCCATTAGGATCTATCCTTAGAAGTCAATAGGAAGCCAATGTCATCATATTATTAGATTAATTTATGCTGGAACTATAGATGACATTCTGTGAAAGTTTTGATTATAATATGTCATCCCACGCATATGGGATTGAAAACTTCATGTGAATGCATAATCACATACTCTGTAGAAGCATTAGTCCTGCATACTCAGAGACTGATCTTCTAGTCAGTGTGTCTCAACCTCAGTAACTTTAAGCTGTGTGAACTTCAACTCCCAGAAATCCCCAGCCAAAGTTGCTGAGGTTAACAAACACTATTCTGTATGATTAACAGAGGGGACTGGTCTTTGAAAATAAACAATAATAAAAATAAATTGCACTTGCTCTTTTAGTTCCTCTACTGAGTTCCCCATAGTTACCTATGGTTGTAAATGCTGGATCTTAAAAAAAAAAAAATGGGGGAAAAACCCAACTTGTTTGAGCTGTGATGCTCGAGAAGGTTCCTGCATATTCCTTGGACAGCAAAGGTGACCAACAAGCAAGTACTGGAAGTTGGAACCATGTCACTGGAACAGAGGTGGGCTTCACATAATTTAACAACTGGTTCACTCAGAATCGAAAATGTGAGCACGCGCCTAGTGCACATGCGCACTGCATCAAAAAACACGGCAATTCACTCATGCGTGCCGTCCGCGCATGCGCGCTGCATCAAAAAACACGGCAATTCGCTGGCGTGCTACGTCCGTGCATGTGTGCGGCATCACAAACCACAGCGATATAGGACGGGATTGTGCCCTGGTGGTTGGGCAGGGGCGGGCCCACCTGCAGGTCGCTACTACCGGTTCGCCCGAACCGGTCTGAATTGGCTGAATCCCACCTCTGCACTGGAAGGGAAAATCACAAAACTGCATCTCACTTATTTTGGCCATATCATGTGGGGGAATTCACTGGAGAAAGCAATTATGCTGGGAAGAGTTAGCATTAAAAAGAAACCAGGCTGGCAAAGTACACGATTGCTGGACACCATCAAAGCTGACACCAACCAGACACCAGCTCAAAGAAGCAGTGCAAAATTGGAAGATGTGGAGAAACCTAATCCATAGAATCACCACAACTGAATGGATAACTACCTCCTCCTCCTCCTCCTCCTCCTCCTCCTCCTCCTCTTCTTCTTCTTCTTCTTCTTCTTCTTCTTCTTCTTCTTCTTCTTCTTCTTCCTCCTCCTCCTCCTCCTCCTCCTCCTCCTCCTCTTCTTCTTCTTCTTCTTCTTCTTCTTTATCATCATCATCATCATCACTCAACATCAGCAAAGGGCAAAATCAAACTTTGTTTTAGAGGCACAGGATCATCCAGGGTTGGCAGTTCTACCAATCTTACACAAGGCTCATGCCCTCTTTCCTTTTAACAAACCATATTGGAAAGATAGCTCTTGAGGAAAAAAGGTACTATTCAAAATGTGTTTAGTTATGAGATCAATCGCGCAGGTTTGGGAAATAGTCAAAGATGAGATTCGCTGTAAGGATTGGGCTGGATGAGATTAAATTTACCAGCAAAGCTACATTTCAGCCACAAAGAATTCTCACTTCCATTGAGAGGATTTAGAAATTTGAACAGATTACAGTATGTCAGCATTAAAATGTTAAGGGCCCTTGGAAAAGCATCTTATTGACAGCAAAGGCATAAAAAGCTATTTCAAAGGGATCTTTGCTGCTTGTTTTTTCCTCCCCTTTCTCAGCTATGAGTCTGTCAGAACTGTTTCCTTTAGTTCGCTCTCCCTTGAAAAATATTATTGTAGCAGGCTCATGTTATGAGAAGCATGTGCATGATATTCTGAAGTTCTGACTACTCTTAGAATATAATGGGGTTCCTAGGCACTTTAGCAAGAGCAATGTCTTAATGGTTCTTCGGTCAACGGTGGAAAACAAAGAGGTTAGGGTCTAATATAAAATTAGAACAGAGGAGAATTTTGCTAGAATTTTTTGGGGGAGAAAACTGGACAGGCTTTTCCCTTTGGTCTTCACAGAAATAAAAATGCTAATGTTAGATCAAGTCAGGGGTGAAATCCAGCAGGTTCTGACAGGTTCTGGAGAACCGGTAGCGGAAATTTTGAGTAGTTCGGAGAACCGGTAGCGGAAATTTTGAGTAGTTCGGAGAACCGGCAAATACCACCTCTGGCTGGCCCCAGACTGGGGTGGGAATGGAGATTTTGCAGTATCTTTCCCCTGCCACGCCCACCAAGCCACGCCCACCAAGCCACACCATGCCCACCAAGCCATGCCCACAGAACCGGTAGTAAAAAAAATTGGATTTCACCACTGGATCAAGTCCCCTGTTATTTCTCCTTTCCTACTAATGTGTACCAAAAATTTGTCTTAACAATATTGATAATGTTGTGCAAACAAGTTGATGCATTTTTAAAAAGAGTTTACATTGTGGGATTTATGTTTTAAATCCTGGGTCAGAGAAATGTATTGTGAAAGGAACAAAGCAGGAAATTTGCATTTAAAAAAAAAAGATTTCTTGGAAGACATATACAAAGTCTCTATACATGTGCCTCTCTATGTAAAAGCAATCTATCAATCCTCTATTACAGATTTCTGGAACTCTTCCAAACAAAATCATTGCAGGTTCTGAAGACACACAGACCACCCCAGATTGTGTTTTCCTAGCCTGTCTTTCCAGTATCTTCCCCTGGCTTCTTTTCAAATTAGTAGTGCTTTGCAACCAACTCTGCCCTCTCCAAAAGAAATGAGTTGGCCTTCTTTTGTCTTCTCAAGGCACAGAGTTGCTGAACCTTGGAAGAAAGAATGTGCATAAAAACACACCCTTGCCAAAGCCTTGCGACCTGTGGCTCAATCTGACAATTGGTGAGAGGAGCGCCTCGTGCTTCTCTGTCTTGACTTGATTAGCAAACAAGTAGGACAGGAAATAATGACATCCAAAATAAAAGGAGATTGAAGAGGGAAAGCATGAGGCTACATCTGGCTCTGGAAATGCCTGTGGTGCCACCCAGAGCAGCACTAGAAGAGAAGAGAAGAGAAGAGAAGAGAAGAGAAGAGAAGCAAAGTATGCCTTGTGGAAATCCAAGTATTTTCAAGTCCCTTCAGCTTAGTCTCCTTGCTTTTGACTCTAAAAAAAGAAAATGAAAGACATATATTTTGGTTTATCACAGAGGTAAATCAATCACAGTGGCAATTGTTTATCCTCTGGAAGACAAATCCATACAGATGAGGACTATAAAAAATGATTAATTATGACATCTCAAGGGATCACCAATGGCTGAAGTAGAATATTAGAGCAATACGTGATGATGGAGGAAATTATCATCAACATCATCCTCACACCACCATCATCATTTGCATAGAAACCTCCCAGAGGCTCCAAGAGACAATTCTAGATTAAGGAGCTTTCCCTTCTATTGAGTTACAGTGCTTTCAAGTATTATCTCCTATTTTTTCTGACTGCCCAGTTTGTTTTGGCACTGTGTTCTTGTCAATTAAACAATTGAAAGATGACAATTAAACATAATCATCTTATGGGGCTGAGAAAGTTGCTTAGTCTGTCACTCACCTGCCCTCTGGAATGCATATGACGGCCATTCTCTTAGGGTTCCAGGAGACCCTTAAGATCTGACTCTGTTCCCAAGTCCAAGGTTAACCTTTTTTGAGGAGCCCCATTATTTTCTTTTGTTTGTACTGCATTTATTGATATAGTTGTTTTTAGTCTGGGTTGCCTTGTCTTATGTGGTTTTTATCTGTCTTTAATTATATATTTGGATGCTGTAAGCCAGTGATGGCGAACTTTTTTGGCACCGAGTGCCCAAACCAGAATGTGTGCATGTGTGTGTGTGTGCGTGCATGTGCATGCGTGCGCCGGAGCACCAGAAACCCGAAGACCAGCTGGCCGGTGCGCATGTGTGTGCTGGCCACCTGGTCTTTGGGTTTCCGGCACGTGTATGCACGCTGGCCAACTGGCCTATGCGCGTGCCAGAGCGCTGGAAACACGAAGACCAGATGGCCAGTGTGCACATGGCCATCGGCACACAAAGACCAGCTGGCCGGCGTGCATGCGCGTGCTGGAAACCAGAAGAGCAACTGACGACAGCGCGTGTGCCCACAGAGAGGGCTCTGTGTGCCACCTCTGGCACGTGTGCCATAGGTTCGACATCACGGCTGTAAGCTGTCTAGATTCTTCTAATGTGGGCAGCCATCATAAATTTAATAAATTGTAATTATAACTGAATCAGCAAAAAATGTACTTGTGCACATACTGCAAAGTGTGGTACTAGCTTATTCCTGTGGTTCCAATTCTACAGATCTATGAAAACTCCTTCCCTTCTCTGATGTCTGGCGCATTGCTGTAGAGTTCACACACCTTACAATCCACACACCTTAAAATTGCTAAGATTGAGAAACACTGCTGTAGAGTTACGCCAGTGGCTTCGGGAAACATGCATTTCCCAACACAACTTACTGTTACAATCCTAGTAAACTGAAGTTCCTCACATTCCTTTCCTGGCAGCAGTTGTGTGCAGACTCCTCTACTAAATCGGAGGGTTTTGCCCCCCCCCTGCCTCCACACACACACACACCCATTCTATTCTTGCCATTGGAACAAGATGAGGGGGCATGAAGAAGAAGGATGAGATAAGCAAACTCTTTTCTGGCTTGGATATTAATTTTAATTAGAATCTGACCCAGAGAAAAACTGTTGGACCATAATAAGACTAGCTTGTACTTCTTTGAGGTGAAGTGAATACAGTAAGCTGCTGAAATGCATATTTTCAAGCCAAGAAATACAAATTTCAATAACCCCATTATTTAAAGCACAGCAACATCAAGCCTTGTAGTTCCTTTACTGACTATGTTTTCAAGTTTGTGCCTTGGGAAATAAGAGTCTCTGGCAATGATGGGAAAATATTCCATTGTAACCTGAAATATCTCAGTTTTTCACTTCATTCTAAGATTTTGGCCTCTTTATAAAAGTCTTGGAAGGTAGACATCATCATAGAAGGGGCCTGAGTTTAGCCAACTGTCACAATGTGTTCCAAATTTGCCTATGTAAGTTTACCAACTTGCGCAAGGAAAGGAATAAATTTTAATAACTAAATCTATACTTTCCCTTTTTCTGGAATTACAGGCTTAGCTATCTGACAAAACCTGCTCCCCTGATGCCAGCAAAGTGTTGCTTATGCAAGCTGATTGATCATAAACTTTGTTCTGAGTTAACTGCATGTACATGTAGTGGTGTTTAGGCAATAACAGAATAACAGAGTTGGAAGGGACCTTCCAAGGTCTTCTAGTCCAATCCCCTGCTCAAGTAGGAAACTCTATACCATTTCAGACAAATGGTTGTCCAATCTCTTCTTAAAAACCTCCCGTGTTGGAGCACCCACAACTTCTGGAGGCAAATCGTTCCACTGACTAATTGTTCCAACTGTCAAGAAATTTCTCCTTAGTTCTAGGTTGGTTCTCTCCTTGATTAGTTTCCATCCATTGCTTCTTATCCTGCCTTCAGGAGATTTGGAGAATAGATTGACTCCCTCTTCTTTGTTGCAGCCTCTTAGATATTGGAACACTGCTATTATGTCACCCCAATCCTTCTTTTCATTAAACTAGACATACCCAATTCCAGCAACCATTCTTTGTATGTTTTATCCTTCAGTCCCCTCTTTGTTGCTCTTCTCTGTACTCTTTCAAGAGTCTCAACATCTTTTTTATATCGTGAGAAGCAAAACTGGATGCAATATTCCAAGTGTGGTCTTACCAATATTGCATGCACCAATATTTCACGTGTGGTCTTACCAAGATTGCATCCAGCAATATTCCAAGTAAATAAAGCAATGGCAGATTGCCTTATTTTCATCCACTCCCAATATCGTTATATATTTTTCTTGTATGGAAGTTAACTTTTCTGGTCTCACATCCCAACTGTTGTAATATGATGATATTGCCATAATTCAAAATCCAAGTATAGACTTACACACATAACATTCTAATTTTGATATTCAATTGTATACGAGGGATGTTATTATCTAGAAATTCACTTTGCTTTAGAAGCATGAACTCCATGGAAGTTTAAAAATTCAAATTGTTATTTTTTTAAAAAAAAATCCAATAATAAGTTCCTGGGTCCAATCCAGCAGACAGTAATAAGCATACAAGCCTGCAGAGATCAATGAGTCCTTGGTTACATCAACTCTTTTCTGGATTATGGCCAAATCTGTATTGAAATGTTCCTTTTTTTCTGGATAACTATGCACTGGAAAAAATATCCTGCAGTTGGGAATAGATAAACTATACATAATTTGAATGACATTTCAGGCAGAAAAAAATATATATAATTAGATTGTGGAGACTGCAAGAAAAGAGCAAGGGGTAAGACAAATAATGGATCAAATAGATTTTAAAATGAGGTCCCTTTCTAGTGGAATTTTTCCTTTTCCCATCTGGTTTTCTATTACAACTAGGTCAGGGGTGGGTTCTGGATCCTTTTGCTGCCGGTTAGCTCAGGGTCGCGCCATGCGTGCACAGCAATCAAAAAATAGCTTCTGCGCATGCGCAGAAGCAAAAATCCAAGATGGTGGCGCCCACGGAGACACTGACTGAACCGGCTCTGTGATGTCATCGCCGAGCTACTAACGGTTCTAAAGAACCGGTTAGAACCGGTAGGAACCCACCTCTGAACTAGGTACAAAATCCTTTAAAACAATTCACCACACTGATGGGCAGAAATTTTGGGGAAGATAATTTTTCTGAATTTCTTCAAAGGAGAAAGGAATTGTCTAGTAATTTCTCAAGGATAGGCCACCTCCTTTGTAGTAATAGGAACCATTACTAAAAGGCCTAGTGGACAGATGACCGTAATGATTCTTTCTCTTGCAGGCAGGGGCGTCCATGCTTGGCAGCGGATCCCAAACTCCCAGAATTCCACTGGCTCTGCTGGCTGGGAGTTCTGGGACCTGAAGAATACTAGATTGGCAGAGACTGTTATACAAGTAGTCCTCGACTTACGACCACAATTGAGCCCAAAATTACTGTTGTTCAGTGAGACATTTTTAAGTGAATTTTGCTCCATTTTGCCACAGTTATTAAGTGAATCACCACAGTTGATAAGTTAGTAGTACAGTTGTTAAGTGAATCTGGCTTCCCCATTGTCTTTGCTTGTCAAAAGGTCACAAAAAGTGATCACATGATCTTGGGACACAGGAACAGTCATAAATATGAACCAGTTGCCAAGCATCTGAATTTTGATCACATGATCATGGGGATGCTTCAAACGTCATAAGTCATTTTTTTCAGTGCCATTGTAACTTTTGAACGGTCACTAAATGAATTGTTGTAAGACTACTTGTATAGAAGATCCAAGATGAGGCAACTCTGCTCTACAAATGTAAAACAAAGAGGAAAGTGTAGTTCAATGAGATAGTGTAATAAAAGTGAAAATAACAATATTTTTTTGGGGGGGGGGAACCATAATTCTAGGAGTATGAAAAAATTTTGTTTGATAGAGCTCAGGTAGCGCGTGACAAAAATAATGGGCTGAATTGGAATTGTTGACTATGATACCTCAACCTCATCCAGCAGCTGCCCTCTGACTCTCACTGGTGGAATGTTATTTTGTCCTCCAATGTTCCATTTTGTGGCTTTGAGGCAGATGGGATGGAAGAAATTACAGTTTTTTATTCAGCCCCCTCCCTCCCTGCCCCTGATACTGTCTTGTTGGCCAGAAAGTTTAGTTCTGAAAAAGTCAGCTCTTGCTCTCTTTTTTTTTCTGTTACTGTGTTTTAGGAGAACTCGGGGATAAAACTCTCCCCTTGTTGTTTTCTTTCCCAGCTGTTTGGCTCAGTTTGTGGCCTGCCTGCCAAAATGTTGGTGATGGGCCATCGCTGCCTTTGAACCTATCATTCTATCTTGAATGGAGCTGTTTGCAGAACTGCTTGGTCAGGATATGGGAAGAACTCCAGGGAAGCTGTTGGCCTCAATGCCAGATCACTTCTCAAGGATTTTTCTCAGCCAGGGAAGATCTTACTAGTACCCACGGGGGAAATGTTGCACACATTTGCTATAGTACATAAAAGCCCTTTGCTATCTAAGACCACATTTTCCAGTGAGATCTTCCAGAATGTTGGGACTATGGAGAAGGTTGATCTTAGACACTAAAAAGTCCTCATATAGCAAAGCAGGAATGTGCAACTTTTCCCACTATTTAATTTATGTTAGACATAGTTAACCCAGAGTGCATTGCAGTAGGGCAGCTAATAACAATAATGAAGAAGCTAAAGTGTTCTGGGATTTTAGAATTCTAACAGACAAGCATCTGCCACACAACACCCCAGACTTAACAATTGTTGATGAGAAAGACAAAGAAGTCTGGATAGTGGACACTGTAATACCTGGAGAAAGCAGAATAGAAAAGCATGGTAAAAGGTCCCTTCTTTTTTACCAAGCATTTTACCATATTATTTATAAATAATATAAATGTCAACCCTTTTAGCCACCTATTTCCCCATTGTTCCAATCTTGAGAGGACTTAGATAAAACTCTGCCTTTTTCAGCTGGAGTCCTAGGGGTGCTTTGAAAGGCAGGAGCTGTGGGAAGAGACTCATCCAGGGCAGGGGTCTCCAACCTTGGTAACTTTAAGCCTGGCGGACTTCAACTCCCAGAATTCCCCAGCCAGCTGGCTGGGGAATTCTGGGAGTTGAAATCCGCCAGGCTTAAAATTGCCGAGGTTGGAGACCCCTGATCTAGGTGGTTCAAATCGTCACTTAAATCCAAAGCTTCGACGGGCCTTTTACTTATAATGGACCTTTTACTATGGCAGAATGCATCCATCTCCCCTTGTATTGGGAAAGTTTTCCTTAATCTGGATTAGTCTCCAGATTGGCTAATATGAACTGGTCTTCAACTAATCAGCTCTTTTGCACAAACCCTAGAGGTTTAACAGATTTAACAGATTAACAGAGTTGGAAGGGACCTTGTAGGTCATCTAGTCCAATCCCCTGCCCAAGCAGGAGACCTTACACCATTTCTGACAAATGGCAGTCCAATCTCTTCTTGAAAGTCTCAAGTGATGAAGCTCCCACAACTTTCTAAGGCAAGCTGTTCCATTGGTTGATTGTTCTCACTGTCAGAAAGTTCCTCCTTATTTCTAGGTTGAATCTCTCCTTGGTCAGTTTCCATCCATTATTCCTTGTCTGGCCTTCTGGTGCTTTGGAAAATAACTTGATCCCTTCCTCTCTGTGGCAGCCCCTCAAATATTGGAAGACTGCTATCATGTCTCCCCTGGTCCTTCTCTTCACTAGACTAGCCATGCCCAGTTCCTGTAACCGTTCTTCATATGTTTTAGTCTCCAGTCCCCTAATCATCCTAGTTACTCTCCTCTGCACTTTTTCTAGAGTATATTTGAAGACATGAAAATAGAAATAAAAATGAAAGGCAGAAATAAAAGGAAAATACCAATTTGTTGTCCTACTTACTGCCTTGTGTGCCCACTCTTAAGAAACATAATTCTAGATTGTATCCCTCTGTTAATGCAATTTAGGATTGCATTGGCTTTTTTGGCTGCCGCTGCACACTGCTGGCTCATGTTTAGCTGGTTGTCCACTAGGACTCCAAGATCCCTCTCACAGTCACTGCTACTAAGCCTGGTTTCACCCAGTTTATATGTATACTTTTGGGTTTTTTTACCTAAGTGTAGGACTTTACTTTTCTCTACACTGAATTTCATTTTGTTAGATAGGGCCCAGCGCTCAAGTCTGTCATGTTCCGTCTGGATCTTCAGCCTATCTTCTAGGGTGTTAGCTATTCCTGCCAGCTTAGTGTCATCTGCAAATTTGGTAAGTTCCCCTTCTATTCCCTTATCTAAGTCATTTATGAAGATATTGAAAAGTACTGGGCCTAAGATGGAGCCTTGTGGTACCCCCCTGCTTACTTCTCTCCATGTGGACTTAGACCCATTAAGGACTACTTGTTGAGTACAGTTTGTCAGCCAGTTGCAAATCCATCTGGTGGTGAAGTTATCTATCCCACTTTTTTCTAGCTTACAAAGAAGTAGGTTGTGGTCTACTTTGTCGAATGCCTTCCTGAACTCTAAGTATATTATGTCCACAGTATTATGTCACTGGTCTACTAATTTAGTCACTATGTTGAAGAATGAAATAAGATTGGTTTGGCATGATCTGTTTTTAACAAACCCGTGCTGGCTGCTAGTTATTACTTTACTCGTTTCTAGATGTTGGCAGATCTGTTTTTTTATTATCTTTTCCAGTATGTTCCCGGGTATTGATGTTAGCCACCTATTTCCCTAGGTAATGTGATCATCATTTATGATGATCAGGTGAAAGGATTTGGGCCTCTGAACCAATTCAGATATAGGTAGTCCTCAATTTACAGCCATATTTGGGACCAGAATTTCCAGTGCTAAGCAAGTTGGTTGTTCAGTGAGTCCTGCCCAATTTTATTACCTTTTTTTGCTATGGACATTAAGCAAATCACCAGTTGTTAAGTGAATCATGCAGTTATTCAGCAAATCCAGCTATCCCCATTGACTTTGCTTGTTGGAAACAAGCTGAGAAGATCATAAATGATGTCCCAAAGGTGCTTTTTCAGGAGGCAGCTGGACTTTCTTGTTTTTTCTTTGAAGACATTTCGCTTCTCATCCAAGAAGCTTCTTCAGCTCTGACAGGATAGTGGAGAATGGAAGGATTTATATTCTTTGCAGACAGCTGGTCATTTGCATCCTTTTAGAGGGTCCTTGAAGCACTTGGAGGTCCTCCTGGTGACTGAGAATCTCTATAGACTCATAAATGATGATCACATTACCTAGGGGTGCTGCAATCATCATAAATAAATACCAGTTGCCAAGCACCCAAATTTTGATTACCTGACCTTGGGAATAGTGGGATCATTATAAGTGTGAGGACCAATTATAAGTCACTATTTTCATTGCCGTTGTAACTTTGAAGGACCACCTGTACATCAAGAGGGTTGCAGTGGGCCTTGCCATTACAATTCTTTTCCTTCTCCTCATTATCTTCAATGAAGCACACTGAAGGGTATGATACAGAAAAGTACTTAAGTACATGAGGAAATCAGATGGAGGAACTCTTGCAGTGGGGTCCAAGCAATTTTGGAAGGCAATTTTACATGTTTATGCGTATGTATTCAAGGCATATAGAAAGGCTTTGTTCATAAAGTACACTAAGGTCTACAGGCTGTGCTACACAACACATGGTTCAAACAAATGTACCTTGCTGCTCTTAAAGAGAGTCTCATTATGTTCCAGAGATACATTTCTTTACATGGTTGAGTCAAAAGGTCATATAACCATCTTATCAAATCCTTTGCGGAGAAAAATTCTGCAAGAGTTTGTAACTTGAGGCTGGGATAGACTGATGGATTGGCGGGAGCTCGGAGCATTCCGATTCTGTATCAGCAGCTCATTTACTAGGTTTATGGCTATATGAGATATGGCTCAGATGCTCCCTATCTACAAGGCTCTAGCCTTGGCACCACAGCAGTGATCGAAAATCATTCATCACTGCAAATGCCTTTGCTTCAGATGAGCTACCTTGGAAGGAAAGTTTCCCCAACTTTGAAACTCGTGTTGAATTTTGGCAAAATGAAACTTGAGGTCAGTTTGAGGAAATAAATTAAACATCCATAGAAATGTTTATTTCTCATTACATTTTATCTCTCCCTTATTCAGATTACTCTTTTCATAAGGTTAGTGAAAAGCCTTGAGTATTAATGATGTTCTCCAGAGCAAGCCTTTTGATAGATTAAAAACTCTCGAACCATGTCAGGATCGATAAATGAAACCTCTGGAGCACATGTTGTTTTCTATTGTATCAGTTTACAGGTGTTTTGTATGCTAGGGCAGGAACTTTCTTATATGAATTACTCATCTGCAGAGCACATTTATAAAACCCAAGGAAATTTTTTTACAATAAAACTTTTATCATAACTTTCTATCCTGGCTTGTGATGGATAGAAAGAAGCTTTCCCAGGCAATTAAAATGGATATTTCTGATGACTTCAACGAGCTGAGGTGGCAAAAAGATTACATGTAACCCAGTGGTGGGTTTCACTTACCTTTCATACTGATTCAGAAATGGGAGCGCGCAGGCACGTGGGCGCAACGCTTCTGCGCATGCGCAACACTTGTGTGCATGCGCAGAACCTTCTGCGCATGCGCAGAGCATTTTTGATGATGTCTGGGCAGGTGGGCGGAGCCTCCCGCTGCTGCCGCTACTGGTTCGCCCGATCCAGGGCGAACCAGTAGCAACTCACCACTGATGTAACCCTTGGGTTTTCCCAGTTGCAATGAATGGCTGTGAAAGTTGGACCATAAGGAAGGCTGACTGTCAAAGAATTGAGGCCTTTGAACTATGGTGCTGGAGAAGACTCCTGCGAGTCCCTTGGACTGCAAGGCGATCAAACCGGTCAGTCCTAGAGGAGATCAACCCTGACTGCTCTTTAGAAGGCCAGATCCTGAAGATGAAACTCAAATACTTCGGCCACCTAATGAGAAGGAAGGACTCACTGGAGAAGAGCCTAATGCTGGGAAAGATTGAGGGCAAAAGAAGAAGGGGACGACAAAGAATGAGGTGGCTGGATGGAGTCACTGAAGCAGTAGGCGTGAGCTTAAATGGACTCCAGAGGATGGTAGAGGACAGGAAGGCCTGGAGGAATGTTGTCCATGGGGTCACGATGGGTCAGACATGACTTCGCAACTAACAACAACCACAACCCTTGGGAAGTATAAGGAACCTTGGATTGATCCTTTTGTAGATGATAAGAGAGCCGAGGTGGCGCAGTGGTTAGAGTGCAGCACTGCAGGCTACTTCAGCTGACTGCTAGCTGCAGTTCGGCGGTTCAAATCTCACCAGGCTCAAGGTTGACTCAGCCTTCCATCCTTCCGAGGTGGGTAAAATGAGGACCCAGATTGTTGGGGGCAATAAGCTGACTCTGTGAACCGCTTAGAGAGGGCTGTAAAGCACTGTAAAGCGGTATATAAGTCTTAAGTGCTCTTGCTATTGCTATAAGGAAGTTGCACCCATGAATTTGTTCCAGCCTATACAATAGGAGTGGATGGCATGCTTAGCCCCCTTTATAATGGCACTTGGTGGCATCTGAGATTTTGCTCTACTCATTTGAAAGCATTTTGTTTCCAAAGTACGGTAAAGAGGGCATGCTGAGTCTCCAATATGTACTTTAATTTTATTTTAACAACTCACCGGAAGTAAAAAAAAAAAAAAAAGAGGGGGGAGGGTAAAAGAGTAAAAATCTAGATTTGATTGCATGGCATGACTAGCCCTTATCCCAATGGTCTTCAGCAGCCAGTAAACAAAATAAAGCATTAGCCCTACATCTATTTTTTTTCCTTAGCAATCTAAGATGCCATATTTGCCAGTTGTGTTAATTACAAACCCCAGCACAGCTGAACTCCACCCACTGTATTTATTCAATGGGAGGCCAAATATTTCCCCACCAGTATGAATGGGAAGAGGAGAGATTGTTTTACAATCACTGATAAAAAAAAATAGAACAAGCTGCTGCTGAAAATCAAGAAATGAACAAGAGTTGCAATCTTCACTGTTGCAAAAAGTGAATTTCTTTAAAAGTGGACTTTTCTCTGAAAATGACGGAACATTTGTTTTAGATAGAGGAGTGGTGTTTGACTGTGTACAATTAAAAACAAAACCATATAAAAATATTATATCTCTATAGTGTACTATATCTCTATTAATGTTTGGTCTCTATTTAAAATCATTCTGTTCTTGAAAGGCTAAGTCCAGTTGAAAAATCAAGAACTAAAGAGACTGGAGCTAAGGGTTTGGGTTTTGTTATTTTTTAGCTTTAACTTAAATTGATGTGCATATCTAGCTGAATTGGAAACTTAGATTTATGTATAAATCCATCTATTTTGTCTCATTCAAGAAGCAAAGGTTGAAACTGTGTGGATGTTTTCCACCTGCAAGTCATTGTTAACTCCTGGTGACTACCTGGATCAGTCCCCACAGTTTTCTTGGCAAGGTTATTGCCAAGGTTATTTTTTAACCATTTTGGAAATGGTTTACTATTCCTTGCTTTCCAGAGCTGAGCAAGTGTGACAGGTCACCTAACTAGCTTTGTGCCTAAAGTGGGACTAGAATTCACGGTCATCTGGTTTCTAGCCTGATGCCTTAACCCAGTAATGGGTTGCTACTGGTTCGTGCGCTCGCGCGCGCGTGCAACACTTCTGCACATACACAGAAGCGTCTGGGGCGGGTGGGCATAGAACCGGGCTGTACCAGTAGCAACCCACCGCTGCCTTAACCACTACACCAAACTGGACTCCTAATGCCTTTGAGTCATTGTTGACTCCTGGCAGCTACCTGGGCAATTCTGCAGTTTTCTTGGCAAAATTACAGAAGTGGTTTGCCACTGTCTCCTTCTTAAAGTGAGAGAGTATGATTGGCCAAAGCTGGCTTTATGCCTAAGGTAGAATTCAAAGTCTCCCAGTTTTTAGCGTGATACCCTAATCACCATAACAGTTGACATTATATATATATATATAAAACAAATATTTTTATAGGCTAATGATAATTTGGCTCAGTACTTTGCCTTTCAACTTAATGTTATAAAGGTAGTACAGTATTTTGGAAAATATTCTGATTATTAGATTAATTGAGATCTTGGTTATTTTCCTTGGATTCTAACATATCTAAGTTATATAAATTCCTTTTTATGTAATGTGTTTGTTGCTTCTCCCATTCTTCTTATCCAAAATCTCAGTTTGTTTTTCTATTGAATTGCAAGTGTTCTTTACAGCAAGATGTCAATACTGTCCAAGATCAATCAGAGCAATGTAATATTATTGCAAAATAAAGCAATATATCTTCTAAGAATATTTCCATTTTGACATCCCAAAGCACATTCCTCACCTTTGATCTGTAAAATATCATTGGCAAATTAAATAGATTCCCTGAGGGTTCAGAGAGAGAAGTTTCCACTTAACAGTACAATGAACATAAATGAAATCCTTGCAGCAAATAGATAATTAAAATAAAATGGTTCCATTCTAGTTTATAAGAGTCAGAGCATTCAATCAAAAGCCAAACATTTTGCTGTGGTGGTAAAATTGTGGGTGCTTACTGAGGCAACTTCATAGACCGATGCAAAACAAAGCACATCTTAATGGATATGAAATTATACATTGGGATTATAGTCAATATTTTGCAGATAGTGTATATACATCCCATATCACAGCCTATCATCTTCCAGATGTGTTGGCAGTGAACTCTGGGCTATGGAATTTTAATGGACCTTGACACCATGGATTGGTGATAACTGACATTCAGCATCAATAGTCCATAAGAACAGCTGCACACTAAACTAATTTAACAAGTTTCAATTTAGCTAATGTCCCTTAAGTTAATATTAACAAAGGAAGCTTCAAAAGAGGAGTGAGCTTTCATCAGAGGCACACTCAGAGATGAGAAAACAAACTTTCCCAAGTAGTTGGTTGGTCTGCTTCTCTGTTATGCAAATGCCCTCTTGCTCTTGAAATCTTCACATTAGCCCTTTGATGAATTTTTACAACATATACAACTATGTTAATTCTTTTCACAGTGGAAAGAGATTTGTTCCCCCCCCATACTATTTGTGCCTCTGTGATTTAAGATGTTACTATTCTCCCTGTTTTTCATTAGCACACTATTGTATTTCATTGCTAAAACATTGTTTTAGCTGCTCCCTACCCTGCCACAGCTGTGGAGAGAGGCAAATGTGGTTGCCAATCCCCCTCACTCTTGGCTAACTACTTCATAATCACACTGAATGACCAATCCAGGCTGCATTTTCCATTTCTCCCAAATGTACACTAAGCAGGAACGGCCCTATCATTCAGTCAAAGGAGATAGCAAAGCCTGGGCACTGGGAAAGAACAATAAATTATTCAGTTATTTAACTTGCTATTATAACATTTTCTGCCCTGGATGAGGAAAGATGAATGTGGGCTTTTCTGCCCAATGAGCCAAATTAACATAGTCTGCTTTTGGCATGATGCACTTTGACTTGTGGGGATGAGGAACCATTTGTTGCTTCTCCTCTAAGGCAAAATGTTTCAGGCCAATCCTGAACCCAACCTGGTAAATGTGAAAACCTTCAGTTCTTTTTTTCTCAAATAAAATTTGTTGACCTTTCAATCCCGTTTATTATACTGTAGGAAGTTTGTCACTACGTTCATTTTAATTTGTCACCGCAACAAAGTTAGCACCCACCCCTCTCCCAGGAAAATGAGATATTTTAGGAAATATTAAAAGGGCAGAATATTTCCCCTAAAAGGGAGGCAGAAACTCAGCCCCCCCCCCTTTGTCAATGGGCCATTAAGGCCTGGGCCAGTCTATTCTACATAACCACGATCTACCTCCTTCAGGCAGAGCCATAGTAGGAATTGCCCAAAGCCCTTTCATTACATCATCACCCAGCAAGGCTCAACCAAGCCTGGGACTCAAAAGACAACCTACAAAGTTACCCCTGCATGGCCCCATGGGAGTCTGAAAACCAATCAGAATAGAAGCTCAAATTCAAAGCCCAACAGAGGGTATAAATCTCTCTCTCTCTCTCACCCATGTGCTTTTTTATCCAGGACCTCAAAACCATGTGGTCCTGTCCATCATTAAACCATCTTTTCAAGCAGTCTCCATGTTTCCAGTGTCTTTCTCCCCACTTGGAACTGAACCCAGATGGACATTTCTTCCAACAATAACATGTGGCTCTTCAGGGCTCAGTTTACCATTTGTGCATTTTAACATTCCCTCAAAATTTGACAGAGATCTGCCACTTTCATTTGTGGGTCACTGATCTCTCCTTTTTTTTGTTAAGTGGCTTCATATCCACTAGATCCGGGGTCACCAACCTTGTCAACTTTGAGACTTGTGGACCCACTCCCAGATTTCCTCAGCCAGCCATAATCCATATACAGTAGAACTTGATTTGATGAATCAATGTTAAGTTTACATCAAATTAAATTGATTTGACATTTTTAAGATCTGCAACTATTGATGTTCCATTACTGGATGTTCCAATTTGTTAATCCATAAGCTGTAAATGTCATTAATAATACTTTTGAAAATATTAATTTTTGATGCAAATATGACACAAGAATTCAAAGCTTTATTTCCTGAAACACCCCAGTGAAATGGCCACACAGCATGGTCCAATCTGTATTTCCTGCCTGTGGCTTCTATCAGACATGTTTGAACAAGCTCGTGGAACTAGAAGAATGGATATGGAGTGAATTTCCACCTTGCTACAGGCATTAGTATTTCAGTCAATTGTTGTTTCTTCATGCAAATCTACTTTACATTTGATACATGAATTTATAATGTCCAACTGTACACTCTAATTATTAAATGCAATTACTGCTCATGGAGCTATGGTCTCAAATTTTGCTTCTAAATTAACTTTTTAAGAGTTTCTCTTTCCATCTGCATTTTATTAAGTACACTATGAACTTGCCTTGGAGTAGGTTGAAGTGGCGGCTGCTTTAATTTGGAACTGGGTTGTTTTATTAGTGTTTTTATGGTTTGGGTTATGATTTTTTTTACTGTGTTTTCAAGCCTCTTTGGGAAGGTTTTGCCTTGGAAGGTAGCAAATAAACATCAAATAATACACTAATACATTATTTCTGCTAGGGAACTTTATGTACTGTAGTCCTCCTTATACATTGGGGATCTCTAAGAAGAATTTTCAGCACAAAGGTCATTGCCAAAAGGTTGGCAGCAGTCGGTAGCTATGAAAGCTCTAAGGCTGTGGTTCTTAAACTGGGGTAATCACCCCCAAAGGTATAATTTGGGCATATCCTGGAGGTAATGGAGCAATTTGTAGCTGTTTGTTTGTGAGATGAGGACCCAATATGGGGAAATGAAGGGTAACTAATGCCCTAAGCACCAGCCAACAATGGTGCCCCTTGACAGAAATGAAATGCTCAGACCATGAAATAGAAAGAAATGTGGATACCTGATAATAACATGCAACCATTTTTTTTAAAAAAAAATAGTCATTCATCATGAGAAAGAAAACCTTTTTAACACTGCAGATTTAACTCAAACATGCCATATAAGGAAAAAAACAAAACAAAATATTTGCCTAAAGTCAAGTGCAGCAGTGAAAGAGTTAAGGGCATGATAGCTAGGGGGAAAAACTCTGTGGTGCCCTCCTTCCCTAAGCATTTTTGCTTACAAGTAGTCTTCGTCTTCCAGCTATTCGTTTAGAGATCATTTGAAGTTACAACGGCACTGAAAATAGTGGTTTTTGACCTGCCCTCACATTTACAACTGTCACAACATCCCCACAGTCACGTAATCAAAATCCAGAGGCATGTCAATCGGTATATAATTATAAGAGTTGAGCATCCCAGGGTCATCTGATCACCATATGCCACCTTCCCAACCAGCTTCCAACAAGCAAAGACAATGGGAGAAGCCAGATTAACTGTGATTCACTTTACAACCGCAGTGATTGACTTAACTGTTGCCAAAAAGGTTGTCAAATTGGGCATGACTCATTTAACAACTGTTTTGCTTAGCAATGGTAATTCTACGATAGTCCCAATTGTCGTAAGTCACGACAGCCATGGTGGCGCAGTGGTTCGAGTGCACTACTGCAGGCTACTTCTGCTGACTGCCAGCTGCCTGCAATTTGGCAGTTCAAATTTCACCAGGCTCAAGGTTGACTCAGCCTTCCATCCTTCCGAGGTGGGTAAAATGAGGTCCCAAATTGTTGGGGCAATGTGCTGACTCTGTAAACCGCTTAGAGAGGGCTGTAAAACACTGTAAAGTGGTATACAAGTCTAAGTGCTATTGCTATTGCTAAGTCAAGGACTACCTGTATTTTACTTCATGGTTAATTCAGGGCTGAGTTTGGGACTGCCACTGCCAAGGCGATGAATGCCCCTTGTGTGATTGCCCCTGTGGCAGCCATTTTGTGAATAGCTAAATTGCTGCCATTTTCTTTCCACATTCACGACACATTCTTAAAAATATGAAATGTATCTCTGAGTTTAAGATTCCTGCACTGAGTAAAGCAAATGGTGTTCTTATTTAGTATGAACCAGGTCTGTTGGAGGTTATAGAAATCTTTTAGGGTTACAAAATATATCATGAACACTTTTGGTTAATCTTCGGTCCTATATGACCAAGAATATCCCATCTCATCAGCTACATAAAGCATATACTTCTGTAGTTCATGGAAGTCAGTGGAAATATTTCATTCTCCATTAATTTTGATTGTGCCAAGTTTGTAATGTGCCTCCAGGCCCCACTGTGTTCAAAACGGATTTCTCTAGCTCTGCTGGTACTCCACTCCTATTCTTTCCACCAATGTAAACAAAATTAGGCTCTGCTTTGCTGGAGCTGGGATCCTCCATCTCACTGCCAGGAGATAAATATATGAGATGTTGCAGCCTCGTTATTCCTGGAAGTTACTGCATAGTTTCAGCATTATGACAAATTCTAGGAAGTCTGCAAAGTGCAATGTTCTTTGGGGAAAGAAATAAAAGAATAAGAACAGTTCAATAATTTCAGAAAAGGAACCTTTCCAGAGGGTAGTAAGGTAGACAAGATGAAAAAGAAGTCAGGGTTCCTGCTCTTTAATAGGTCACCAGATGTTATTATTATTTCTTTTATTTATTTATTACAATAGGTTACAACAGCCCTGAAAACACTGACTTACGACTTGTCCTCAAAGTTATGGCCATCACACCCATGGCCACTTGATGATAATTTGGCAACAGGCTCACATTTACCACAGGTGCAGCATTCTGTGGTCTCATGATCACAATTTGTGGCCATCTTGGCTAGTTTCCAAGAAGCAAAGTCAACTGGAGAAGGTGGATTTGCTTAACGATTGTGTGATTCGCTTAACAATTGCAGTGATTCACTTAATTGGGGGGGGGGCGGTCAGAGATGAGATGAGATGGACCAGGGATGAGATAGGAATTACAGATAGTCCTCAAATTAGGACCACAATTGATCTCAAAATTTTGTTGCTAAGTGAGATTTTCGGCCCCATTTTACAATCTTTCAGTTGTTAAGTGAATCACTGCAGTTGTTAAGTTAGTAACATGGTTGTTAAGTGAATCTGGCTTCCCAATTGACTTTGCTTGTCAGAAGGTCACAAAAGGTGATCACATGACCCGGGGACACTGCAACCGTCATAAATACGAGTTGATTGCCAAGTATCTGACTTTTGACCATATGACCATGGGGATGTTGCAAAGGTGGTAAATGTGAAAACTGGTCACAAGTCACTTTTTTCAGTGTCATTGCAACTTTGAACAATCGCTAAACAAACTGTTGTAAGTCAAGAACTGCCTGCATTCACATATATTATTAAAATACAACTGAATTGAACAGAATTGCTGTAGTCTTTTCTTACAGAATATAACATTGTAAAAATGTGATCTTAGCACGTCAGAGATATGAGCTGCCCAGCCAGGCAGGCAAAGTAGTTCCCTTGGAGAGTTAGCATGGTTAGGGGCTTCCCTGCTTTCATTTCCTGACTGCATACCACGTGAATGACCTGCTAGCAATCTGGTTCATATATATATATATATATACAGTGAGTCATTGTTCCCACAGTATCGCTGCTTTCCAAACACTTTTTTCAAAAATTACCTGCCTCTGGAATGTGGTGCAGTTACTTACCTCTGGATGAAAGAACTCAAAGGTAGCAATCAGGAAACGGAATGGGAAAGAGCGCAGTTGGCTTTTGTTGTTTATCATGGAGAATAAAAGATGAAAAAAGAAAAAAGAAAAAAAAATAGGCATGGGCATTTTTACTTTATTGCATTTTCCAGCCTCTAAGGATTACACGGATGGGGTGATGACCCGGTGACATTCTCAGAATGGTTCCAATCAACAGTTTCAATGGATAGTTTGAAAAGGTATAAACACAAAATAGGAGCATTAAGTCTAGTAGGAACTTAAGGACATTTATTTTAGATTGTTTAAAAAAAATGAAAAATCACGTGGTTGAATTTTTGCAATTTGACACTGAATGTTAGCATCATGCAAGGGAGGGGGACCACAAATTGGAGCAGATAATGCCTGCAGCCTATGAACAGCAATTTTGCTACTGTTGTGTCAGAATGGAAAGTTAACTTTTTTTTTTTTTTTACTGGATTGAAATGCTGCAGATTCAATTCAAGCGCACTCTAGGTGTGTCATCCTATAGTACCCATTAGGCCAGTGTTTTTCAAACAGGGCAATTTTAAGATGAATGGATTTCAATTCCCAGAATTCCCCAGCCAGGATGAAAACCACACATCTTAAAGTGACCAAGTTTGAAAAATACTGCATTAGGCTAAGTGAGAATAATGACAACTGTAGGCACATTTGGGAAAGTTGTAATAGTGGAATGATGAGTACAGTTTTTAAAATAAGCTTCCTTTTGCTTTATTCTTGTAAAATAGAATGATAAATAATTTCATTTATTAAGCACAAAACTTCAGTCTGCTCAGGAGGGAAGTGTTGAAACCTTATTTTCTGATATAATCGGTTGGTTGCTGGCTGATACAGACTAAAGGGGGGGGTTGAATTAATTAATTGCTAAATGATAGTAACAACTACACAAGAAATATACTAAGAATATTTATCAATGACACTTCTATATGGCTAAGTTTTACAGTTTAATGTGTTGTATAATAATAGCTATCAAAATAATATATGATTAAAGTTTTACTAACATAACAATCAATATAATTTGAATAATAAGCAATAAAGAGTTAACAATACTCATTAACACCAACCAACAATCAAGAGTCCAAAAAAACTCAGCAGAAAAGTTTTTTTCAAAACAGTGTTGCAAAAGATGCCAGGTCAGTGTCAAACAATTTAGGTTTATCTTGGGACCATTTCATCCAAAGCTGTCTGCAAGCCACTTTCCACTTTCCAGAATTCACTGGGAGATAAGGGGTATGGCAGGAGCTGGCTGCTTTCAAGTTGGAAATCAAACATTAGGAACAACCCACAGATAGATGCATTATATTGACCAGAAGATAGAAGAGCTTTAATGAAAGACCCCAAGAGCTAGAATTGACCAATAGTGTGCAATTCGTTGTTGCTATTTTGCAGCCATCACTGTATCAGGAGAGTCATCAATTGCAAAGATATTTTCTCTATGTGTCTTAGTCCTCATTAAAGAGCCCTTTTCTCACAACAGAAGGCTAACTAGTCCAACATGCTGTTCCACAACATTCTGTGGCCAACAGATGCCTGTGAAAAACCCAACTGCAGAATAACTCCAACTTTTATTTTTGAATTTACATAGCTGCCCATCTCACTTTGGTTCTGGATAATGTACAGTTTACACAAACTAGTATAATGAAGAGAAGGATAAGGGGTGATGTAATAATAGCAGTCTTCCAATACTTGAGAGCATGTCACAAAGAAGGGGTCAACCTATTCTCCAAAGTACCTGAAGGCAGAACAAGAAATAATGGGTGGAAAATCAATAGAGATCCAACCTAGAACTAAGGAGAAATTTCCTAACAGTGAGAACAATTAATCAGTGGAACAGCTTGCCTTAGAAGTTGTGGATGCCCCATTACTGGAGGCCTTTAAGAAGAGATTGGATAGCCATTTTTCCAGAAGGGCATAAGGTCTCCAGCTTGAGCAGGAGGTTGGACTAGAACAGGGGTGTCAAACTCACGTCATCACGGCAGCGTCACGTGACATATAGGGACTTTTTTCCCCTTCGCTAAACCGTGCGTGGGCGTGGCGAGCGTGTGATGCATCCGGACCGCGGGCCTGGAGTTTGACAGTCCTGGACTAGAAAATCTCCAAAGTCCTTTCCAACCCTATGTTCTATTTTCAAAACAATCAGCAGAATTTATCTATTTGAACTAGTTAAAAACACAGTAGCAAAAACACAGGGAAGAGTGCAGTCACACTTACACCAGCCATTTAATAGACTCCACACTTCCCTTTTGCCTTGAATACATGATGAGCACCCACTGATGACCAGAGAGTCACAATTTGTTTTGTAATTGTACAGACCTCAGTATTAGTCTCAGCCAACCTCCTGCCCCAAGGATGTCATGTATTGGGCTTCAGTTCAGCTTAACCAGCATGGTTAACATCTGCAGGGCATCAGGTTGTGAATAACTGCTGCATATTTCCAACATGAAAAGATAAATTTTGCAATGGAATTTGCTATTATTAAGTTACTATAACATCACTCTCTCTAAGCAGTTGTGTGGAAAACAAGTTCCTGTGTTGATGGAGAACTCCTGCAGTGCTGGGAGCAATATAAAATGTTGACACTCTCGTTGTTCCTCATGGATAGTTGTTGCTGCTGGCATGATCCATTTAGAAAGATACTTTCTGATTAGAAAGATACTCAAAGCTAGCCAGGCAGAATCCAAAGCTATTTTGTCATGGTATTTTACCTTGGAAGAAATCTTCAGAAACATCTTTAAATTAGAGACTGCAAAAGTTATTTATTTACCTTAAGTGATTCTGCTACCATTCACTTTTATATCTTGAGCGATTTCAATTTTTGCTAATTGGTTTAGATTGAAAGTATTGACACAAAATGGATCAATGGATCACGATGTTTAAAAAACTGTAGCCCATTAGTCCACTGACTGTGCAGTAAAAACACAAATCTCATGCTGATTTTCAGGCTGATTTAAATTGTCTTTCACTGAATTAAACCACCATTTCATCCTTAGGTCCTTTAAAGAAAGGGTGAAATCAGTTTCCCTTTGCCTAAAGGTAGCAATAGTCTGAGAGCAGGGAATTAAATTTGCTTTTTAAACCTTGCAGCAGCCCATTTGCTCTAACCCCAATGGAAAAAAAATTGGTGGAAGGGGTGGAATGAGTATGTCAGTGCTTTACAAGCTTTAAGATGTTAATTTTGTCCCTTAAGTAGCCATGCCCACTCTCAAAATGTTTAAAGATTAGAGTTTTACAATCTGTGACCACATTCTTAATCTGCACCCCATTTCGGTAGCCCTGAAGTTTTTTAATCTTTACAACACCTTTGAGAAACTTAATCCAGTTTCCTTAATTTGATCCTGTCCAGAAATGCTGGATCAAAAGTTCAAAAATCCCAAGTCAGTAAAAATTATGCAAGATGTCAGCGGTGTCCACAAAATATAATTTTATTTTAAAAAAATGTGAAGATGCTATGCGAACTTTGACCTCAACATTGTGGTCACAGTCTTGATTTTTTTGATTACCTCTGAGAACTGTCATCTAATGTAATTGAAGGACACCAAATTAAGAAAGTCAGTTCATTCACAGAAAATTTCCTTGACTTATAGCATCTGCACAGCATTATCCAACCATAACTGAAGGCCAAAGTGTTACAAATCTGTCCTCATTACAGTTGTATTGGCACAACCACAGGTGGATCACTAGATGATGCTATAAGTCATTCATGCAGACTTCCCTCCTTCCTTTTCTCTCTGTCTCGAATCTACTCTTACCAGACAGATATTTTGAGACAGAGTGACAAGAACGGTACACATTCCAAATTGGGTCCTACACTTCCTGTTATTTCATTGCAAGGCCTTTTTCATGAGAAGACTTTGCAGGCATAATGGCTTCTCAGAAACATAGGTCAGCATAAAAAGTAAACCTGACTGTATAAACCTCTACAGGCTGGGGGGGGGGGAATGAAACAAAACACTCAGGTAAGTCTCTATAATAGCTGTCCACCTGCCCAATCAGCACAAATTTCACTCTTGCAATAAAGCAAATGTTTTCTGCATGGGTTCCTCGTCTGGGTATGAATCACAGTGTTGTGTTTGAACCCATGACTCAGAAGAATAGTTGCCAGAGGGTGGCGGTAAAATAGGCTAGCACATTTATAATATGGAAATCTGTCCTACCTCTTGAAGAATTCTGTCTCTCTAGTGGTGTGGAAAAATACTAATGGAGCCCTGATGCTACCTCTAATAGTTGACTGTTTTGAAAGCTGTGGGCATATGCTGATGTCAAAGAATTATTTTAGGAACTATGGTCTTAAAAGTGTTCTTTATTCTTTTCTTGGCTAGCAAAAGAAGTTCCAAATGAATTAAAGCAACCAGACTTTAATTAGAATCATTGAAAACAGTGTTTCTCAACCTTAGTCCCTTGAAGATGGGTGGACTTCAAATCCCAGAATTCCCAGTTGCTGGCTAGGGAATTCTGGGAGTTGAAGTCCATCCATCTTCAAGAGGCCAAGGTTGAGACACATTGATTTAACATATACGTTTTGTTTGTGCCTCTTTCACCATACTCATAAACCCAATTTAAACTTATTTACTATGTAAAGCCATTTTAGCTCTGGGGCGAAGTGTGGAAGTGACAATTTAGATTCTCAGGTGTGGTGAGAAATAAAATGTTGGTTATCAAGGGATCTTTCTTTCCTCTAGTCTTTTTCATAGCACATAGTTAAAAACATGACTTCATTACTGAGCAATGAGGGTGCTTTCTGAAATACTCCCTTATAGCTTTTAATAACTGTTGACTACTAGCTATAAAACACATCTTGACATGATTTAACCAATGAGTACAACACAAATCTCACTAGTCAAAAGGAGAATTCAGTAGAGGAGGAGGAGTATAGTACTGGAAGAGGAGAAACAAATCATTTAACATGGAAAACTGATTCTCTTTTGCAAGCTATCACTCTCTGCTTGAAGTATTTTCTTCATCTCTGACCCTCAAAAAGAAGTACAGAAAATTCCTTGGGCAGCATTTATAAGGCCCCCTGCAAAAGGGGGTGAGGTCACCAATGAAGGTTTTTAAAAGTGTGGAGGTGAAGGTGTAAAGTAGAACTTAATAAAAAGTTAATATTAATTTAAATTGGTTTCCCTATTTGTTAAATTTATCACATATGCACACACATTTACTGTGATCCCGATCTTTTCACATTTGAATCTTTTCACATCTCGCAAGCACACATACTCTGCCTATTGTACACATGGACATGCGCAAACACATACACACAAACACCGTAAAGCAAGAAAGCAGCATGATGGATGACATAAGAATTTGCTCCTGATGGACAAACAAAATATCAAAAGACATTGGGGGCTACCCTGAAATCCTGATGGGCCTCACTTAGCCCTTCCCTGGGGTGGAAGGTTATACACACATGCTCTAAAATTTGCCGGTATGATGTCCTGCTTCTTAACCAAACAAGGCCTTTCTTTCAAGTTTAGTTTTGAGAAATGCACCTCAGAGGTTCAGTTTCATGGCAGAGACGTTGGACTGCCCCCCCCAACATCACCACTAAGGCCCTTGATTCAGGGGTGGGTTCTGGATTCAGGTACTGCCAGTTCACTCAGGGACGCGCCACGCGGGCACGGGCGCATGCGCAGTACTTAAAAAAAGCTTCTGTGCATGCGCAGAAGCAAAAAACAAGATGGCGGCGCCGTAGACTCGGGGGCGTGGCAGGCCTGGGTCGTTGCCGGTTCCAGTGACCCAGGCCGCCATGTTACTAACGGTTCTATATAGCCTGTCCGAACCAGTAGGAACCCACCTCTGCCTTGATTACTTCATGATTTTGAGAGCTGCTGCTTTTTGTTGATCTTTCTATGCATTTGTTTTAATTTTAACATTACAGTAATAATGAAATAGTCATCTTAATAGATTTTTAGTACAGGCAGTCCCCAACTTGCATAACCATCCCATTCCAGAAAACCTTGCAAAACCTGATTTTTTTCATAAGTCAAAGTCAAAGTCAAATCAGTTGTGAATGATATCAAAAGACAGTCATTTTGATGCAAGATGACAAAGGAACTACCGGTACATTGTTAAATGGGGAATAAAGAGAGGAGACAGGCTTATAGAAAAAGGTGTGGTTTACAGAAAGTTTTGTGTTAAATGGAGTTTGTGTAATTTTTTTACTCATTTTTGTTCTAATTGAGGTTGGCTATAGTGTACATTAATTTACATTTAGAGTAGCATTCTCTTGCATACTTAAATGAAAGCTACTGAATTCCTTGAAGTTTAGGACTTTCTTTTTAAAGAAAAACAAAGATGACCGAGGACATGGTTGAGATATATAAAATCAAACACAGCAAGGACAGAAGGGGCAGAGGCAGCTTTTTCTCCCTCTCTTAAAATATTAGGACAAGGAGATGTACAATAAAGTAACAGAGATGATTTAGAACAGACAAAAGAAAGTACTTTTTCACACAGTATATAATGAACCTGTCAAATTCAATGCTACAAAATGTGGTAGTGATCATTATCTTGGGTGAATTTAAAGGGAGATTGGATAAATTCGTGGAGGAAGCTCAGTCAAAAAGTACTAGTTTTTGAGTCTCTATGTTATTGTTACCCCTGAGTTGGGAATCACATACATCCCAACACCTGTTTCAGGAGAACAGCAGAGATTCCCATGTCTCCATTTCCTATTAGTAAGCCTCCAGAAGCACCAGGTTCACCACTGTGTGAAATAAAATACTAGATGAAGATGGGCCTTGGTCTGATCCAGGAAGGCAAATTTTAATTATTCCATAAATTGACATCTGAGAAAACATGCATCGGAGGTGCACATGTTTAATTCCTGCCCACTTATCTTAGTGCATGTGCTTGAATTGTTTTGCTGACCCTTTGTCATGATTTATAAGGAAGACAATTTTCACTGGACGTGGGAGGTTAGAAAAATTACAGTCACAGACATTATTTTTATGTCCACAAAACACTAAGCTGGTTTCTTCATAATTGCTTATGATAGTCCCACAATTTCTTCCATTTCGTTGTACTTTTAATATTTTTGCTTCAATGGCTTGAGATGGCTTATGAACTGAGTCATTTGCTGTTTTGTGAAATGGCTCTCTTGTCACTGGTGTACACTCACAATGACAGTTACACTCCATGACAGCTATATTATGACAACTCCCAAGAAAACCTTTCAAAATTCCAAATATGCCCAGTAATCTTCCAAAACTTGATCATACTCAAAATTAAATGATACCCCTGCTTATGTTCTCACTCAGGAATGTTATGTTTTGTCCAAACAGTTCCATGGTGATGTTAGAAAAAGACCCAAAAGAAGATTCAAGAGGGAATGCCAGATATGAGAGACACTTCCTGTAAGTGACCATTCCCATTTAGGAAGGACACATCCAAAGCTCATCTTCACCTTCAGATTCAGCGAGCTTCTATGTTTTGATAATACCACCAGAAAGCAGAATTCTTGCAAAGCTACTGAAAGGACAGAGGACACTTCTATATAGAGGCATTTGGCTGACCCATTTATGACAAGAAGGAGGATCCAATGTTATGAGATTTTGCATGGACTTCACTAGACTTCTGCATATACAGGTAAAATGTTTTTAAATAAGCTTTCCTTACTTGTGCACCATCTAGCTAAAACCCATCAAGTGAAACACACTGCAAAGCTGGAGGCAATTTATATTTCCTCATTACATCATCTCATCAGCAGAGGATACAAGAAGATATACCGTATTTTATCAAGAGGCCTTCATTAAGTCAAACATACATCTGGCCCGTTGAATATATGTTTGAAAAACTGTATGGTACTAACTTTCCTTAATCTATTCCAGAAAGTTAGAAGCAATCAAGGGTCTTTTGGGCTTTAAAAGAAAATTGGTCTGGGAAATACAAGGAACAACATTTCTCTTTTGGGGATAGGTTGGGGGTTTTAAGGATGAAAATTGGTGTGTTTAGTCTTGCATAAGCTTAGCACATCCATTTCCTCTTTTATTTTACTGCTTGTTTTCTACTAAGAAGAAAACTGCTGAAAATTGCCCATTAAATCACCAAATTCTGATGGTGGAATCTTTAACCACTATGGTAACCGGGGTTGGCACTTGTGATCTGCATTCTGGTTACCTACCCCAACTATAGGTTAAGATCACACCATGCTTTTAATATCAAGTAGGTTGTTGAGGCTGGTTTTATCCTTTTTTTATAGCTGGGGGCAAAACCTCTCTCTCTTTCCATATTTAAAACATGAAGTAAGTTGAATCTTACTCCAACATTGGGTTGGAACGGGGTCTTCCATCATACCTGAAAGCAACATGCAGGGAAAACATCTTGTATAGCACATGGTTTTAGCGCCTTGCCACAACTTTCCAGCAGCTGCTACCTGAAATGGTGCTCTTATTCTTTGTTTCAAAAAGAATATTTGTAGTCAAAAAATATCTTAATTATATCAGCTATGTACATGTTAGGTTTGCCCCTGGGATTTTGCTCTCTGGGGATTTAATATCCATTATAGAAAATCATCTGATTTTCTGGGAGAAATATATGGTCAGCATATTAATGCTTGGCATTATAGGCAGAGGTGGGTTCCTCCCGGTTCAGACCGGTTCGTTATTGGATAGATGTTTATTCCCAAATGAAAATCATAAACCTAACCTTAACCTAATCATAGTAATGTAAAGCAGTATATTTCTAGGATATTGTGATATATTTGATAGGAGGGTTTTTAGGAAGAAGGAGGAATTAATATTAAGAAGTGTCTAAAGAAAATTGTAATACTTTTTTGTAAACTCTAATGTAGTCTGTAAGACATTCTAATATATCCATGATGCAGAAAGAAGGGAGGGATTAATGTTGAGAGAATAATATGCCCAAGATCATTCAGACACTGAGATAAGCAGAACCATATAGAAGAAGTTAGTTGAAAGCTTGTTCTTTTAAGTTCAGTTCTGCACCAGCAACTGATTGATACATGAAAAATGCATTCTGAGAACCAGATGTGAGACTCCTCTCTACATTATAGGCAGAGGTGGGTTCCTCCCGGTTCAGACCGGTTCGCCCGAACCGGTAGCGACCCGCTGGTGACGTCATGGTGATGTCACGGAGCCGATTCGGTCGGTGCCAGTCTGTGGGTGCCACCATCTTTTTTTTTTGGATTTTTTTTGGGGAGGGAGGAAATTTTGGGGGAATTTTTTTTTTCCTTCTGCGCATGCGCAGAAGCCGAGTTTCTGGCACTGCGCATGCTTCGCCATCTTGTTTTCAGCTCTCTTTTTTGGATTTTTTTTATTTTTCGGCACTGTGCATGCACGTACGCATGAAGCGCCCATGCACCCACGAGGTGCAGCCACGCCGCGCGGGAGGAAGTGAACCGGCAGCGACGTAAGTTAGAACCCACCTCTGATTATAGGTGGCATTTCTTTGGTATATGACAGTGATGGCGAACCTTTTCGGCACCGTGCCCAAACCGGAACGCGTGTGTGAGGTGCGCGCTGGAGCGCCGGAAACTCAAAGACCAGCTGGCTGCCACGCATGCATGCACCGGAAACCAGAAGAGCAGCTGGCAACGGTGCGTGTGCCCAGAGAGAGAGCTCTGCATGCCACCTCTGGCACGCGTGCCACAGGTTCGCCATCACGGGTATATGGACTGCACATATCATGCCAGGACTCATTATATAGCAGTTCAGGTTTTTCTTCATTAGCTAATGGTAGACAGCAAGCTACCTATCATGCCAACCCTGATGTAGTTCAGGGCTGGCATGATAGATTTTATTTATTAAATTTATATGTCGCCCATCTCACTGTTGCAGTGACTCTGAGCGGCCTAGATTGATTGTAACATTCTTCTCCTGCAGTGTTCATTGACACTGGGTATGTTAATGATTTATAGTTGGTTTGTGCTCCAACTGGGGAACTGTTGTACATACAGAAGCTCTTTTCCCTGCTGTAAAAAGCTGGTGGGAAAAGTATGTTTTTTAAAAAGAAGCTGTAAGGAAAAAAATATAAAATATAAAATATTCCTGTCATACCCGGGCACTGTAGGAACTACTAGAAATTGACATTAGTAGCACTTTTTGTATCTACTCCAAGTTGAACCACTCTGAACAGCTAAACAATATGGACTAAGGGTAAACATATGCTACGAATAAGTATGTGCCAATACATTTTGTTATAGCTTTTCAGGTACTATTTTGTTATAGTTATTCAGGTATAACTCAGGTACTATACTTTGTTGAAAATAGTAAGATGGTAAGTTTCTTTTCTGGAACTATAATTCCCAGGGTTTCTAGAAGAAGGAATAGTTGCATACAGGTTGTCCTCAATTTACAACCACAATAGGGACCAGAATTTCCATTGCTGAGCAAGGTGGTTGTTAAATGAGTCGCACCTTATAACTTTTGCCATGATTAAGTGAATCATGTAGTTCTTAAGTGATTCTGACTTTCCCCGTTGTCTTTGCTTGGTGGAAGTCTATTGGGACGGTCACAAATGGTGATTGCATGAAAACAGAATGCTGCAACCATCCTAAATACCAGAGGTGGGTTCCTCCTGCTTTGGATGGGTTCGTCCGAACCGGTAGCAACCCACTGGTGATGTCACAGTGACATCACGGATCCGGTTCGGTCGGTGCCGGTCTGTGGGCGCAGCCATCTTTTTTTTTTTTGAATTTTTTTTTAATTTTTTTTTTGAATTTTTTTTGAATTTTTTTTTCTTTTTCATATTTTCAGCACTGTGCATGTGTCGCCATCTTGTTTTTGGCTTTTTGGGGGGGGATTTTTTTTTTTTTTGGATTTTTCTGCGCAGCCACGCTGAACGGGAGGAAGTGAACTGGCAGCGAGGTAAGTTAGAACCCACCCCTGCTAAATACATCCTGGTTGCCAAGATCTTGGGGGTGCTGCAATGGTCATACGTATGAGGACTGGTTGTATGTCACATTTTTCAGTGCCATTGTAGCTACAAATAGTTGCTAAATAAATGGTTGTAAGGGCTGTGTGTAGTCATTCCTATATAACTTTTCTGCTGGTGGATAGATACATTCTGTAACCTTTAGTCTAGAAATGGACTTGCAGACTTCAGCAACTCACCACGGGGACTTCAAAGAAGGGAACAGGAGGGACAGAAAAACTCTGAATAAGGCCATTACCTCTGACCCGAGTTGCCTCTGATGTCTATGCTGAAATATATATAACAAATATGGTATCAAGGCAATATTCCCTTGGACTCTGCGCTGTATTTAATACTCCCAGGGGATGGAGGGTAGCTAATGAGTCAAATGCAGCTGAGTCCTGAGTGCTTCACTAAATTTCGGTCTGACCTAGACTCCATCAGTTTTATGATAGCCAAAACAGCCCCCTTGGCTGTCGTTTGAGTTCTGTTTTGCTGAGAGATAGAAGGACTATGGATGAGAATCCCTTAGGGACTCCTCCAACAAAAACAAACCTCTTCAATGGCTAGAACTCTAATTGTTCATTTCTCAACCATGTTTCTTGTTCCCCATCCATCTTGATCCGTACTGGTGACATCAGCGCAAACTATAATAGTTTGTTTCTTAATGTTGATCAGTTAGGTTTGTTTCTCCATCAGCTGAGGTAAGACCCTGGGCTAGCTTCCACTGCTCCAAAGTGTGCTTGCAGGGGAAACAAATTCATCCCCGAAAAAGTCCTGTCACATTAAAAAAAAAAACAATTGCATGAAAACATTGGATTGTCATGTTTTTGTACACATGCCCCATTTAGTAACCTTTCAGAGTTACGACAGAGATGAAAAAGTAATTTTGTGACCAGTTCTTGCATTTGTGACATTCACAGGTCTGTAAAGCAAAGGGAAACTGAAGTAAGAACATAAGCACAATTGTGGTTTTACTTAGCAATTACTTCGATTAAGTTGCCAATCACAGTTATGGTTGCTAAATGAGGACTACCTATACTCCAGTCTTTTTCAATTTAGAGTCTCCAAAAGTGTTCAGATTACAACTCCTGACACACATACCAGCTACAATGGTATTTGTTCTCCCACAAGTTGAAAGAACTGAGTTGTGGAAAGTTGGCACATTGTGCATTGCTGAGGCTTGGTGGGCAGAGGGGCACTGCCTGTATATTCAAGTTTTTTTAAAAAAATTACTATCTAGTTATTTGATGGGCGTTCCAGTGAAAATGTATTTCCATTCTATCTGTAATATGGATTGTGTCCATATGCATGTGCATGTCCCCTCTCTCACACTTTTTCAAAGAGTTGGAGAAATTGCTGTTTGAATACTCAGAGGAACCATCTCCCCACTGGAATTCTCAGTGAAAGATTACTTTCCCCACTTCTATGGGGAGCCATGAATCACTTTGGGACTTCAGCACCAATTAACCCCAACCTCCCCTTCATCCTAAAGCTTTCTCCATCTCTAAGAATAAATCATCTTCACAGGAAAGGACATTTTAGATACGTCCTTTGCAGAAGAAAGTAAATGGGGGGGTGGAATTATGGGGGAGCTTCATTTTTTCTAAGATGTTCCCTCTGTCTAAATGTTACATGATGTTAGAGTGAATGGAAAACAATCACTTCAAAGATGGATGGAGTGGCTGCTGAAATTGGATTGCTGTGGTTCAGAAAAGAGTCTGAAGTGGGTCTTCTGCCTAATGAATACCCTTAGCTCACTCCACAGAGAGAGCCATGCCTAGGCCTGGCTTTTGTGAGGCAAGGTTTATCTTAATCAAGTCATCCTCAATCTGATGTCCTCTGGATGTATTTATTCATTGGTTAATCTATTTACTAACTCAACTGATAAGGCTGACTAACTGATATCAATTGCCAAAATGAGTGTAGGTGACCTGCGATACATTTAAACAAAAAAACACAATAACAAAACACCCTATTGTCCAGCTGTACAGCCTATTGAAAAGGTCACATTTTTAGGGCTTTCAATTTTGTAAGTCTTGGGCTTCAATTTCTGTATTTACTAATTAGCATGAGCTGGTTGGAGAAAACATGCTTGGGGAAGACTGCCTTCCTGAACTGATGCTATAATTTTCTAGAAAAGTCAAAATATGGTACAGTCACTCTATTGTAAACCAATATAACAATATAGGACACCTTCATTATGGTGTGTCACCATTCCTAAAAAATCCTATGCATGTTATTCCATACAATTGGGGAATCTTTTCCATTCATTCTTTCTTATGGCAAACTGGAATATAATCCATCTTTTTTGTTTAATCACAACTGCACAATCCACAAGCCCCACCAATTATTTTACAGCCTCCAGAGACCCTTCAGAGGGAAAATATTCTTTCTGTGGGATGTTTGAGGTGTATGTAAGACACATGTGACTTAGGTACCGCAGAGACTTAAGCAGGGGTGACATTCAATTTTTTTCCCTACCGGTTCTGTGGGCGTGGCTTGGTGGGGGGGGGTCATGTGACTGAGTGGGCATGGCCAACTTGACATCACTCACGGCAAGGTGGGGTGGCACCACCCCATCAAGCCACGCCCACAGAACTGACAGAAAAGTTCGGCCAAGTCTTCTAGCTTTCAACCTGGCTGCTTCTCATCTCCTTCTCATGTTTGCTCTGTGTGTATAAGCTCAAAAAGGAGGAGAGAAGCAGCCACGTTGAATGCTGTGGCAGAGAGAAGCCGAACTTTTCTCCTTCCCTTCACAGCGGGGCTGCTCCCTTTATGGTCCCCCCCCGCCCCCTTCCTCCCGGGGGTCGAAGTACCTTAAAGAGACAGACTGCAGCAGCTCCGCTGTGAATGGAGGGAGAAAAGTTCAGATTCTCTCTGCTGCAGCATTTAACAGTTGAATGCTGTGGCAAAGAGAAGCCGAACTTTTCTCCCTCCATTCACAGCAGAGCTGCTGCTGCTGCTCCCTTTATGGTCCCCCCCCCGGTCCACTCCCTCCCGGGGGTCGAAGTACCTTAAAGGGACAGGCAGGCTGCCACAGCTCCCTTCCAAGCAGGCTCTCTTCCCTTCACTGCGAAGGGAGGAAGAAAAGTTCAGCTAGGTCTTCTCCTCCTTCTCGGGCATACGCACAGAGCGGAAGGGGTGAGCAGCGAGTGGGCGGGCGGGGTGGGCGGGGCCAATCAGGGGTGGTTTTTACCAGTTCGGTGAACCACTTCAAATAGCTGCTACCGGTACCCGCGATCCGGCTCGAACCGGTCGAATTTCACCCCTGGACTTAAGGCATTCATTCTACTTCTAAAATCCTTGTCAACTATCCCCCAGAACTGGAACAATGAACATTGACCCGTCCAATCTGAGCAAAGTCACAGCATCCCATGTAAATAGTTTGAAAAAACTGTATCTTCTATCTAGCTTGAAGGAAGTTGCAGGCGTATGATCTGAGTATGAATGGAATGTGTAGCAAATTGACCAAGAAAGCTTTCTATCCAGTCTTCCTGGTTGGCCTACAGTGTAACATAGGAGATTCTGTTTGCTACTCTCAATGATACTCCCAAGCAATTTTCCATATGTATGAGATTTAGAAGTTCAGCTGCATATTTGCAACTGGTGAATGCATGACAAATAGAATGGAATGAATAGGAGCATCTATTGATGGGAGAGATGGGAGAACCTCTCTCAGGATGGGCCTTGCTATTGAGATTTTAGCTGCTGCTCACTCTGCACATAGGAGAGATTCATTCCTTAATTCATAGGAATGCTGCTGCCTGGGATGCAGTAGTGGGTTCTAAAACCCTTTACTACTGGTTTGCGCGCGTGCGCACGATGCTTCTGCACATGTGCAGAAGTGTCCCGGGTGGGTAGGCGGAGACTCCCGCCACCGCCGCTACCGGTTCTAAGAACCGGGCTGAACCGGTAGCAACCCACCGCTGCTGGGATGGTAGGCGCTGCCCTGCATTCACATCACAATCCAAAATTCATTTTAGCCCTGAGCCTTTGTTCAATTAACCCAACTGTCTGATTTCACGCAACCTCTAACCACACAGGCAGGGTTCTTACAATATGCTCAGCCACCTTCCTCTCAGAAAAAAAGGAATCGAAGTGAATTGAGTAACTGGGCCCTGCCTGTTGTGCCAATGCAGCCAGTAAGGCTGATCTGCTGTTATCACCAGGGTATTCTTGAGACTTTTAGACCTAGATGCTAAGCTCATCATTTAAAGTCCAGGGTAACTTTTCTTTTATAGAGGGGACTGTTAAGAAAAGAGCTTCTGACCCTGCTGTTCTTCCAAGTGATATGCCCAGAGGTGGGTTCCTACCGGTTCTAACCAGTTCTTTAGAACCATTAGTAGCTCGGCAATGACGTCACGGAGCCGGTTCCGTCAGTGTCTCTGTGGGCGCCGCCATCTTGGATTTTGCTTCTGCGCATGCACAGAAGCTAATTTTTGATTGCTGCGTGCACGCACGGCGCGACCCTGAGCGAATCGGCAGCAAAAGGATCCAGAACCCACCCCTGGATGTGCCCAAACTGCTTGTTCTCTTGAGCTCCTGAACATGAGTAATCTCTACCTGGTCTCTTTTCATTTACTACTTATGTTCTGAATCAAGCGTAGATTGGTTGTGCTATCATCAGGCAGCTTAACAAAGACGCAATGGTACATTCAATCAGATTATATTTTATTCTTCAGGCATCCTCTGACAACACTCACGGTTATGTAGAAGTTCTTCTGAATCTACAGTCATAATCTGGAACCATCACGAATATTGTAAAAAAGGATTAACGCTTCCCATCTCCTTGTTCAGGCATGCTTTCCCGGTATATTCTTGAAAGTGACTTCCTTTGGGATACCGTACTTCAATTACTCCCGCCCCCCAGGCATACTTCAATGACCAATAAGAGTACACAGTTATGATCACATGCCATGGACTACAT
>QLTV01004082.1:36413-72546 GCA_003457575.1 Thermophis baileyi | reverse complement strand
GGCGGGCAAAAAAAAAAAAAAAAACCCCCAGACAAAACCCTCCTTTGGCTTGATGGGACCCGAGATGGCCTCCCCTTTAATGCTGGAATTCAGCTGCTTCATTCAGTTTCTTTGAAAGAAAGGGTGAGCTCCCAACAGTGCCTTGAAGTCAGTGTTTTCCTTCCAGAGCGATGGGACTGGAGTATGTATAACCGTGTGATTGTGTCGACAGAATCAAACTAAGCAGCTTCGTGTGTGCATGATCTAGAATGGCATCCAGGCACCTCATTCTTTTTCCCCTGAATACTTTTCTCTCCCAACCATGCTTAATATCTTAGCAGTTTTGTTTTGGGTAACTCGGGTAGTCTGGAGATAAAAGAGATGGGTGATGTTGCCCTGAGGGATTAGTAGAGACTCCGAGACCGATCCTATAATAGAGCCCTGGAGGGATGTTTGATAAGGGTGAACATTTACTTCTAGTTGTAATAGGTCCCTATCTCCTGTTGCACCTCTGCATTGCTGAGGTTCAATCTGCTAGGCCACATATGAGCCCTGCAAAGGACACTCTCAAATACAGATCCTCTGTATATTTCTGTGGTTCTGTGGAGTCCTGGGTGCTCTCTGAGCTTGGTTGTTTGCTTACAAAGACTTCTCTACCTGACTAGGTAACGTCTTCAATGCTAGTGAAACATCTGTAAGGAAATAACTAAGCTTCGAGACCACCAAGGACTCCATGGCTCAACCCTGAGCACCAGTTATTATCTTCTATTGGTATTTCTGGCGTTCATTCTGTGTTTAAATTCAAATTCAACTTGCTGGTTGTTGAACTAGGAGACTATAGCCAAGTTCTGATGTGTTATAGATAAAAGGACAAACACCCTTATTTAGCAAACTAGATTACAGTTCAAGTTTGCAGTTTGATAGCCTCAAAGCAACTGTTGCACTACATTAGCCATGCTGGTAGATGTTCATGGGAATTGTAGGCCAACTTACCTTATGCATATCATATTGAGGGAGGTTAGGCTATTTGCCTTTACTTGTAGAAGTGGAGGTGGGTGAAAAAAATGGGAGTGTGTTGAGCTCAGCATTAGTCTTAATGGAAATTATTCTAATTTCATGTCTGCTATAGATCTGCTGATTGGATATGAGCAAAGCATCATCTACTTTAGTTCTTCATCTGATCCTACTTGGCAAGAATGTCACAATTACCAAGCAAATTTTTTAATACAGTATTAAGACTGTAGGACAGTGATGGCTAACCTTTTTGTCACCGAGTGCCGAAAGCGTGCGTGCATGCATGCGAAAGCGCACGCACACACCCATAATGCAATGCGTGCATGACACACCATGCCCCGCCACCCATGCATGCGTGTGCAACCCCTCCGTGCACCCCGCCCCCACGCATGTGTGTGCGACCCCCCTGTGCACCCCCTGCACGTGCGTGCACAACCCCCCCTGCCCCCTGTGCATTCACGTGCGCCCCCGCATGCATCCCCGTGCATGTATGTGCAACCCCCGCACGTGCCCCCACCCCACGTATGCACGCGCTTCTCCCACATGCGCCCCGCCCCACGCATGCGCGGCAGAGACCCAAAAACCAGCTGGTCGGTGGGAGGCATGCACACGTGTGGCAGAGCTGAGCTGAGCTTGGGCGACGGCTCGTGTGCCCGCAGAGAGGGCTCTGCGTGGCACACATGCCATAGGTTCGCTGTAGGAGACCTTATATTCTTTAGAAGCAGTAATTGGGGCCCAGATCTGAAACGGCATTGCTGCTCTTGGAATAAAAGCTGCAGAAAAACTGCATTTGAGTTCCACTTCACTTTGGCTTCCCAGCATATCCTTTTCATCTGTTGAAGAAATAGCTGTTTCAGTTTGGCATCAAAAGATGTGATAATGTTGAACTAAGACATTCTACAGAGACACCTGGAAAATAGTAGATTAGCCTTTGATTAAGAAGCCCGGGTCTCTGTGCATTAGGGTGTTATTATGCAGACACCAGGTGGGGTTCATTCATCAAGCTGAGCCGTGATGTGTTGAAGAAGATATAAAGTTCATGCAACATCCTAAACCAAAAACAAGTAAATCTTGCTGTCGCCTAGTACAATATCTCCTAGGTTTTAATTGCTGGTGTTTTCACAATTACGTTAACACCAACTCTCTCATTTGTCAATGGTGACTCTGCTTGTTTTATATACACAGGTAGTCCTTGATTTACAACAGTTCATTTAGTGACCGTTCAAAGTTACAACAGCACTGAAAAAAGTGACTTATGACCATTTTTCACACTTATGACCGTTGTAGCATCCCCATGGTCACATGATTTACATTTGGATGCTTGACAACTGACTTACTTTTATGACGGTAGCAGTGTCCCGGAGTCATGCGACCTTCTGACAAGCAAAGTCAATGGGAAACCCAGATTCACTTAATGACTGTGTTACTAATTGAGCAATTGCAGTGATTCACTTAACAAATGTGGCAAGAAAAGTTGTAAAATGGGGCAAAACACACTTAACAAATTTCTCACTTGACAACATAAATGTTGGGCTCAGTTGTGGTTGTAAATGGAGGATTACCTGTACTACAGCTTTAATAGAATTGTCAGGATGTCTTTGTTACATTTCACTGCCATGCCATTTGTTTCCTCCTTAAGCCTTTTCTTTATGACCATGTTAGTGTATATAGACAAACTTGTCAAGGGAGGATATTTGACTGATATTGAGCCCCAGATTCTGATAACAGTTATGCTCATGCCCAGTTTTTGAGAAGCGTCTGATGGATAGCGTCTGATGTTGCTGAGTTAGAAAGACCTTGATCTCCCCCAGCAACATTGTTCTTGCATTCTTCTGCTCTCTAGGAATTCATTGGTTCAAGGACTGTCCTTTGTCCTGACCACTGAGATATCTTAGAGTTGACATGCAAATTATTACCTAGAGAGTCAGAAACTATGAAGACTTGCAACCTAACCAGTCAACCTCTCAGTAGCTGAACCCTGACAGTATCTCTGCTATGGAAGGAGGTGGTCTACACCAGGGGTCTCCAACCTTGGCAACTTTAAGCCTGGAGGACTTCAACTGCCAGAAGTAGTAATGTCCTGTGCTATCACTATCGCTGCATTGTAGGATGTCATATGTGGCTCCAGAGGTCTTTAGAAAAACAAACAAGGTTATGGGTGGATCTGCCTGTCAAAAGTGTAAAATCTATCTGTGGCCTTTTGTCCCAAAGATTTCAAGTTGCATAATCACACAAGATCCTTGGGACAGTCTAGAAAACTGGCATCCCACGTCTTCCTATTTCAGATGCATAATGGACCTATAGATTGACCAACCGTGATTTAGTCATTTACTGAATAAGCCACAATTTTACCCAGCATCCTTAGTTAAGCATCCAGATTGCTCTGCTAAAAGTCAGATCATGGCTTGGGGGGGGAGTCTCTTCCAGTATACAACTGCTTTGTGAGATTAATCTTATTACTACACAAAAATGGAGAAGCATACCTTACATTTGTTTTCATAAGTGCCACTGCTGAGCATTCTGCATTACGCTGCTGTTCAATGTACCTCAAAGTTTTCGCACAGACTCTCTCGATTGTTGAGAGCTTCAGTAGTATAAAAATGTCTGCCGTATGGCTTTCTTGCTGCTTCCTTTTGGGACCAGCAATATATTCATATTTGTTTTTTGCTCAAGTCTGCATTGCTTTTTGCTGCGTAAGCAGCTCTTTGTGCTCATGGCACGTTGTTCGGGGAAAACAACAAGCAACCTGAAAAGGTGGTAAGAAAGAAACGTGAAACCAGGTAGCGAAGAGGTAACCTAAAACCAGAAAGACTGTAGAGAAACAAACATATTGTGAGTAAATCCTGTTAGAGGTGTACAAGGCATTTTGCAGACTGAACTGCTGTTTTGAGTTCAAAAAGGGTTTTTTCTGATTCCAGATACATTTCAAACTTAGACTTAGAGCTGTTTTGAATTGGAAATGGGTATTTTGACCATTGTCAGGTGATACCTATAAATGAGGTGTTTTGACACTCCTGGAATGGTTGGACCAAACTCAAAAATGGAGCGTTTTGATCTTGAAATGGTTTGGCTTCACCCATCTCTGCAGCTTATCAGTAATATTGTGCTATATTGCATGAACACAAAAGGCTTTAGTGTCAGGTACTGTATACCATGTTCAGTCCATTTGGGTGCATGGGAGTTGTGCAAAGATCCTACCTGTTTCCCCAACTACTTTAGTTTTGCCTGCTTTAGTTTTTGAAGTAATAGCTATGCTGGGTTTATGCATCTGCATATATCTTTCTTCTGCTTCCTTTTTTTTTTATAACTGAAAAATAGCAAACATCCATAACTGAATGAAGAATCTAAACTACTATTTGCAAATGCCTTATGTTGATGAAACGTCTGTTTCTTCTCTTGTAAGATGTGTTTGTGGCTAAGCTAGATGAGTATAGAGAATACTTTTGTGGTTGCTGATGTCATAATGATGTCACTGACCTACTAAAATATGGATGCATGTATTGGGATGTTCTAAACAGTATCTCATCCTCATCCAGTATTTGTGTGTGTGTGTGTGTGCGCGTGCATGTGTGCGTGTGTTATATGACTAGTTGAACACGTCCATGCAGTTTTCTTGGCAGCATTTTCAGAAATGATTTGCCATTGCCCAGAACTTTAGAAAGACTGGACCAAAATCAACCAGCTGGTTTTCTGCCTAAGGCAGGACTAGAATTTAGGATTCCTCAATCTACTCTAGGACCTTAATTTTTAGCCCAAACTATTTCTTCAGTATCTTTTCCTAGTCACAACATGATTAGAAATAGAATAATTAAGCTATTCTGATTCATAAAGAATCCAAAAAAATCTATTATCAGGCAATATTTTAAAAGACTGAATATATTGAAATTGTTGTAAGATTTTGAAATATCCAGATCTTTTTTCAGACATGATGCTGCAAAAACATAGATGGTGGAAAGAAAGAAAAGAAAAGAAAAGAAAAGAAAAGAAAAGAAAAGAAAAAACTTAATATTGAAGCTCTGAGGCTGTCACAGTCAGAGTTTTAAGATGGAGCAAAAGAAGAATTGCTTGAGGAAGGAGGACCAATTGAACTCTAGTAAGCGTCTTGTAGATTTCATGGGACACTTGGATAACTAGGAAAAGTAAGCATGTACTGTCGAATTCCCCCATTTTTGGAAAGAATTTGTCTCCACTGTTAGATGAGATCCAGGTTTTTGATAGGCAGAGAGTGAAAGGAAAAAAAAACAACACCAGATTGTATATTGTAAGGTTGGAAAATAATGTGGCTCATGCACTAAGCTGAAAAAGTCAAAAGATGCAGTGTTAGGTAGTAGTACCTAAGGACTGGAGTAAGAAAGCCCTCAGAGTGAGTCTGCCTTATAGGCTAAGATGTCTTCCGGCAATACATTCTTATGTAACTTGGTATTGTCCAGCTGTACTAGCCATGCTGGCTGGGAACTATGGGAATTTAAATCCAGCATACTTGGAAAGGCATTTCCTTGGAAAATGTTGCTGTAGCTCATACGATACTAAGCCAGAGACAACAGTGTGAGGATTGCAGTTTTTATTGTATTGATCAATCATGGTTTTAAAAAGTTCTTAATGAATACCGGTAGAAAGGAAAGATTTCCCATGAAAAAGAATTATTTTGTCAGCAGAGTATTTTATTGAGAGCCTGCCAGCCAAATGTTCAAAAGGTAGAAGTTTGCATGTACTTAATTAGCCAATGAGCTTTTTTTTTTTTTTGCCATGTAACCTAGAGAAGGTGAGATGATTATTCTGTAGCAGTATTGTAAGAGGAGATAAGTGCATTTGCTATAGAAGTAGCTTTGAAATTGGTTGGTGGTTTGTGCAGAAAAAGCAGTGCTATTAATTGGACAAAACTCTACAGTAAATGTAATTCATGCTAGGAACGTACAAGTTTGGAATTCCTGTATACAGATACATGTAGAAAAAAAAGTTTCCACTGAAAAGGAATCTCATATTTTAAAGCCAGCAAGGTTGTGCTCATGTGGGCAAAATACATTATTTTGTAGCAGCTAATTTTAATTGCATCAAAATTATAATACATGTATTTTTCTCTAGGTGTGTGTTGAACTAAGAAACACATGTGGCTTATGTATGTACGGTAATCTCTTCTCTTCTGGCCTTCAGACTTTTCAAACAATAAGAGTTGGACCTATATCTTCATTAGAGCATTATATAATGATAGACAGCCTGAAACCATGAATGTCATTTTTGTTTCCATGTTGGTGAGACTCCGGGCCCTTGAAAAGAGGGCTTGGTGGGGCTTAAACGATGGAAGATCCAGATTCTCTGGCATAACTTATCTTCCATCTCCATTCCTTTTAAACCTTACTTTTTAAGAGAAAGTTCTATAGAAGAAAAAATCTAAATCTGCAAGCAATTATCTTATTATATGCAAGGCAGTGTTATGAAAGAATAATTCAGACCAGATGTAGAAAATATGTCAATTTGAAATGATCACAATTCCATTTTATTTTTTACATGTGCTGGAAACTGGGCGGATTTTGAAGATGAAGAAAGTTTTGTTTGGTTTATTATTAAACTTTGTTTTGGATACTATTAGGGATGTTTTTACTTCCTGGAAAAAGGTAGTTTTTAGCAGGGAATTTTGCCATGTTTTCTTCCCCTCCCCTATCTAATAAATTCAGCATATTTGCGTAGCCCTGAAACACCAAACTTACTTCGACTTTATGCATTTTTTTGTGATGACCAGTATTCACAGTGAAAAATGTGAAGCAATAGGCAATGTGAGTCAGGCAGGAATTAAAATGGGCCTTAAAAATTGAATATAGGTAATTTTAAAGCTTTGATACTGTGATCTTTCAGGGCTGCCTTATGGTAATATTTATGGAATCGGGGTGGATTTCCAAGTACAGCTATTTCAGCTGAATTTCATCATATCTATATCTGAAATGTTGCCACTATAATATAAGTGACTTTTTTCAATGGATTGCCTCTAATATACAATGTAACATAATCAGACTGAAGTTGGAGACATCCCAACCATGGGATATGCCTTAATAGAGTTCTCCAGGTTTTTGAGCTGGTCAACACTGGAATTTTGAGTGCATGTTATGGTTAGCATGGTAAACAACCTTACTAGAAGACAAAATGCTAGGACTGTTCTCTTAATAATGCTTTCTTCTTGAGATGCTCTCTGTCAATACAATGTAGCTCCATCTTTTCTGGGCAGATAGTTATCCTGCTTCCATCTTCTGCTCAGCATCTCATCATAGGATTTGAGTTCCAAGCCTTTGATCATCTGCATTAGCCTTCTTTGCACTAGTTTCAGTTTCTTGAGATCGTTATTAAAATGGGACATCAAATCTGGATACTTGAAGTGGGAGCTAAACTAGTAGAACATATTAGAACAATTGTTTTCTGTGACTTGGAAACCTTACTTACCTTACCTTTTTTAGCCCCTTGCTTATATAGTTGATTCTGAGTCAACCTGCAGTCCAATACAGCTTTAAGACCTCTCTTCAGCATGTAAATATCCAGTAGACTTAATATACCCATTTTATTTACTTTTTTTTTAAAGTGGCTGATGAAAAGTCTTCATCTGTGCTGCTGGAATTGAGGGAAGATGTTATCCAACACATTCGGAGCATATTAGCTGAATAAGATTGAGTAGACTTCCATAGTCTTAAGAAGCAAGTCACTACTCCAAGAAGAATGGAAGTTTAGTTTAGTGTGGAGGGATGACAAGAAGGAAAAAGTGAATAAAATAGGTTCCATTGTGGGTGGATTTCCCAATGTTTCAGACAACTCTACACATTTCATTTGAGAGGTCATCTCTGCAGAAGCCTTAAGGCTGGAAGTTTTTTAATCTGTTCCATTGTGTATCTCAGATGTCCCTAACTGGAACATGAAACATGTTAATTCCCATTGGAGTTGACAGCAATGCCTCCATGCCCAGAGCAACTGGTACGTTTGGCTTCAGTTGGGATCAGGGGAGCAAAGAGTTAAAATGAGATCTGACATCTAATGCTCCTGGCAGTGGAATCTAAACAAAAGAAAAGACAACAGGAGCCTGATGGTGCCATTCTGAGAAGCCAAAGTAGTGATCAGGAGGACTTTAAATGAATAAACAGTCTGGTAGGGCAAAGGATGTGATTAGGGAGGAGTGGAACATTTAAAACTGTTCCACAACCTCACAAGCAATTCTGAATTTTCTATTTTCCTCATATGTTGGAGTACAACAACTGTAATCTGCATACAATGTGGCGATGTCGACTGGGAACAATGAGAATTGTGGTACAACAGAGTTGCATGTTGCTAACACAAGAAAGACTGATTTATGTTTACTGCTTATGCAATGCAATTTAAACTAGTGCAATGTCAATTTCCCCCCTGAATTTTTCTACCCAGCTTATTCAATTTCATAACAGTTTGTTTTGGAAATTTCTTTCAAAAGAGAAGAAAATTCCAAGAAAGCATTCTCATTGGTGGAGCAGGCAGTCCTAATGCATAGATGTCCTATTACCTACCATCATCTCTCCAGCAATCTTCCTTAGCTTCCCAGACTTCAATCCAGTTCTCCAGGAGAAGGCACCAAGAGGAAGCTCCTCCCACTAAGCTTTTTCAGATTGGGAAGTGTGGACAGCCAAAGAGGCTTCAGAATGAAAGTGTAGAAAAGAAGGGAAACAAAAATTAGCACTTGTACTCTCTACCATTTCAACAATCAAATCAACTCAAAAGTGGTACCATGGAAGATTTGAAATAGCATTGCTGGTCCTTCTATGGCAAAGATTGAAAATGGCAGCCATTTTTGTAGGAGAAAAATATATACTTGGCTCAACCATAATTTGGTCATTAAGTACAGGTATAGAAAAGTGGTTTAATCCTGACTCAAAATGGGTCTCTTTGTGGGTGCCCAAAGCAGCATCTGGAGGGGATGGTCAAACCAACCTGTCTGATGAAAGCAGTATTGTATCACCAGAACGAAAGCCATCCCCCTTTTGTGTATGTGACATATTGCACACAGATCCCTAAGAGGCTGATGGAGCATTTTGATGAAAGGCAACAATGAATACAAATATACCATTCTCACTTACTTGATTAATATGAGAATTTATGATAAGTCAGTGAAATTAATTGATGGTAGATCCAGAAAGAAGTGGGGGGGAAAGTACTTCAAATATTGGGTGTGAAATTCTGGTATGGCTTGTACTCCCTTATCTAGCTTTGTTGACATTATCCAGGGCATTAGTTATTACAATTCAATTCTACATCTATGGCTAGTGGTAGTACAGTTTTGAATGACATTTTGGGGCAGCAGCTTAGAAGATCTGTTGCTTTCAGATCTTAAAGGTATTCTGGAAACATCTGGCTGGCTAATTGTGGAAACATATTTTCTGGATTAATAGACACTTTGTCTCATTGGAGTTGATACACACTTCTAATGATAAATTGCCTGTGTTTAACACGACTGATTTGGAAACAGTCACTTGCTAATTTATCTGTGGTGCATAAGAGCTGCATCTAAGCAGCCTAGCACACAATCTAACACAAGTGGCTTTCTTCTAAATTTGTGCTGAAGGTACTATTGTTTTATTCCACTTCTAGGCTTCCCTGGGGCATTCAGATGGCCACTGTGGGAGACAATACCTGGCTTGATGATTTCAGCCACTGGAGCTTTTCATTACAAAGGAATTGGGGGAGAAATTAATAGCTTCCAGTTTCAAGACTATCCCTGTACTGAGCTCTAAAGCTTGAGAAAGTAGCTTCACCCCAAAATGAGAGGAGGGTCTTGCTTGCCAGTTATAATTTGCAAGAGAAGAGAAGGTTGTACTATGTTTCTTTAAGATCCTAAATAAAAAGTGTGCTGTGACATCATCATGCTTCCAGGTTTCCTCATTTCTCCTCTGTTTTACTAGAGCAGGGTTCTGCAACCTTAAACACTCAAAGAGCCACTTGGACCCGTTTCCCACAGAAAAGAAAACACTGGGAGCCACACAACCTGGGTGGGCATGGCTCCCACCCAGTCACATGACCCGCCCCAGCCACGCCTACCCAGGTTTTGTGGCTCTGGGTGTTTTCTGTGGGAAATGGGTCTCTCTCTCTCTCTCTCTCTCTCTCTCTCTCTCTCTCTCTGTTTTCCTCTCCCTTCCTTTCTTCGCTTCCTTCCTTTCTTTCTCTCCTTCTCTCTCAATTTTTCCCTTTTCCCTCTCATTTCTCTCTCCCTCTCCCCCTTCTCTCTCATTTGTTTCTCCTTTTCCTCTCATTCTCTCCATCATTTTCTCATTTCTCTTTTTCTCCCCTTTTCTCCCTCATTTGTCTCTCTTTCTCTCCCTTTCATTTCATTTGCTCTGGCCATGCCACCGCCGTGACAGGGCGACAGCTCTTTCATCCCTCTGCTGTGACAGGGCCACAGAGAGCCGCAACAGAGGGCCCAAAGAGCCGCATGCGGCTCCGGAGCCGCAGGTTGCAGACCCTTGTACTAGAGGATAAAGAAATGTGGAAGCCCAGGAATGCAACTAGTTTATTTATTAGACCATAGGCGGGCAACTAGATTTTCACTAGAGGGTTTTGGATTCTAAATCCCATAATCCTTGCACTCTGATCATGCTAGCTGCTGTCATTGGAAGGTAGGTCCAAAATAGGGCATCGTCACATTGCCTACCTTCTGTAATCAGCGGCTACTAACAACCCATGACCCTTGGATCATTATTTCAGAGAGACTTCCTTATCTAAATAGAGACATAGGATGACCAGAGGAGGGCAAAAAATCAGTGGGAGCGACTTTCTTCCACCTTCCCCATTGACTTTCCTTGTAGGAAACTGACAGGGAGCTTTGGAAATGATGATCACATGACTGTGACTGATCATGGCCATGTGGTGGCACAGCAACACTGAAGTGGTCACAACTGCCAAACTTCAATCCTGTGGGAGTCATGGGTCCCAGATTTTGAACACATTCTGTAAGTTAGCTCATTTGAGGTATGTTGATTCAAAGATTGTTGCCCTGTGATGCACCGTTTCACCCAATTGAAGGTACACACAATTGAATAGACACCAGTTTTAATATCTGTATGTCCATTTGAGTTTTATTAGTATATAAACGAGGCAGGACAATCCCGGGCACAGTTATCTTCTCTGCCAACAATAAGGCAAGAGATTCTTTGCCGTTTGTATCCGGTAATGTTGTTACAAGATGAAATATATAATTGGCAAGGCAACTTTTCCTTCCATCAGACATCCCTTAGATCTGCTCCAGAGATTCTGATGCCGTCTCCAGTAAATTTAGGAGTAAAGGAATTTTCAGGGGAAGAGGAAGGGCAGGAAAGGGAAAGATTTGGCCTTCTGTGGGTAAATTTCATTTGAGCCCTGTGGAACTAGAGCTGGGATGCAGGGCCGGTTTCTTCTTACTGGTTAGGATCCATTGCAATATGTTATAAAATAAACTGTTAATAGAAAGACAGCAGGTAATTATCTGGGCAACCAGAGAAGATTGGTTTGACAGTGTTCATCACCTACTGAGCCAGCTGGAATGAAAGAGGAAGTTTTCCACACACAAAAATTTTCTCAAAGGAAATTTGAATCATCTGATTTATAGCAATAGCACTTAGACTTATATCCCGCTTCATAGTGCTTTACAGCCCTCTCTAAGCGGTTCACAGAGTCAGCATATTGCCCCCAACAATCTGGGTCCTCATTTTACCCACCTCGGAAGGATGGAAGGCTGAGTCAACCTTGAGCCGGTGAGATTTGAACCGCCGAACTGCAGCTAGCTAGTCAGCTGAAGTAGCCTGCAGTGCTGCACTCTAACCACTGCGCCACCTCGGCTCTTTATTCTCCCTCCTCCTTGACTGCCTTCTTGGAGGCCAGATCAGCCATCTTTGCTGGCTGGCAAATACTTCTTACCTAATTGCATTGGTCACATAACTGTCCTGTTATCTCATAGCTTTGTTGCAGGACAGTATGTCATCCTGAGCCCCACCCTTCTCATATTTTCTCTCATGCACATGTTCTGAATGCTTCTGTTTATTTCTGGAAGGATGTTTTTTTTTTTTAATCTTGTTGGAAATGCTTCTCTCTCTGTCCCCAGAAACTCTTCTACAGGCAGACCTTCTATACTGGAGGGAAACTGCCGCTTGGCTAAGATTGGCTCTGGCTTTTTATCCTCTCCAGATCTGGCATCCAGTAGAGGATAAAATTCTGATGAGGACAATAACAGTTTGAATGGCAACTTTGAAGGCCAGACAACAGTTGCACAAATAGCCATTGTTCCCCATAATCTCATTTCATTTTACATAGTGCAGTGGTTATCAAAGCAGGAGCTGTGGGAATGGGGAGACCTCATGTTTGAAGGCATTCCCAATCAGTGAAACACTGCCCAAATCTCACAGGTGGGTCAAAATATTGCCAGATTGCCAAATCTTGCCTCATTTCAGTCATTTTTCTGCAAATTTCACTTAAAATCTGGCAAGATAACATGTTTGGCATTGTTTGTGTACAATTTATCACTTGAGATTATTTGACAGTGATTCCTAAGGCCGAAGAAGAATGTGCATGATACCTACAGTGCTATGATGGGCAAGTACGGTTCTGTATGTTTAATTTTGGAGAGGTGCCATTTGGAGGCTTTTAAAACCCTGATTAAGAAAAATGGTTTACTAAACCTCTGCAGAGCTTTACATTCCTTTCCCTTTCAATTTGCCCAGAGGTTCTAGAATTGAGTTTACAGACTTTTGTACTTAAGTTCCTTGTGTCCCCAAGAAATGATAAACATTTCAATCATGACCTGATGATATGATTGCATCACTGCCACTGGTGTTAGGAAATTAGTATTAAAAAACTCTCTCTCTCTCTCTCTCTCTCTCTCTCTCTCTGTCTCTCTCTGTGTGTGTAGACACATGCCTGCTGCACTGTCAGGTGTAATATCAAATGTATTTTAGATGCTTCTATGAAACAGTAAACAACTTTCCCTTAATTAAAAGCATGCTACAGGTGATGACTAAGCTGACATGCTGATTTTTTATTTATACCTATAGGAGTAGAAAAATATGAGCACAGAAACATGCAATGTTGTCATCCCTCTTACAGTCTCACAGGGTGCAATCTAGCAACAGCTACACCCTCCAATTCTCTTGCATGTGTAAATTGGCTTCAACTATTATAGTGAACTTTTGCAGCTGCGCTCCAAACAGCTTGCCCTCAATTAATTGGAGGAAGGATTGGCTACATTCACAAAGCATACTTATCCTTTGCTCATTTACTTATGGCTTATTCAATTAAGCCAATTGTTCAAGTTCACCCACAATGCCCTGAATTGCAAATAAAGTTTGGGCTGCCCTTGAATCCCCTTTTGGAGGATTTTTGATCATGAATGTGGAGCTAGAACAACAGAAAAGTGGTCAGAAATTACTTGATGCTTAGTTGTGAAATTACTGCTAAAAAAAAGGATCCCATCTTTCTATCATTGTAATGAGTCATCACAAAATCTTAATGGTGGGGAGCTTAAAACCTGTATTAAGAAACCCTTTTGAAAACTCTTTTCCCAATTCCAATTTAACTGCAAAGTTTTAGGACCAATCAGTGGAAAACATCTGGCCACCAATTTGCACTTGAATGACAGGAGTACAGTTTAAATGCTTGTCCTTATACTAATGGTTATTACAAGCAAGCAAGCTGAGGACATGAGTTGGAAAGTGCAGTAAACAGTTCACCCTCCCACAACTGCTTTTCTTTCTAAATAACATTCCCAAGTATGCAGAACCAAATTCTTGCACAGCATAACTGGGTGGCTTCTTTGCTGATATTTACCACCCAGATGTCTCTCGATGTTGAATCTTTACATGTCTGTGTCTTCTCTTACCACTGTCCCAGCCTTTATAAAAGCTGCATTGGGGTGTTTTAGGATTTCCACCGTTAATTCTGTCCTTCAGACTTCTAGTCAGTATATGTCACTTTCCTGCATGACAGCAACATGTGGCATCTGTAGGATGGGATATATGATAATGTGTGTTATAGCTGATTCTTGACTTCTTTTTAAACTGAAGTTTCCATCCATCAAAGCCGCCCTTCCTGATTTGAGACAGATATTGACCCCAAACATCTGGATTTTTAGAGAAGACCCTTCCTCTCGGATTCTTTCACTCCAGATGCTTTGGGGAAAGCAGCCAAACTATGGGAAAGAAAGATATGCAAGTCCTCTACCCTATCTGTGCAAGCCAAAAAAATCTATATTTTTACTCAGTCCTTTTCCATTTTAATTTGTTCCTTTTTTTTGTTGTTTTTTGACACGTGGGACTCTTCATTGATTATGGTATCTGTAATGGCTATTCTTGGGTTGTTGTTTTTACTGGTTTAATTAGACTGTGAAATGATGTGAGCTGGTTTGTAATTGATGGAATGGTTAGGGTGGGGTTTAGGGTGGCAATTTATGCATCACCAAAAATGACAAGAAAGATGCCACTTTTTATAACATCTACATGTGCTCATATAGATGCCAAAATGGAAATAATTACTAGCCATTAAATAGAAAAGGGCATTAATTAAACACAAATGGGTAACAATTATCTTATTTTAATGCAGGCATGGACCTACAGGTCAGCCTCCTGTTCTTCCTTGCAGTTCTTTATTTTTAAACTGGATTTTAGCCTGAAAGCTTTGTAGCAGTCTTCTTTAAAGTAGGAAAAATTCTTTTAAAAAATCAGATATTTCCTGGTTGGGTTACAAAACCATAAAATAACATTCTGAATAATACAGATATTATTTAGAATTCTTTATTGGCCAAGTGTGATTGGACACACAAGGAATTTGTCTTTGGTGCATTTAAAGTATATAATTTTAAAAATAATAAAACAAGGCAGACAAAATGTCTCTGGAGATTCTCAGTCATCCAGATCGTAGTTGTCTCAAAGATGCTTTTTCAGTTGGACTGTTTTTTCCTTGAGGAAGAAGAAGACATTTTGCTTCTTATCCAAGAAGCTCCGTCAGTTGTCATTTGTCAGTTATCTTTAAAATTAATAAATTTTCCCTTTTAGAATGGTTTCCACCATCTTAAATAAATGCTCATTCTATTTATGCTTTAATATCAGAGTCTAGGGATAAAGAAGGTCACAGCCTCAGTTTTCATGTAATTACAAAAAGTGCTGACTGGGTCAGGGGTGGGTTCCAACTTACCTCGCTGCCGGTTTGCTTCCTCCCGTGCCGCGTGGTCGCGCCTCGTGCGCAGTGCTGAAAAATAAAAAAAAATTTCCCCCCCCCCCAAAAAGCCAAAAACGAGATGGCGACGCATGCGCAGTGCCGGAAACTTGGCTTCTGCACATGCACAGAAGGAAATAAAAAATAAAAAAAATTCCCCCAAAACAATTTTTTTTTTGAAAAAAAAAATTCCAAAAAAAAAAAGATGGCGGCGGCCACGGACCAGCACCGACCGAACCGGATCCGTGACGTCACCGTGACGTCACCAGCGGGTTGCTACTGGTTCGGGCGAACAGGTCCGAACCGAGAGGAACCCACCTCTGGACTAGATAGATTTGGAAACTGGGTGATTGATTAGCTGAACTTTGATTAATCCTGGGTGGCTGGGGAATTCTGGTAGTTGAAGTCCACATGTCTTAAAGTTGCCAAATGTGAGGAACACTGATATAGAGGACAACAAAGGAAATTCAGGTTTCTCCATTAAACTGAATTGTCTCTTTGGAATATCACAACATGTATGGTGGTTAGAGGGTTAAGCCATCCACCTCTCCCGTATAACATTTTTGGAATCCTCTTCCTACATGGCATTGAGCTTAGGAGCTCTATTGGCATCAGTGAAAGATTGTTTTTTCCTGATATCCCTTGTCATTGGATAGGCAAGCTATTCAAGAATAGCACATGGAAAGAGGAAGATTAGCTCTTATTTCCTTAGGGAGGAAGTTTTTGGATAAATCAGAACTGAAGGAATAATAAAGAACCTCATTATGATGCTCACCCATCCCACATGGCAAATTGAGATCTACTGTCTAGGCCAGGGTCTCCAACCTTGGCAACTTTAAGACTTATGGACTTCAGTTCCCAGAATTCCTCAGCCAGCTTTTGCGGGCTGAGGAATTCTGGGAGTTGAAGTCTACAAGTCTTAAAGTTGCCAAGGTTGGAGACCAATGTTCCCTCTAAGCTGCGCGGCTGCGCACGTGACAGGGAATCGCCGTGCGGCAGTTTCCAACTGCCGCGCAGCGATTTTCAATATCAGAGGGAACATTGCTGAGCGGCGGCACACATGACAGGAAATCACCGCGCGGCAGTTTCCAACTGCCACGCAGCGATTTCCAATGTCAGAGGGAACATTGTTGGAGACCCCTGGTCTAGTAAAGATATTTTGGAGGAAGCCAAGGGAAGTTGTTCCTTTACTTTTAAACACTGTCGTGCTGGAAGGGATAGGAATTTTTTTACAAAAATCTGCAGTTATGCAAGAAAAGAATACCTACAGTATACACTCCCATTCATTGCAACCAACAGAAATGTTATATGAGAGAGCGGGATGGATTAACTCTCTGACCAGCATACATGCTGTGATATTCCCAAAAGACAATTCAGCTTAGAGAGGGAAACCCAAACTTCCTTTGCTGTCATGTATACAGTATCGGTGTTTCCCAAACTTGGCAACTTTAACATGTGGATTTCAACTCAAAGGAAGTTAATGTAAGAGTTGCATTTATGTCCCTGGTAGATAATAAATGCAATTATTAAATAAACGTTTTAATTAATGGGAAATTGATGTTTTCATAATTGCCACAGGAAGGAGACTTTCTGTAGGTTGCAATGCATGGAGATGTAGTAGTTATCCTTTTCTTCCATAACTCTGGATTTTTCTTAAAATCTCCCTTCTCTTCCTGCACAACAGTATTTAAAAGTAGAGAAAATGTTCCCTTGGCATCCTTGGGTTTCTACAAAATATCTTTGCCTAAGTAGTTGCCACATTGGGTGGGTTGGGGTTTCATAGTGAGATTATTATTCCTTCAGTTTTGATTTATTAGAGACTTCAGACATGAAGAAACAAATGCAAGTTGATAATTTTTATTGTTCATGTTCTGAACTAAAAGCATTAACTCTCCCCCCCCCTCTCTCTCTCACACACACACACTGTACATTCATACTTACTACATTGTGTGTTAAAGCTGATCCAGCTAGGCTTCAGTATCAGAAGAATTGAGGCAGGAAGTCTACCAGGCATTGTATTTCATTCTGTGTGGTGACTTCAAAATAATAGTTTTCATTCCCTTTTATCAGTTCCAGTAAAGCACGTTCAGTTCCATCTTGGTACTGCCTCCTGGTATTTTTATGTTAAGCTAACCCACATCCATTTCCTATGCAAACCACCTTGCTTTGAGAACCATCTCTTGAATCTTCTTGAAGATCTTCCTTTTGATACTTCTCAATGCATTAACTATTCCAGAATAAATGTTTTCTTTTTTCTTTTTCTTTTTTACCCTATCTCCTGTATGCCTTTTCATGCATCTCAATTCAAACCTTCGCACAAACACATAGCACAGGCAGTAACTACAGAATAACACTGTGGTATTTAATAATTCTGGTGGGATTCCCATAACATTATTGGAAGCGATAGGATGACAAGCCAAAGCCCTATAAATCCAAGCATTGTAACGTCAATGGATACAAGGACTGAATCTTGGAACTTTGGCTTCCCTGGTTGCAAGTACCCGTAAAAAGTGGCAGGGAACAGGGCAAGTTAGTTTGTTGCCATCTGTCACCAGTTGTTAAAAAACAGGATTAGAAAGTGCTGTTTGAAAACAAATCCAGTATGGTGCATGCTATACTGATTGCAATACCTATTTTAAATTCTGAGGAAGCCAGGCTCCTAAATTTAACTTAAAACAGGAAGCAAAAGATACTTTTGGCACAAGCAGCACAAGCATCAGCAGTTGTAGTCTCTCTGCTTAGGAGCCCTTTCCAGATTTTTCTGTAATCCCTGGGGATCAGGCAAACATTTTTCCATGGAGAGAGCAAAATGTTTTGCATGGCGTGTGGCAACAAGAAGCCCAGCTTCTCCCTAACAAAATAAGTCTCAGCAGCTTGGAGTTGATGCACTACAGAAAACTTTCCAACCCATTTTAGTGGTGGTGGCTTTTTCTGTTGCACTGAGCCCAAACTGAAGGAGAAATGCCATCATCAGAGTGCAATGTATGTTCCCTGAGGTTATTTCAGGTGGTTCTTAAAGAGGAAGGCTGAGTCTTCAACTATGTTGTTTGAAGTTGTCTTCTGGAATCTGGTACCTTCCTGGTGTGATAGATTTCAGCCATTGACTGTAATAGATAGAGATTCTGGGAGCTGACCTATAATAAATCTGAAAAGTAATAATTTAGGGATGCCAGTTCAAGAACTGTGTTTTTTTCTTCGTTTCCCAAGATTTCAGAACTGCCTGGGTGATGGGACATTTAGTTGTGTTGATATCTGGCAAAGGTCATTTATCTCTTATTGTCTTGACTGCCATCATGTTACTTTTGACTAGTAGGTAACAGAAAAGTTTCCAGGCAATTTATAATTCATCTATCTTTGAAAATTACTGGGGCAGAGATAAAGAATGCTTCAACCTCAAATTAATCTTTTACAAGTTAACTAAAGTATTCTCAATTTGAAAATATGTTGATGATACATTGCCACTTCGTCAAAGATGCCAAAGCCTACTCTTTCATGTAGTAGAACTATCACTCCCAGAATTCCCAAATACCATAATTCCTGGGAGTTCTATTCCAAAAATTCTGGAGGGAGCTGTATTGGGTAGGCTATCACAGTCTGCAATATAATCCAATACATGACATGAGATATTTTGCACAGATGTCTGTCATCCTTCTTTACAGAAAGTATCAACATCCTTTCCTATCTGAATACTGAAAAGGGGGAGTTTTTCTCTGAATAAAGAAAAAGAAAACGTAGCCTTCACAGAAAAGCAGAATAATGAGGATTTACTTCCTGATGTTCCTGATTTTTTTAAAACATCAGTGACACACTGCACTGATCCATTGTGACATAGTGACTAAAGTAATGGGTTTGAATTTGGGAGAAATGCATTCAAGACACAGTTGATGTCTAAATCATGACTCTACTGGCAAGCTGTCTCTCAACTGAATTTCTCCCTCAGGCTATTTTGTGTGTGTTTAATCTGTATAGAAGGTTTAAAAATATATGTTAACCAGAATTCAAGTTTTTTCTTGGATCAGGTTAAAATTGCATCTAGTCTAGAAGTCCTCCTGGTTTAACCATGGCCAACCAAATGTATCTGGAAAGCCAAAAGTTGGGTTCCATAGATGACACACTTACCAACATATGCTGTAGATCTGATAATTTTTTATGTACTATACTGCTTTTGGCTTACAAGAGACAAGTCTTTCAGTGCATACCTAATGGGATTTATTGTGGTTTTCTGTTTATCCATGATTCTGTGCAGTAAGCCGTACATTGGAGGTCTACTGCATAAATGCACTGGGTTGAGAACACCTTAAAGAAATTGGTAAATAGTCTCTCATCCTAGTTTTTATTCTGTTGAATAGATACGGCAGCCTCTGCAAGAAGTGTTGTCAAAAGCTGGAAGATCATTTTCTAATAACCAGGGATAAATGTCTTAATGTCTGATTTCTCATTCTCAAGGCATTAAGCTTTGTTTCGGATTTGGGCAGGGGGGGGGGGAATTGTTCAACTTGGCACAGTATCATTGCTGAAGTTGTAGAAGCAAAACTCAAAGCGCCTTTGAAATTCAAAACAAGGGTTTTTCAATTCTGCCTCTCTTAGTTTTATAAAGCTTCTTTGATTCACTAATTCCCAATTACTAAATTACAACACTTGGTGTTATCTAGGGCTTTTGGATCTCATTCAGCTCTTTTGATTCACTGATCTTAACATAAAAAGCTTAGGACATGTAATTTAAGGACTCGTGAGCTACAGTTTAGTCATCCAGAGTATCTCCTCCTCTGCAGTCTTAAAAAAAACCCCACCTCATTCTGTTAGAAAACACAGCTTACCTGCTTTTCGGTTTAAAGGACTGTGTTGGAATGCTTAGTATGAAACCGCAATCTGCATATAGAAAGCTGCCCCCACCCTTGGAAGGAGGCCTCTCACACGGCATCCCTTCTTAATACATCAGGAGCAAATAAGTGGATCGTATTGGCCTTGGTGAATCAGTGCTCTGACTCACTGACTGTGCTACTTCCTACTTCTAAAGAACTTTTTCAGCATAAATCTATGTCATAATACTAGCATTCTGATTTTCAGCCTTTCTTAATAATTCCCATTTCGGATTTACTCGCTTCACCTCTGCCTTGAGCAGTGTTTAAATATTCATATAATTCTTCCAACATGACACTAGGATCTCTTTCCCGCTGAGTAATTGCCAAGTCAAATCCCTTCAGTATCCACGAAGCTAATTTTTTTTGCCACGATTTGCCCTTGCTTACATCATGCTACCCAGATGTATCTAAATCTTAGGATTACCAGAATTTGAAATATCACACCGTTTTTCCCTTCTGCCTCTGCATATGAACTAAACTAAACTTTGGGTCATTTGATAATAGCAGCCGGAATGGTGCTTCTTTTCTAATACGCCAGTCTCAGAAGTTATCTGTGTGGCCAGACTGCTGTTATCAACGGAGACCTGTTAATAACCAGATTCATTGGGCGCAACCGGTCATTCCTCCTGGTTTTCATTTGGCCCCTGTCGTGTGCAAAGGGACTTGCTTCCTTGCCCCATCCAGCACAAATATAAGGGAAAACTGCCACCAGCCCTTTGGTTGGCCATTTCTGTAGGGAGAAATGGAAAGACATTCCATTTCCAATGCTAAAACCTGGGTAGGCTTGAAAGACACATTGAGGATACGGGTTGGATTTGCCTGTTCTGAGGGCAGTTAAGCGAATAACTTTTTCCATCCCAATCAGAGCAGAAATATCCCAGACAGACCAAGGAACATCTCAACTTGGAGGTTTCCTTTCCTGATCAACATTGTAGAAAAGTTTGCAGCAGCATTTTTGCCTACCACTACCACACTGCTGAGGGGGAGAATTTGGCTACTTTAGCTGTTTATTGTACATGAAGGAATCAAAGATTTCTTTGTGAAAATGAAAAGCAGATGGTTGAAAGAATTTTCCCTGACTCCAGCAGTCTCTCTCTTTCTAGCCCCCTTGAGCCTACATTGCGAAAAATGCATCTAATGACTTTAATTTGTTGTTGTTGTTGTTGCTTGTTGGAATTGAGATACTTCCATTTATCAAAGCTATTTCAATGTGGAAAGAAAATTTTAAAAAAACCCATTGCCTCCATGGATTTCTTAATTATTATTTTAAAACAAACAGATCTCAGGTCTAATTATGTGACAATCTGTCATTCCAATATGGTGAGCTTGAGCAGATAGCTCTGTGGTAGGAGCATTTTCTAGTAGAGGTTCAAAGATCACCTCTGTATATGAACATTAAACTCTAAGCACTGCAAAGGAAAGAGATTCTAGTATTGAACATTTCGGACTCCCTAAAGCACTTTTTAACAAATGAATTGTTTTATAAAAATTACTATGTCCCTCTAGCATTAAAAAAAATCACAAATAGATCCATAACACAATAAAAGCCAAGAACAATGTAGTGTGTCAACAAATAACACATAAAAAGCAAGATAGTCAAATGTAAGGCATCACATATTTAAACCTAACGGGAAAGGATAGTTTTCAACTGGTTCCATCCATATCTGATCAAATAGGGAGTCCCACAGTCAGGGCAACATCAGGTGGATGGCTCTGCCTATAATCAGAAGCAGAATTGTGAGCAGGACCTACCTAATATATCTCTGTCTGGTTTGGTGATGCTGGGGGAGCCATGTCTCTTTAAAACTGGTGCTTTTATTCATTAGCATCAATATCTTGAACTGGGGATGTTATTATTTGCATAGTTAGTCTCTAACTAAGCAATACATTGAAGCATGTCTGAACACAATGAAAAAGAAGTCAAATAACTGTTAGAGATTTCAATCTTTTAATAATGTTTTGAGGTTTACTACAGAAGTTATACAGTATGAATGTATATTGGCTCTTTCATGTGTCTATGTGAAAAAGAGAGATTCGCATGATTTTCAAGTAATTCACCAGACTATAACTTTCTCAGTATCCATGGGAGCCAACTTTTCCCTGCTTGTGTTTGTGTGTTTGCATGTGTACACACCAAAAATGAGATCAGTAGAAAATTGGGAGCTAATATTTGAATGAGACTGAAAAGGGATGGAATTTGTGAACAAGTTTTGAACCAGAAATTTACTAGTAGTCACCTCTGTCATAGCTACAGTGTTTACACTAGCTCTCTCTCTCTCTCTCTCTCTCTCTCTCTCTCTCTTCTCTCTCTCTCTCTCTCTCTCTCTCTCTCTCTCTCTCTCTCTCTCTCTCTCTCTCTCTCTCTCTCTCTCTCTCTCCCCCTCTCCCTCTCCCTCTCCCTCTCCCTCTCCCTCTCCCTCTCCCTCCCTCCCTCCCTCTGACATTCTGCTGGAAAATAATTACTGAAAACATGCTACAGATCAAACATGATCAATCATCATAAATGAGGAACCAATGTCCATGGTTTGAATGTTGCTGCAATCCTCATTTTGTAGCTATGAAAGCATCTCCAAATTATTCACTGATTTTCATTGATTCTCACTGAGTATGGAGTAGCAGGAGGGCAAAAATGTGCAAACCTTTACTCTTAAGTCCTCCAAGTGGGGAAAAAAAACCCTGAAATGAATATCCCACTCTCTTTGATAGCATCACCGCCATGCCAGTTTCAGGCCTTAAAGATTGAAAAACTAGCAAAACTAAACATGAACCATGAAGCACAAATATCACTTGCAAAAGTATCAAGTTTGCATCTGTTGCAATCATAATCATGGATTACTGTACATTTCTTCACTTAACCTATTTTATTAAGCATATAAAACTAAGAGTCCTATGTCCAGATTTTCTTGGACATTTTTTTGGGTATACAGCTATGCCACAACTGACAAGGAAGGAAAGTTAACTTGAAATGTCTGTGAAACAAGAATAAAAGGTGATGACAGGTTGAACAAACAACACAAGCAGCATTCAAGTGGGGTTTGTGGAGGCTGATTTCAAACAGGAAACACTGATCTTGCTTGCATAAACTGATGATTTTGTACAAACACTGATTTCAAACAGTAAACAATGGCAAGATGCAGAGACTTTTGGTTCTGAAGCACTGCTTCAGAAAAGAGGATGGAATGTTTAGAACAAGAATGCAGAAATAGCTCACGATTAAGGAATCAGTAGACACTTGCTGGATATTGGTGTGATAGAGCATCTACCTGCACAGGAATCTTTTTCTGTTGTGTCTTCCATTCTCTCTATGGTGTCAAAGAAAACTGGAACTTGGAGAAACATTGCAAATCTCCGTACATCAAGCCCCGAAGCTTCAGAATGGAGCTTTAGAAATAGATAGCAGAAGTTATCATACCCGACGGTTTCTTAGCTTCAGTAGATGTGACAGAGCCTACACATACAGGTAGTCCTCAACTTACAACCACAAATTGAGCCCAAACTTTCTGTGGTTAAGTGAGACAGTTGTTAAGTGAATTCCCCATTTTATGACCTTTTGTTAGCAGAATTAAGTGAATCACTGCAGTTGTTAAGTTAGTAATACAGTTGTTAAGTAAATCTGGCTTCTCCATTGACTTTGCAAAGGTCACAAAAGGTGATCACATGACCCTGGGACACTGCAGCCATCATAAATGAGTCAGTTGCCCCAGCATCTGAATTTTGATCACATGACCATGGGGAGGCTGCAACTGTCATAAAAGTAAAAAAAACGGTCATGAGTCCATTTTTTTCAGTGCCGTTGTAAGTTTGAATGGTCGCTAAATGAACTGTTGTAAGTCAAGGACTACCTCTCCTACTCAATCAGGCCTTCTGATTGATGGTTTCTGAGATTTGCATACAGAAACAAGTTCCCGCTTTCAAACTGTGACAGCACCCACGTTAGAACCTGGAGTGCCACATTTATCCTTAGCAGGACGATCTCTTAGCAGAGAACCTTCTATTTAGAACATGATTTAGAAAGTAGTGGGTGACAGTTCCTGGACCTGGGAATCAAGATCAACACAGAGGAAAAGAGACTCTTCTTGCCTCAGAAACACACTTTCCAGCTTCAAAGGACAGCAACAGAGATTTGAGATGTGCAGTTTTTAAGGTCCATAGCGGAAAACATTCCTTGGGTTCAGCTCAGATGTGCTCTGGCAATGATTCCTTGCAGCTGGACTGCAATGAAAGATTATTTGTATCATCAACATAATTTGCATAATTAAGAACTACTTTTGGGGATTGCTGCTTTTACAAAAATTGCAGTTTTTCTTAACCGGGTTAAGAGCCTATGCGTTTTACCTATGACTAAAGGACTAGTGCTGTAGAGCCTTAATACCACTCGGTACTTGTCTGTAGGGCTATGCAGGCAGCTACCCAGTCCTGAATAGCAGAACAGAGGGCTGATGTGCTTGAGAAAAGAGTTTATTTTCAGAAACAGAAGTTACTTTTCTAGAAGCAAAATGGGCTGGGTGTGGTGGTGGTGAAGACTAATCAGTCCTACTCAAAACGTGTAGTCAAAGTTCATAGTCTCCAGACCATAAAACTTTCCCAAAAGTTCACCTTTTGTGCAAGTGCCTATTAAAGCTCAGTTTGTAAATCCTTGCTCCTCATCATTCCATCAGACAATCTGGCATGATACAGACATAGCAGTAAAAATCAGTCAAAAGGATTATCTACCCTCCTCTTTCCCTCTTACCAACTTGCCTAAGAAGAGTTCTCAAAAGTGTATCCTTTCTGATATCAGTTTGTTAGGCCGACTAAATATCAAATATCTTAATGAACGACAGTTTAGCCTTCACAGTGATTTTTTTTTTAATGTATTAAGGTAGCTATATTGGCTTTTGATTATTTTCAATAGAAGAGAATATCTGTAACTCAGGGTTGAATTATGGAGGTCTGGGTGCTCTCTGAGCTTAGTGGTTTCCTTTCAGACATTTCATCACTAATGCAAAACAGTGCAGGGTTTGCTGCCTGCTTATATATAGTAGTTCACACTGCCAGCTTCGGTGGGGGTGTAGTTTCCTCTTTAATTATTTTCTTGGGTAGCTGGGGTTGCTATTAAATCACCATTGGCAGACATGGTGTTTTATCCATAGGCAAAAGGCAGGGACATTATAATTTACTCAGTAGGGAAAGGAAGAACGTGAGTAAATACAGCAGGTAGTCTGACTACCAAAGAGAAAAGAGGCTTTTAAACAGATTACTATGCAGCCTCTAGTTTAAATACCATGTTCTCCTTAGCTTGCTATGCCAACAGGAGTGCAGGTTTTTGTTTTGTTTTGTTTTACTTCAGAGCTTTTGAAAATTACAGGTATGTTTAAGTACAATTCTACTTCAGGAGGAGGTAACATTGAACTAGAGACCTACTTTTAAAATATCATTTTAATTTAAAAAAAAAAATAAGAGGAAAGCTGAAAAACGTTTCAAATAAAACTGTACGCCTCCCCAAACATCTTTACTTGCAACAAATCATCTAGCCCTCACATTGGCCTCATAGATATTCTTGGCATTTTTTTTTTAAACTGGAAAAAAGTCAGACTAGCTGGTTTAAGAAAAATTGAGTGATTGGGAGCAGCTTGGAGGATTAGAAAAGCGGCAGGATGCAATTTCACCAGTTTGCATTTGGTGTTTTGTGACTAATGATGTTACCATACCAATGGTTTAATAATAAGTGCTATAATATTAATAATGAAGTCATCCCCAGCACAACCACCTGGTTAGATAGCCAGGAAATGAATTAAAGATTACAAATCTACTAAGGGAGTAAACACCATTGCACAGTTTCATTTGATGTGATAAATGCCCTCCAAAAATTAAAAACCCCATCCATTATTTAAGTTTAAAAGCCAAGAAACCTTAAAATGTGAATAAAGATTAGAAATGGCCAATATCTCACTAAGCCTGACTTGAGGACATAGGAGATTCAGCTATTTCGTGAGGTTTAGTCTAATATAATTAAAATTCATCTGATAAGGGGGTGGGGTGGGGGAATGGAAGACCCAGTAAGCCTCATTCCAGGAAAAAGTTACACAACCGGAGAATCACTATAGAAAAGGTAATGGCTCTGTTCATCAGTCACCTTTCTTCTGACACCTTAGAATTTTAATCATGACCATGAGAGACTTTTGGTACCTTAGTTGCAATAGACATCATCTCTCAGGAGATGGTAAAAGAACATTTAACCTATTGCATAGAATAAAGACATATGTGGCAAATACTTTGTAGAAGGGACATGATATAACTTTTTTTAAGAAGTTTTTTATTTATAAAACAGTTAAAAAACAAACAAACATTAAAACAAAAAGACATGTACATGACGGATAATCCAGTTTACCTACTTCCATTGAATTAATTCTATTCCTAAATATACATATATACATATATTTACATTGTCTCTATCTAGATGTACCATCATTTTTACAATGTAATACTTTATACAATAACAATTCCATTATCTTTCTTAGAGAGACAATATTCTATACCTTTCCAATTATATCGTTATTTCATGATCCTGACTTTCCTCTTTTCCCACCAACCATATAATTTATCCTCTAAATATGTAGCATTAAATATAATATTCCTTTATCGTATTTGTCTAAAGTGATTCCCAATAGAAAGAGTTCAGGTTTTAATTCTAATTTTACCAATAGTATTTCTTCCAGCCATCGTTTTATTTTATTCCAAAATTCCTGTGTTTTTGAGCATTCCCACCACATGTGGTAATAAGGACATGACATAAGAGCCGAGGTGGCGCAGTGGTTAGAGTGCAGTACTGCAGGCTACTTCAGCTGACTGCTAGCTGCAGTTCGGCGGTTCAAATCTCACCGGCTCAAGGTTGACTCAGCCTTCCATCCTTCCGAGGTGGGTAAATGAGGACCCAGATTGTTGGGGGTGATATGCTGACTCTGTGAACCACTTAGAGAGGGCTGTAAAGCACTGTAAAGCGGTATATAAGTCTAAGTGCTATTGCTATGATATAACTTATAAATGCTATATGAGGAAAGTACTGAAATGTTAGCTATGTGTACCAGAAGGCTTGTCCTCTCTGTCTTCTGTTGGCCTGGTATCTCCTTCATACAAAATTGTTCAATTACTGCTTTGCTGCCTGTGTGAAGTGCAAAACATAGGAAGGCTTTAAGTTTTCTTTTTAATTTTGGGTGGTGGATGATTTTCCCCCTCGCTCGCTTGCTGTCATGTCGGAAGGCGCTTCCAGGTTGAAGAATTAGCCAGTGATATCATTGTTGGCCAGGGGACTCCTGGTTGAGGGCTCGTATCATGTCCCTATTAAGTTGTCCACTGAAGTGCTACCCATCTATCTACTTGTCACCTGCTTTCGAACATCTGGGTCGGCAGAGCAGGAGCGAATGAAGGGAGCTCGCTCCATCACTCAATAGCACTGGGTCTCGAACGCGGGCTTGCTGATTGTCAACCCAGCATTCTAACTATGTGAGCCAGCACACTTCTCGATGTTTCCCTATGAATTAGGATCTTTCTTCTCCCGTTGCTTAAAGGCAGATTTTTATCTCGGAGTTAACTGTAATGTTTTTATCTGGGACACAGCACAGAAGTAAAAGAACCAGTTGAGATTCTCAGACGCAAATGTCAGTCATCTATTTGAAATAGGAAGGGACAGAGTAGCCAAAATTCTAGTGTGGTAGTGTGTGTGTTTCTTGCATTTCCCCACATGTCTGTTAAATATTGAATAACAGAAAATAGCATCCTGAAAATCTGCTTCTTCTGCTTTAAAGCCAATTCATATGACTGCAGATTTAATTTTTGTCATGCTCTTGGTAGACCTGGAAATCTTTCCTCCATGAGTGATTTTTAGAGTCATCAAGCCATCATTGAACCAAAATAACAGCAATGAGGAGAAGCTTTATATTGCTTCAGCTGTGGGAGGCTCTGAAGATGCTGTAGGTGGGGAACTGGCTTTCCCTGACAGGAAGGATGTCATATTAGAAGGTGATGAATGGGATCTGATCCAACAGAGCTGCTCTTACAAATAACTGCATGGATTGTGTCAAGCAAGAAAGTGTTATTTTACCCACTTAGATTGAGGGTGCCCCAGAAACAATTAGTGGAATACATTCCAGGCATTAATTTCCTTTACAATGTTCAACATTTAGATATTAGTTATTTATTAAATCAAGTATATAATAAATAAATATAATCATTTCTTCAGCCAACTCAGGAATGTGCAAAATCCAGGCAGAGGCCAGGCTGGAATCCCCTCCTCCACACTCTGACTGTCTCTGTTCCGTTGATGAGACACGGTGACAGAACTGCCCATCGTATTGTCAGGGAACTTCCTGAGAACTTTCTAAAAACCCTCTGGATCCATTCAATAAGAGTCACTTAGGTGAGATGGGCAATGTAGAAATTTGATAGAAAAATAAATAAAATTGACAATCTGAATAAGTCTACCAACGTTGTTGACCTCCATGAGGTGCAGTTAAATGAGGAAGTAAGCTGACGACAGACATGGGCAGATGTTAAAATCTTCTGCTTTCAGATCATGTCTCATCTACTCTGAACAAAGACCAGGCCCAGTGTGTGCCCTCTCACATATGTTGGGGCTGCAACTATTTGTAACAAGCCTATGGTCACCCTGGAGACATTGAACTCACAAGCTGCACCAGATCCCTTTCCCCAGGGCAAGACTAAAATTCTTGAGAATCGTAATACCAGCCCAAGGACAAAGTCTAGAAGCTCATGAAGGGTCAGTATTGGGGAGTAAGTAGTTGATACACCAGAAGCAGCCTGTGAGAGAGTAGGCTGCCTAGAAAATTGCCAGCACCTGTGCTGCTTGCCGCCCTTCTCTTTAAGCCCTCTCCCAAGAGGCTGCATGGCAAGGCTAACTATAAAAGCTTTGCTGCAAAACAGGTGAGGGAGTGGGAAAGGGAGGAGGAGGAGGAGATGTAAGCAGTAAGAAGGGCACATTTTTCTCTTATCAGTAATCACAAGGAGTAGTTGATGGAGTAACAGTAGCAGTGGAGAAGATGGAGAAGAGTGAATAGTAATAGTATGTATGAGCTCATGTAGAAATTAGAAATAAAATGTAAGTAAGTGTACACCATGCATGTAATACAACTGCATTGTTTTTATTTTGAAGGCAAGTGGTATTTTTTTTCCAATTTACTGTACCTCTATAAGTGCACGCCTATGTACCTTCATAGCTGTGTTAGTGCTGCCCTCCACACAGTCCCAGTTTCTCATGTGGACACTTGGGAAAATTAATTGCCCACTCCTGATCTCAGTGCTGTTACCTGTAGCATACAGAGCCCTTTCTAGAGCCGAGGTGGCGCAGTGGTTAGAGTGCAGCGCTGCAGGCTACTTCAGCTGACTGCTAGCTGCAGTTTGGCGGTTCAAATCTCACCGGCTCAAGGTTGACTCAGCCTTCCATCCTTCCGAGGTGGGTAAAATGAGGACCCAGATTGTTGGGGGCAATATGCTGACTCTGTGAACCGCTTAGAGAGGGCTGTAAAGCACTGTAAAGCGGTATATAAGTTTAAGTGCTATTGCTATTCTAGTGCAGGCCTAATGTATGAGCTAGGAAGGGTGTAGCTGCCATGGCCATCAAGTGCTAAGGGGACAGACTGTAGCAGACGGCAAGATACTATCATGTGCTTGATGTTGCTAGTAACTCTGATCTGTCTTTGCATTAGGTCAGAATCAAAGAAATAGTCTGTAGTGCAACACTTAGAGTAAGCAGCAAGTGATCAAAATACATATTAAATGAAGAGGACTAAAATCCATGAAAGCTCATGTGCTATGACACATCTTAGTCTTAAAGTGCTATGAGATACTTGGTTGTTTAACAATCCAGATAGCAATCTCTGTTGCAACAAAAAGATCTGAAACATGTAAGAAAACAACAAGGTTTCAGCAAGAGGGATGCTTCAGTGCTGATTCACAACTTACAAAGCAGCTGGCAATGCAGCAATACCTTGTCTGGAAGTCTTTGGCCTTTAAGGGCCTGCACCCTTAGACCTAAACACTAGTGGCAGCATAGGTTGGTTTTTTTGGATCATGGTATAAATGAACTTTGGAGCGTTTTGGAGATGTATTACAAATACCGTCTTCTCTTGGAGTTGGTTCTCACATCGGAATTTACTGATCCTGAGTCATTCTCACTTTCAGATCCAGATATTAGGAATTTTAAGGTCAGGATCCTTATGGTTCTGCTATCCTCTTCATGCGTCTTTGGACTATGTGTAGTGTCTGAACCTCCGTTTTTAAGAAGTCAAATGTATTAAGATATAAGATTGTAGAGTAAATGATCTTGCAGATCTTGCATCATTAACAGAGCCGAGGTGGCGCAGTGGTTAGAGTGCAGCACTGCAGGCTACTTCAGCTGACTGCTAGCTGCAGTTCGGCGGTTCAAATCTCACCGGCTCAAGGTTGACTCAGCCTTCCATCCTTCCGAGGTGGGTAAAATGAGGACCCAGATTGTTGGGGGCAATATGCTGACTCTGTGAACCACTTAGAGAGGGCTGTAAAACACTATAAAGCGGTATATAAGTCTAAGTGCTATTGCTATTGCTAATCTGTTGGACGAGGCTCAGCATAAGAGCGATGAGTTTAGAAATCTGTCATCTGTAGCATAACTCTAACCAAAAGTCAAGAACCCATACAAACATAATTCAAGATAGCTTATATGTTGGGATGCCTTGCAATGTTGTGACAACTCTAAAATTCATGTTGTGAAGCCTGGTGAGTGCAAAGGGAAAGTCTCTTCCCATTTTCTGATCAGTGATTTCTTCTGGAGGTCCTAACAGTTTTCTCCAAGCTCCATGGATCTGTTGGGCCTAAAACTTACATTATCAATCCTCTGCCACCCAGATTGCCACGGTAGAGAAGGCAGACTTCAGAATCACATAAGCTGTCTACCCACATAATTGTGGGCTTTCTGTTATTTCAGATGAACTCAGTAGTTTAACGCTTATCATACTTAGTTTTGGTAGTGAATAGCTGGCTGACTAAGCTCTTTAAGTATCCGAATTCAAATGGCTCATAATAATCTTGGCTTTAAAATTCTTCCAGAAAATAACTTTCAAAGAAAGGGGAGAAATGATGTTGACAACTGAAGTGTTGCCCTTAATATTAATAAGACAATCATAGAAATATCAAAGCAACCGGTTTGGAGCAGACTTGTTCTAATCTGTTCCGAATAAGCAAATAATCTAGGATTTACCATGGTTTTGATCTTATTCCCCAACCTAGATTTGTTGGGGCTTTAGCTCCCATCCCCACCTTCCTCTCCATCACCAGCATAGTCAAACTGCCACGCTAGCAAGAAATTAGGCAAGTGAAGTCCAACAAACCTTGGGAGGAAGTGCTAAGAAAACGTCATGTTGGGAAAGTTGCTTTTGACAAGTTCACTACAAGGACAACTGAACAATCCTGTCAGTGCCTTCCTTAAACTCTGCTCTTTCTTTGTCAGGCCTCTGGGGGTAAGAGAGCAGTGGGAAGGCCTCTTAGCACAGGGGTGTCAAACTCAAGGCCCGGGGGCTGGATCGACCCGCAGGGTGCTTAGATCTGGCCCGCGGGGTTGCCCTGGAAACAGCGAAGGACTGGCCCGCGGTGCCTCTGCCAGCAAAAACGGGCTCCGTTTTCGCTGGCAGAGCACTCGGGCCACCACAGTCGCCGCCGACACGAGTGACATCGAGTTGGCCACGCCCACTCTGGCCACGCCCCCACTCCAGCCCCCCCCCGAGGTCAAACACAACCCGAATGCGGCCCTCAATGAAATCGAGTTTGACACCCCTGTCTTAGCAGATTGAATTCATGTCCAGATACTGCAGATCCCAAGGGCAACACTGCACAGAAATGCCATTCTCGTGCTTCCTCTTGTCCTTGGGACCATCCATGTACAGGTAGTCTTCACCTTCTGACAGTTCATTTAGTGACCGTGACGTGCTCATGGGGATGCTGCAATGGTCGTAAGTGTGAAAAATGACCATAAGTCACTTTTTTCCAATGCTGTTGTAATTTTGAACGGATGGATATAACAATTCATTTAGTGACAGTTCTAAGTTACAATGGCACTGAGAAAAGTGACATGACCGTTTTTCACAGTTATGTGATCAAAATTCAGATGCTTGGCTGGTTCATACTTATGATGGTTGCAGTGTCTCAAGGTCATGTGATAATCTTTTGCGACCTTCTGACAAGCAACGTCAATGGAGAAGCCAGATTCACTTAACAACCAGGTTACTAACTTATCAACTACAGTGATTCACTTAACAACTGTGGCAAGAAAGGTTGTAAAATGGGGCAAAACTCACTTAACAAGTGTCTCACTTAACAAAAGAAATTTGGGGCTCAATTGTGGTTGTAAGTCAAGGATTACCTGTAGTTAGGAACATGGTTGTTAAGTGAATCTGGCTTCTCTATTGATTTTGCTTGTCAGAATGTGGCAAAAGGTGATCACATGACCCCGGGACACTGCAACCGCCATAAATATGAGTTAGCTGATCAAAATTCATACACCAGGCAGTCATAGCTGATCAAAATTCATACACCAGGCAGTCATAACTGTGAAAAACGGTCGTAAGTCACTTTTCTCGGTGCCATTGTAACTTGGAGCTGTCTCTAAATGAACTGTTATAAATCAAGGACTACCTGTATACAACTGCAGTGGTTCACTTAACAAATGTGGCAAGGTCTTTCACCAGTAGCTATCCAATTTGTCTTTTAAGATTGCAACATATGGAACAAAGACAACAGGATCAATCCTACAGTGTAGACATATGGGAGTAAAATAGGATACTCCAACTAATCTGTTCCTGGTCTGGGTTGAAATGTTTATCCCTCTCTTAACAATTTTATAGTACTAGGGAAGGTCATATTAATATATTATAATAGAAACAGCGAAGGATGTTATCACAAAGACTAAAATCAGCATGAATTTACATGACTTTTGTGGACCAGTCTAGTTCATTAGACATAGGTAACATTATTTTGACAGAGGTGTAATATATATGCAGCAGAGGTGGGTTTCAGCAGGTTCTGACCAGTTTTGGAGAACCGATAGCGGAAATTTTGAGTAGTTCAGAGAACCGGTAAATACAACCTCTGACTGGCCCCGCCCCCATCTATTCTCTGCCTCCCGAGTCCCAGCTGACCGGGAGGAAACGGGGATTTTGCAGTAACCTTCCCCTGGAGTGGGGTGGGAATGGAGATTTTACAGTATCCTTCCCCTGCCACGCCCACAAAGCCATGCCACGCCCACAGAACCGGTAGTAAAAAAATTTGAATCCCACCACTGAAATGCAGCACAGAGTGCAAGGACTTCCCAGACCCCTTTTACGGTCCCTGAAGGATATCTGTATATGTGGAGTGGGTCTACCTCCAAAGGAGTATTTTTAAGGCCAATGGGACTTATGGTATCACTACGGACTGGCAAAAGTCATGTATCTTCAGGGGTTGCAGGCGGGGGAGGTTGACTCCTAGTGACTTGGCTCATGTATATGATTCACCTAGAGCAGAGGTGGGGAACTATGGCCCTTTATGACTTGTGGACTTCATCTCCCAGAATTCCTGTGCCAGCATGGGTAAACAGGCCGCAGTCCCCTACCCCTGACCTAGACCAAGGGTATCCAGCCCTGTGGATCCATTTAATGAGAATAGAATAGAATAGAATAGAATAGAATAGAATAGAATAGAATAGAATAGAATAGAATAGAATTCAATTCCAATTCAATTCAATTCAATTCAATTCAATTCAATTCTTTATTGGCCATGTGTGATTAGACACAAGGAATTCGTCTCCGGTGCATAAGCTCTCAGTGTACATACAACAATAGTGATAGATCATTATCATAGTAATTGTAAAAATACATTCATCATAAAACATTAAATACAACACTTAGTGATTGTCATGGATATTAAATAAGCAATCAACATAAATCATGCTAGGATACTAAGTAAACCATATAAGTCTTAAGATACAAGCAACAAAGGTATAGTCATAAGAAGATGGTGATAGTTAATAGGGAAGATGAGAATAATGATGGTAATACAGCCTTACTAAATAGTTTGACAGTGTTGTGGGAATTAATTGTTTAGCAGAATGATGGCATGGGGGGGGGAATTGTCCTTGTGTCTAGTTGTTATGGGGGGGATTGCAACAATAGTTTGGGGACAATGATGCAAAGTGAATGGGGCTACATCATACACGAGGGGGCAGAGCTTAGCTTGATCATTGCATCATTTAGTTTGGCAAAGTGGGCAAAATCTTCCTGTCCCTTCCTCGTGCTATGCAGGGTCCTAACATCTTCTCTTTTTCTCTTCCTTTCCAGCCATGCTGCCTATGGGGAGAAATGCCGGGTTGTCCTACCTGCTGTGCCGTGGGTGACAAAGAGAAACTCTCGATTGACAGCTGTGCCCCTGAGTCTCCTGTCCAGTCTCAGAGTGGCTCACTCATCAATTTACAGAGAGGGCCTGGAACACAATGAACAAACTGACCTTCCACAATAACAGAATCATGCAGGACCGACGAAGTGTCTGTATTTTCCTCCCCAATGACGATTCCCTCAACATCATTATCAATGTGAGTGAACTGTCACCGGTATCAGTGTTTGAATATCTATTTTTCTTTAAACACACAACCTATGTAAGAGCAGAAAATTGCATCATGGTAAATTGGTGGTTTGTCTTCCAATCCTAATGCAGGTGGTTCTTGACTAACAAGCACAATTGGGACCCATAGCACAATTTCCATTGCTAAGCTAAGTGATTCTTACCCAATTTTGCAACGTTTTTACGATGGTTGTTAAGCAAACCACTGCAGTTGTTAAGCGAATGATGCAGTTGTTAAATAAATCCAGTTTCCCCATTGATTTTGCTTGTTGGAAGCTGGCCGGGAAGGTTGCAAAAACCCTGGGAACCATCCTAAATACATGCCAGTTTCCAAGCACTGAAATGTTGATCACATGGCTGTGGGGATGCTGCAACCATCGTAAGTGTTGAGGACTGGTTGTAAGTCACTTTTTTCAGCCCCATTGTAAGTTGGAATGGTTGCTAAACAAATGATTGTAAGGCAAGGACCACCTGAAAGCCAATCTTCGAGAGTTTTGGGAGCTGCTCATAGTTTTGTCAGTCTTGCACTTATGCTTTAATGCTACTTTGATTCCTCAAGCATTCACATCTCCAGCATGCATCTCCCGAGAACATTGTCCATCAAGCTTTCTTTGGCAGGTAGGTGCTTTCGAAGACCATAGACAGGACTGAAGCCCATACAAAGGCACACAGAGTTGTGGAGGGCCAAATGTTGTACAGGCAGTCCTTGACTTACAACCACAATTGAGCCCAAAATTTCTGTTGCTAAGCAAGGCAGTTGTTAAGTGAGTTTTGCTCCATCTTACGACCTTTCTTGCCACAGTTGTTAAATGAATCGCTGCAACTGTTAAGTTCGTAACACGGTTGTTAAGTGAATCTGGCTCCTCCATTGACTTTGCTTGTCAGAAGGTGGCCAATGGTGATCACATGACCCCAGGACACTGCAACTGTCATAAATATGAGTCAGTTGCTAAGCATCTGAATTTTGATCATGTGACCACGGGGATGTTACAACAGTCGTGGTCATAAGTCACTTTTTTCAGTGCCGTTGTAACTTTGAACGATCACTAAACGAACTGATGTAAGTTGAGGACTAGTGTTAGATAGGAATCCCTTTTCCCACAGGGCACCCCGGGAATCATTCCTTCCGAGGCCCAATTGCTCTTTTCCGACCGGATCGGTTAAGAAGGGGGCGAGGACAGCGCAACGCATCACAACGCACCAATCGAGTTCTGTGGAAAGAGCAGAACGGAGCTGGATGGGACCTTGGAGGTCTTCTAGTCCAGCCCCTGCTCAGGTGTGGCGGGAGAGGGCCGGACGTCGGAAGCTGCAGGAAGGGAGGGCGCTCAGCACCCTCACCTGGGGCTGGGGGGGGCGGGGGTTTCCCGCATCCGGAGCACAAAAGAGCACAGGAGAACCTCTTGAGTCTGGACGTGTTTATTGAAGTAGTTCTTATTCCCTTTCCCGGCTCCTCCTCCTCCCTCCCTCCCCCCCCCCCGGCAACA
>QLTV01004082.1:0-21602 GCA_003457575.1 Thermophis baileyi | reverse complement strand
TCAAAATGACACTATAGAGCAATGCAAACAAGAGCAACTAGACACAAGAACAGTTTTTTCCTGAACGTCATCACTCTGCTAAACAAATAATTCCCTCACCACTGTCAAACTATTCACTAAGGCTTCATAACTATTACTATTAGTCTTCTCATCGTTCCTATCACCCATCTCCTCCCACTTATGACTGTATGACTGTAACTTGTTGCTTGTATCCTTACGATTTATATTAATATTGATTGTTTCCTGATTGCTTATTTGTACCCTATGACAATCATTAAGTGTTGTACCTTATGATTCTTGACGAATGTATCTTGTCTTTTTATGTACACTGAGAGCATATGCACCAAAGACAAATTCCTTGTGTGTCCAATCACATTTGGCCAATAAAGAATTCTATTCTAGTCTATTCCATAAGGTGAAAATACTATTAATCAATTCTAAAATGACTTCATAGTTGCATCCCACATTTTTGATCCTTTTTTTTTAGCTAGTGGAAAGAAGGAGTAATTTCACTGCAGGACAATTTTAGGAGGGAAAGTCTAAAATGCAACTTTTAGAAACTATATAAAGAGAAGAAAGTCAAAACTTTTCTCTGTTATTCCAAGATGTATGTTCTGGAATAATACGTTACATTCCTGGAAAGTTGGTAACAGTAAGAATAGTTTAACAATTACTTAGAGAGGTGATGTATTCAAGAGCCAACTGGCCAATTTATCTTGGACTCTTTCTAGAGGAATTGCATTAAAAATGATAATCCAGTGGTAGCAAATGAACAATTAGATGCCAAATATAGTAGGTTCTATCTCTGGGGTCTCTATGAAAAAAACATGGCAAATGTTGGAAGGATGTCTCCTGGGTTTTGCAGATGCAGCCTTATGCTCTGCAGATATGTTGGAACTACAGGCTCGGAATTCATAGCCAGCAGTTATTTGCCTGTACTGACAGATATTCCTGGAATTATGGCCCCAATGATGGCTGGGGAATTCTGGGAGTTGAAGTCCACCCATCTTAAAGGTGCTGAGGTTGAGAAAGACTGGTGTATGGCAATGTGGCACATTAGCATAAGGCAGCTTCATGCATCAAATGCTTGTGGTGAAACCTTCCTTCAAATATTGTGCAATGGAAACATGGTTTGATAGCTTTTCCAGTAGGTGAACTGACCTCTTTTCAAGTTCTGCCAACTCCCAAGATAACTGTTGGTGTAAACTTGCCAGGTAAGAAGATAATAACCTCTCAACAGTGTTGACTCACTGTTTCCATTTTAAGCCACCTTCCCAGGAGTATTTTAATATCTCCTCTCCTCTGCTTTGTTTTTGAAAGCCATGGATGTCAGTTAGTACAGACAGCCGTAGAGGATAGATCTATTGGTCTTGAAGACTCAGTGTTACATCTGGGCTAAGGGCTGCGTGCTATCAAATATTACTTGCAGGGAAACGGTGGTGGATGGTGTGCATATTCTCATGTCCAGCTTTCAAACTCACAGAGGTTGGCCACTTTAAGAAACAGAATGCTGAATTAAGGCAAGCCTTAGCCTGATTCAACAGGGTTGTTTTTATATTCTTCACCCCTTGGTTATTCTGAAATAAAACAACCTTTTAATGCCTAAAATGTCCCAGGAAATGCATAAGCACCATTTTCATTACCTCCAAGACATCTGGAGCAGGGAAGGCTGCAATCAGTGTGCGAAGGGGTCTGTCTCCTGGCTGTGTTAATGATTGTTGTGGTTTTCTTTCGGCTGCTGTGTATTTTAATCTTTGCACACATTTTTTTTTTACCTTTTTAACACTCTCTGTCGCCCAGAGTCATATAAATTGACTAAATAAATAGTTGAACAGCTAAGGGCCTGAGAATATGAACCCATACCCTAATTATTAAAGTGTATTTTTCTTCCTGACAGGTGGTGGCCAAGAGAGGGAAGGATTACATCCTGAAACACATCCCCATCATGCACAAAGACCAATGTGCTCTGACTGCCTCTGAAGCCCACCTCAAGTACATCAAGGAGGCTGTTCGGTTGGATGACGTAGCTGTCCATTATTATAGATTGTACAAGGTATGGAGTGAGGCTACAGCAAGCAAATCTTTGGGTAAAGTGACCACTGCTCGGCAGTTTCTAATCTTTTTATGGGATGATGCCTCCCAGTCGTAATTTTTAATCATATCCCAACAGTGATCAGGCTGGTGAAGGTAGCATATCCATTGCTCTTTAATAGCATAGAAATGTTTATCAAGGAAGATTTCAGTGCTTGAATTAAAAGCATACCAATATCCATTACATGATTCTGTTACAGCCACGAAGGCCTCCGATTTACTTTGCAATCAAATTACAGGGCTGTAAATTGAGACAGCAGTTGGACCGCAGCAAAAATGGAGTTTCCAGCATGTATGTGCTGCCCTCTAAGCTATTGTCTGGATATATGTAGCCTAGATGTGGTCACCTAAAATATGTAAAGGGGATCAGAGTAATTCCCCTTGAGCACTTGGAAGAAAGTGCTATTTCCACCTATTTTGGGAGGACCAAGATTGTTGGAATAAAAAATTCTTTGGAGGTGGGCTTAGAGCAGGGGTGTCAAACTCAATTTCATTGAGGGCTGCATCAGGGTTGTATTTGACCTCGGGGGGGCATGGCCAGCTCGACGTCACTCCTGTCAAGGGCGCCTGTGGTGGCCCGAGTGCTCTGCCAGCAAAAATGGGCTCCCAAGCTCCGCTTTCGACTGCCACGGCCTCCTGCAACCCTCTGCCAGTGAAAACGGAGCTCGGGTCCCGAGCTCCGTTTTCACTGGCAGAGGGTTGCAGGAGGCCGTGGCAGCCGAAAGCGGAGCTTGGGAGCCCGTTTTCCCTGGCAGAAGCACCGTGGGCCAGTCTGCTGTTTCCAGTGCGGCCCCATGGGCCAGATCTAAGTATCCCACAGGCCAGATCTGGTCCCCGGGCCTTGAGTTTGACACCCCCGGCTTAGAGGCACATTTTAAATTGCAAGTCATGACGGTGCAGGTTTTTTTTTAATAGCCCCTTTTCAAAAACTGGTGATAAAGATGTGTGGTGAATTCTAAATCTGTGAGCATTGTGCTGCCTGGCAGCTGAGATTCAGGAGGATGTTACCTGGACTGGCACTAACTTTGTTGGATGATCCTTTAGTAATTGCTTTGCAAGCAAATGTTTGAAATGTTTTTCAAAATGACAATGGGAGTGTGGATTATTCAGTGAGTTGAGTAATGCGCAGAGCTCAGAGGAAAGATGGCTTAACAATAGGAATAGACCAGAATTAATTCCCCATCTTGCATTTAAGAAGATATGCTATCCAGATCCTGATCCAGAGAGTGATATATGTTGGTTTGCTGAATGTTTTTCAAATAATTGAAATGCATTGCCCAATAGCAGCGTAAGTTCCATTTTGCAGGGACTATTCAAGGTCATTGGGATGAAATTCTCTGTAGGGCCTGACTGTTGCAAATTCAAGGGCTCCACTATGGATCTCTTTAGCTGTGTACATCCCAAATATTAGAGCCAGGACTGGAGACAGTCTCAGATTCTTTATAATAGCAATTGCAATAGCACTTAGACTTATATACCACTTCACAGTGCTTTACAGCCCTCTCTAAGCGGTTTACGGTGTCAGTATATTGCCCCCAACAATCTGGGTCCTTATTTTACCGATCTTGGAAGGATGGAAGGCTGAGTCAAACTTGAGCCAGTGAGGCTCAAACTGCCGAACAGCTGGTAGCCAGCAGTCAGAAGAAGTAGCCTGCAGTACCGCACTCTAATCACTGCATCACCACGGCAGTGGCTATAATGATACAGTATATGTTGGGGGTGGATTTTTTTCTAGACATTGAAAAAATATTGATATTCTATAGATATTGAATTACACAGTGCGGTCTTTTAAGAATCCAAAATCACCCCATTTAGAGTGATACATTCATTGCTCAATTGGCATTCATTGAATTATTATTGCCCCAAGAAGCTGTTTAGTTGTTTGCACAACAAAGTTGACCCTACTTGAAGGTGGTGTAAGATTTTTATAGGCCTCCTGCTATTCGATTCTTTTACAAGCTCTTAGAGGCTGCATTCAGTGTTACCAGTTGACCGTCTTAGACACTGTATTTGGGTATGTTCAAATACAGCCGTAATTGTTAAATGGAGCTTCTATTTGCAAAGATGTGTATTTCCAAAAGTTGTTTGTAGGGAGCAAGCAAGAGATGCTGGCCTATGTGTCATCTAGCTGTTTTGTGGAAAGCAAGATCAGCTAAGCCTCCAAATGTCTCTCCAAAGCAAAATAAAAATAAGAAAACCTTCCAAGCTAAAAATGCTGATCTCACCTACTCCAAAATAATTTTGGAGGTGCCAAAGGGATGATGCCGAAAGAGAATGAAGGTTGTCCACGAGTGGTGAGTTATACTCCTGCATCTTCATCCTGGTCTTTCTGAAGATTATAAGGTTGTGGTCCAACCAATTCTTACAGTGCTTAAAAAAACCTCAAATTCTTCTTTCATTTGGGTCAAAGGAATGTTTCTTTTCTCAAACAGCTAGTGAATATGTGTACAGCTCAGGTTGTCATTGATAATGTCAGCCAAATGCATTACGTGGGAAAATAATGCAAGTGTATTTTCTCTCTTGTAGGACAAGAAAGAAATTGATGCTTCCCTTTCCCTTGGGCTTACCACAAAGGGAATCCAGATATTCCAGGTACATGTTTCCATAACTGACTTATTGGTACAGACCATTCAGTTACCTGTCCGGACGTGATTGAGGCCATTTCTTTTTCAGGATTCTGGCAGATGTGTACAAGCTGTGGTCACAGGGTCTTATGTAATTCCTCAAAGACTTCCATGTGGACCCAGTAACCTCCAAATTTGCTTTTTAAAAAAACCCTGAAAGGTGAAAAGTATTAAATGCCTGACCCAAGAACAATGATACTGGGTTTAATTTTAAAATGAAATGAAATAATTTTGGGGGTCCTGCCCCTCCCCCCCCCATGCCATACATTCCATACACACTCAAAGTTGAAGCATGGCCCTTCATCTGGAAAACGTTGCATCCTCCTGCTGTTGAGCTGAATTATTATTTTTTTCAGTTTTGCAACAGGGTAGGGGAGCAGGAAGATGTTTCTCGGCCTAGTTTGTGCAAAGTGAACACTTTTCAAGTGTTCCAGAGTGCTACATCCTGCTCAGTACAAATATTTATTTTTTTTTGTAAAAAAAAAAAAACCTGTTCTCTGAACCCAATTCTGCAGAGCTCATTATCTAAGTGAATAAAACGTTTTGAGTAAACAATGTAAATAAATAAAGTAAACCCCACCTCCCCTCCATGCTTCTTGATGCCCCTCTGCCCATCTTTTTAATTTCACATTTCTGTACTCCCACTGTTTATTTTTATTGTTTCATTGTAAGCTTCCCAGGAGTTCCCCCACGGCAAGATGGGCAGCAAACACATTTAACAACAAATAAAAGAGTCATAATTTCATTGTTGAAATTCTGTAGCTCACATGCAAACCTAACCTAAAGCATATACCAGTACGATATTGTGGTTAAGATGTTGAATTACAAGGTTCAAATCCACCCCCATTTATGGAAGCTCACTGGATGACTTTGAGCAAGTCCCTTGCTCTTAGCCAACTTACCTGAAGAGCTGGGAATTTTTGTTTTAGGGAAAAATTGGAAGAGAGTATTTATGCTAAATATTTTTTTCATTCCAAAAAGAAATAAAAAATATAAATTGAATGAATGAATGTTGCTTTCTGCATTATTTTATATCCTGCTGGTAACTGAGTGGGCAAATATTCCAGATGTTGGCCCAAGGTCACCCAGCTGGGTGCCTAAGGAAGGACTAAAACTCACAGTCTCCCAGTTTCTAGCCTGATAACCACTATACCAAACTGGCTATCCTAAGGGCAGGGATCCCCAACCCCCGATCTGAGGCATGCCAGAAACCGGGCCATGCAAACAAGCGAAGGCCCATCCACGGGATGCAGGCAGCACATCAAACCACGTCCCCTCCGGTGTGCGGAAAAACCTCTCTCCGTAGAACCGGTCCCTGGTGCCCCAAAGGTTGGGGGCCGCTGCCGTAGGGTAATGCAGCTCCTAACAGAAAAAAAAGTTATGTGCCAAATCTAGTCAGCCAGTCCAATCTAATCAGCACAAGCAGTACCTCGTATGCAATGTGACAAGCATCATGTCAAGCAAATCATTTGAAAACGTCATGCATCTACTTTTTTTTTTCTACTTATGAAATGAAAAATAGTGGCTGAATTCATTGAGCAGGGCATATTGTTTCAGTTTAAAAACTATACTTTCTAAGGTAAGTGTAGCATAATCATGTTATCTTTTTTCTTCTCTTTCTTTCAGAATATAAACAGTGAAAGACAATTACTCTATGACTTCCCTTGGACCAATGTAGGAAAACTTGTATTTGTGGTGAGTAGGAAAATCCCCAAATTGGACCCTCCTTAGGATTTTTTTACCATATAGCAATAGCAATAGCACTTAGATTTATATACCGCTTTATAGTGCTTTACAGCACTCTCTAAGCGGTTTACAAAGTCAGCATATTGCCCCCAACAATCTGGGTCCTCATTTTACCGACCTCGGAAGGATGGAAGGCTGAGTCAACCTTGAGCCTGGTGAGATTCGATCTGCCAAACTGCTGGCAGCCGGTGATCAGCAGAAGTAGCCTGCAGTACTGCACTCTAACCATTGCACCACCACGGCTCTATAATATGACAAACACTGTAAAATAGAGACAACCAGAGACAGAACTTTTAAAAAGCCCTACAAAGCTAGGTTAAACAGAAGTCTCTCTGTGTTGGTGAACTTCTTCATGTCTCTTGTCTTTGCAGGGCAAGAGATTTGAGATTCTGCCTGATGGCCTGCCATCTGCTCGCAAGCTCACCTACTACACTGGCTGTCCTTTGCGATCTCGGCATCTCCTGCAGCTCCTGAGCAATAGCCATCGCCTCTACATGAACCTGCAACCTCTCCTGCGGCAGATCAGGAAGCTAGAGGAGAATGAAGGTAGAAATCCCATGTTTAATGCCAGTTTGAAACGATATACGCATTTCTGACTTCATGATAGCACCCACTGTATATGAAGCCGTACATATGCACCGTCATTTCTGCGCCCATCGTTCAGATGCCAGATTACATTCTTTCATGTATGATTCTTCCAGAGAAAAAACAATATCGTGAATCCTACATCAGCGATGCTCTGGACCTTGATATGGATCAACTGGAAAAGCGTTCCCGAGCCAGTGGAAGTAGTTCAGGCAGTGTGAAGCACAAGCGTCTCTCCCGCCACTCAACTGCTAGCCATAGCAGCTCCCACACCTCTGGAATTGAGACTGATCCAAAGCCCAGGGAACGGGGGACTGAGGAGGACTTCATGGTGGCTGCTGCCCATCGCCAGCTGAGAGTTTGCAGCTCTATGACCAGTCATGGTAGTTCTCATACCTCTGGAGTAGAAAGCAGTGAGAAGGAACGCCTGGAGGAGGACTCCTCTCAGGAGGATGGTAATTGTCCATATTTGGTTCATTCTTGACAATCTTTGCCCAGTAATGTAGACTTTAGGTTTGTTGGTTTGTTTGTTTCCTAAATTGGGATTCAAGTTCCAGAATATGGAATATAGTAATACTTTACATGTATGGTAAATTTGTGCATGTACAGTACTGTTTATTTATTTACTTTTTAGTAGATGTTTTTGTATTTTCTATATTGTCTATAGAGTTAGAAATAGATATCCATTTTTATATCTTTTCTTTCTTTATGCATTTTGGATTTTTTTTTTTTTTTTTTTTTATGATGTTTGTTAATTTTTGTTAAATAAAAAATTATGAACATTTTTTTCTTTATGCATTTTGGATTTTTTTTTTTTTGTTATTTGATGATGTTTGTTAATTGTAGTTCAATAAAAATGATGACAAATTTAAAAAATAGTTCAGGATATCAAGTTTGAAAAGCGATTTTGCAACAACCTTGGGATGGCTTTTTCTGCTTGAGACACTATAGACCCACTGGCAATTAGCATAACTAGTCTTCCGATAAGCTGGCTGGGTGTCAACTCGCATAATTTCTCAGGATGCCAAAGGGATTCTGGATATTAATCCAGCACAACTGCGAGGGGCTGATGTACACCAGATTTTTTTTCAAGCTGTGTTCTGCAAGAACCTATGGATGCATAAGAACTTGATCGGGTTTATTTGAACACAGTCATTTTTTATCTCTAGAGCTTGCCTGTTGATCAAAGGTTTGTGGAATTTTTAATTATCAATTTCCACTGCCTGAAAAGATTTGAAAACTCCTGGTAGAGACAATGCTCAGCTAGAACGACCAATGGCCTGATTCTGCATTCTTCTGCTTTGGTTTCTATGTCATTATCTCTTTAATATTTCCTAGTATTATTAAAAAAATATCCAAGGCTATATTCTCAAGAATAAAGAGCAGGAAAATGCAAGATGAACAAAGCATGCCAGCATTCTCCCAGTGGGTGTCAGGTTTTCTTTCTTTTTCTTTTTATTGAAATTGGGTGGCCAGAAGGAAGTTATCATGAGTGAAGAAATGGCCCGTAAATCCTTTCCATGTGGATTTCATCCTGTCCTGTGGCTGGTGGGACAAAGAGCCTAGAAGCAAAGGGGTGTGAGCATCATCTTCCTCTGTTATTTCTCTGGATTTGATTGCTGCCTCCCGCAGCTGCTTTTCATTCTGGGAACAAAAGAAAAGGCTCTCTGTGTCTTGTACTCTCCGTTTAGATTTTGGGGGGGGGGCTAAACCATTGGGGGGGTGGAAAAGTGGCGTTGCATCATCTGGATTTCCCAAATTTATCTATAGCTGTTGTAAATCTGCCAGGGGCTGCCACAAAGAAGAGAGAGTCAAACTATTCTCCAAAGCACCTGAGGACAGAACAAGAAGCAATGGGTGGAAACTAATCAAGGAGAGAAGCAACCTAGAGCTAAGGAGAAATTTCCTGACACTTAGAACAATTAATCAGTGGAACAACTTGCCTCCATAAGTTGTGAATGCTCCAACACTGGAAGTTTTTAAGAAGATGTTGGATAACCATTTGTCTGAAGTGGTGTAGGGTTTCCTGCCTAAGCAGGGGGTTGGACTAGAAGGCCTCCAAGGTCCCTTCCAACTCTGTTATTCTATTCTATTCTATTCTATTCTGTTCTGTTCTGTTCTGTTCTATTCTATTCTATTCTATTCTATTCTATTCAGATGAGAGTATGCTTTGTTGTACCCACAGTCTTGTCAATGTAGCTGTTCCAGCTCCTCCTCTCACCTGGCATTTATTCTCTCTTTGTTTCAGAAATAGAAATGCTGGTTGATGATCCTCGAGATCTCGAGCCAACAAGCGAAACATCTCTGGATGACATCAATCCTGATGTTTGCATTTATATCACAGAGGACATGCTGTTGGCCAGGAAGTTTAATGGACATTCAGGTGAGTTTATTGTAAGGAACAAAAGGATAACCCTAATACAGGTAGCCCTCAACTTACAACAGTTTGTTTAGTGACAGTTCAGAGTTACAACGGCACTTTAAAAAAGTGACTTATGACCGTTTTTCCACACTTACGACCATTGCAGCAAGCCCATGGTCACGTGATTTACATTTGGATGCTTGACAACTGACTCACATTTATGATGGTTGCAGTGTCCCTTTTGTAACCACCTGACAAGCAAAGTCAATGGGAAAGCCAGATTCACTTAACAACCATGTTACTAATTTAACAACTGCAGTGATTCACTTAACAAATGTGGCATGAAACGTCGTAAACTGGGACCAAACCCAACAAATTTCTCACTTAGCAACATAAATTCTGGGCTCAATTGTGGTCGTAAGTCGAGGACTGCATGTATTTTTATTATGATTACAAAAGGTTCAAAGAAATGTACATATATACACTACACGCAACATACCAAATATTTAATGATAAACAAAGAAGTAACCATTCATTTCAAGTTAGCAGTTTCCAGCAAAGTAGGTGTATCAGTCTTAATTTTAACATCTTGTATTTTATATACCAAACTGTGTCATATCAGGCTGAATTTTGACCATCTTCACTCAAATAATTTTCAGGGTAAGGACAGCCTTCCTTAGCAATATCAATAGCACTTAGACTTATATACCGCTTCACAGTGCTTTACAGCCCTCTCTAAGCGGTTTATAGAGTCAGCATATTGCCCCCAACAATTTGGCTCCTCATTTTACCCACCTCGGAAGGATGGAAGGCTGAGTCTACCTTGAGCCTGGTGAGATTCGATCTGCCAAATTGCAGGCAGCCAGCAGTCAGCAGAAGTAGCCTGCAGTACTGCACTCTAATCACTGCGCCACCGTGGCTCATCCATGGCTTAGACAGGATCCTCCAGAAAAGAGCTTTCATAATCCCTAGTTAGCATGACCCATGGGAAGTCCCTAGTTAGCAGGGAAATTGAAGTCTGCACATATGGAGAGCACCTGGTTAAGGAAGGTTGTATTAATTCCATTGAACTCATTATCGCCGTTCTTAGAATTCTGTAAAGACCAGCTAAAAGATAACAGGCTCATATGATTTTTACAATGCAATTCAATGCAAAAAGTGCACTTCAGATGTACTGTATTCTGTGCAATACTACAATACCATGAAAACCTAATGATGATTGAATCAGGAAAACTTCTCACCTCTTTTGGTTTTTATTTTCTTGTCACCTAACTCAGGATTAGTTGTCAAAGAAGTGAATTCGTCTACTTCCAGCTCCTCAGAGACAGTGGTAAAACTTCGTGGCCAGAGCATTGATTCATTGCCACAGGTTTGTGAATTGTGATGGGGAAAACCAAATCAGACTGAATGGTTGGATGACTATGACAGAACATAGCATTCTAATGGCACCTAATCATAACAGGAATGGAAACAAAACCACTGTTTTGGGAATAGTAGAAAAATCCCTTCCATATGTTTTCATTTATTTGTTACATGTCAAGCATCACATGATGTTTTAATGATGTCTTCTACTTTTCTCTGTTTGCAATACCGTAACTGTAGGCAGAAAAAGGAGAAGTAAAACAAATACACCGGATTATGACTTGACAAACATCTTATGAGGCACTTTAAGCTTTCGGATAATCCAAAAGTATCAATGAAAATTGTTTGGCTGAGTTTGCACAATATGCCAGACTAGGCTAAAATGTAACTCGGTTGTTGGTGGATCAGTGTCTTATAGTAATACAGTTTTTATCTTAGTATGTTGTGTGAAGGACTCATGCACAAAGTAAGATTTATTTATTTATTTTTATTCGCCAAACAAAAATTACAAATTCAAACAAATAAAATAAGAAAATAAGAAAATCAAAATGTGACAGGGGAAAGAGGCACACCAGTGCACTTATGCACACCCCCTTAAATATGGCGTGAGGTCCACAGAAGTTAAATTAGAATTAAAACTCTGTTAGTTAATGGCTGAGATAACTGAATCAAATAAAATATTCCAGACTCTGACAATTCTGTTACAAAAATCGAATTGTTTACAATTGAGATTAGAGCGGTTTAGGCTAAGTCAGTGGTTCTCAACCTTCCTAATGCCGTGATCCTTTGGCGTGATGATGTCATCACACCACGACCCTTTGGCGCGATAATGCGGTGTCTCGGTTCCTAAGACCATCGGAAATATGTGTTTTCCGATGGTCTTAGGCGACCCCTGTGAAAGGGTCATTCGACCCCCAAAGGGGTCGCGACCCACAGGTTGAAAACCACTGGGCTAAGTTTAAAACGGTTGTTCGCACACGTTGCATTATGATTAAAGCTAAAAAAAAAAAAGTCATTTACAGGTAAAGCGTTGTACAATTTTGTATGCAATACCTAAGTTTCAACATGTTGTTGAAACCAACATGTGATGTGAATACAGCCATTCAACCCATGTTTACAATTTAATGTATTGTTTGAACCCAGCCTGTGTGTCTTCTCAAGTTCCTACTCTCCTCAGAGAAGAGGCTAAATTTGGGAAAAGATCATTCTTTTCTCAGTCAAATTCAAGGGCCATCAACAACAACAATAACAAAAATTCATGATATTTTGATCAATATCAAACTGTATTTAAAGAATCTTACCAGACAGAAATAAAGCAAGTTGCTCCATAACTTGAGGGTCTCAGAATAAGGAAGGACAAATTAAACCTTTCCTTATTTTCTACAGAGCATCTGCCAGAAACCAAGGACCTCCACCGATCGCCACAGCTTAAGTCTGGATGACATTCGGCTCTACCAAAAAGACTTCTTGCGCCTGGCGAGCCTATGCCAAGAGACAGCACAGAGTTATACATTCGGGTGTGGCCATGGATTGGCTGAAGATGGTCTGTATTGTAATGGCTGTTTAGCTCAACAGTGCATCAATATCCAAAACGCTTTTCCCGTCAAAAGAACCAGCAAATACTTTTCCTTGGACCTTGCCCATGAAGACGTTCCAGAATTTGTTGTCTGATGCTGTCGTTGGGTGCTCTGGCAAGACAACGCAGTGTTTCCGGTTCCAAAAACGTTTTCTGGTGTGCCAAACAGGAATTTTCCCCCTCAACGATTTTCCCAGGATACTAAAAAAAAAAAAAAAAAATCAAGGCCTTGTAAACACTTGCACTTTTGTAAAAGCTTGTCCTATTTGCGGGCTCTTTGGCATCAATGTTTGCCATGAGGCAGAATTTGATTTGGGTTAAAAATCAGTTGGATTTGGAAGACCTGGTCTCTTCTTTTGAAAGCAGCCAACTTGGAGGACCTCTTGATTCACAAGAAGGATGCACAATGTTTACTTTAAGTATAGATATATCTCTTTTATTTGTTTGTTTTTTTATTTGCCTCACGGGAGCTCTTCTGTGCTATGCATACCATAGATTTTTGCAACACCTTTGCAGTTTAGTTTTTCCCCTTGTGAGAATAATCACTTCAGTTCTTCTCCGTTCCCATTTGTTGTGCCATGTCAAGCCAAAGAAATGCCCCCTGCACAGTGGGTGACATCAAGACGAAGCTCTAAGCAATAACTAACCCAAAGGATTGTGTAGAAAAGTTGCTCAGAGGATGAAAGCAACTTGAGATGCAATGAATCCATCTTGTGATCTTCCCCCTCACATAAAAAAAAAAAAGTATGTAAGCTTTTGATCCAAATGGAATCTTTGTGCTATTTTGTAAAGTTTACAAAAAGAAGAAAAAAAACCCCAAACCAAAACAAGCAAATGAACAACAACAGCAAAAATCCCCAAATAGATGTTAGGTGGTTTGGGGAAACTTTCTGGAAGCTTTGTTGTTTCAAAAGGGGAAAAAATGAGGGTGTAGCAATAGGATTTGCTGACCAAAGTACCTTAAGTTCAGAGAGAAAGAGAGAAAGAGAGAGAGAGAGAGAAAGCATGTGTGAGAGCGAATATAAAAAATATGCACATTGCAGAAAAGAGTATATGTTTAATGTATTTTTGAAAATATAAAACTCAATTTATGTTTTATTTTGGTTTTGATTTCAGTGCTTTTTTAAACGAAAAAGTAACCTTTTCTTTCAAACTGCATGTATAGACAATCGTGCAAATGCACATTTTATACATGGTTAAAACAGCCTCTTTTTTTTTTTTTTTTTTTTTTTTTTTTTTTTTTTTTTTTTTTTTTTGTGTTTTTTTTTTTTTTTTTTTTTTTTGCTATTGCGCATAATAAGGGGAGAGAGTTGTTTCTGCACTGCAAGCGTGGCTTTTCTACTCCAGTAAATTTTTTTTAAACTAAACTTTTGCTTCCATGTATCATGAGATGTTCCTCTCCCCTTTCTGGAAAGGGGAAAGATTGCTATCTTTGTTCCAGTGTTAGATCGATGAACAAGTGTGGCTTTCAAAAGGAATGCTCTGATTTTATGTCTCCCCTAGGTTGTAACAAAAGCTCCATCAGCTGCCATCCTCCTATCACCAAAGAGCAGATCACCATGGGATCTTTTTTTAAGGGGCCCCATGGTAAGCCTGCCAACCCTTCCATTGTACAAGCACACTGAGGGGAAGGAATGAGTATCAATAGAACAGAGACGGAAGAAAATGCTATCCAGTACATTTTTCCTGCAACACCGTGACTGGTCTTGCACAACACAGTTCCTAGTAACTGCACAACATGCAAAAGCTTAGTTAGTTTTAACCTTGATTATTTGTTATGGTGACTTAGCATATTTCATAACCAAGTCCCTTATTTAGTTTGTAGCTGCTTTCTGCAAATCCAGGAGTTGGTTGATTCAGCTACCAATTAAGAACGATATATGAATCCAGCCACCCTGTACTCTTAGCAAAAAAGCATCCAGTGTAGCATTTGTTATAACTTAAAAATGGATTATGAGTAATTGCCCGTTTTTAGTAGATTGGAAAAAATAGAAATATTTACATATTGCTTCTTCACTGTGGGCTTCAGGGTGCCAGACTGTCAGAAACACATGTCTCAATAACCAACACATTTTCTTCAGTTCCTTCCCCAAGAGAATTGAGGATGCCAGTCTCCACCAGGAGTTTTGAGGTCCATCTTTGTCTCCTTACCTCTCTACCGTTGTGCTTTAGGGTCCCTTCAGCCGTTGGTTAGGTCCACAAAAGACTTGCACTTAATGGGCTTGGATATATGCATACAACAAATGCTTATTTTACTATCTACGTATCTGCACATAATTATTTTGCAGCCTCCTATGAAACGAAATATGGAAATGCCACCTGCAATAGGCCACTCTGTGGTAGCAGTTAATCAGCCTTGATGGAAACTAGTTAAGATGGGACCTGGTTTGCGTTTGAGTAGGAGCCCAGCAGAAATTCTATAGACCGGGAAGATACAAAAACATCCCTAAAAACAATGGCAGACCACTTTCATATTGTTCCCATGAAAAGAATATATGCTTCTGTGGCATCACTAAGACTAGAGCTAAGCCCAAGGAGATTTTATCCTTAGGACCTAGAAGTAGCTATGTCTTCCTATGTTGTCAACATGTCATGCAAAGTGTTTGCTGGTTTGTGACTTTTTCTACTAGACCATAGTATAGTTCTCCAGAAGACCCTGATGCTTGTCAATGTTCTAGATCAGGCGTCTCCAACCTTGGCAACTTTATGACTTGTGGACTTCAACTCCCAGAATTCCTCAGCCAGCATGCGCTGGCTGAGGAATTCTGGGAGTTGAAGTCCACAAGTCATAAAGTTGCCAAGGTTGGAGACCCCTGTTCTAGATGGCTAACTTTTCTGAGCTCTGGTCCCAAGGTACCTGAAGATTTTATATGACTTGTCGATAACTTTTTCTGACATATTTGCAGCATTTTCATGAGGGGAACTTCCTCTATCAGAGGATAGCAGCCATGGACTTGTTTGGGGGGGGGCAGATTTTGCCCCTTTATCAGGAATTGTTCTAGTGATACAATAATTTTCAGCCACTATTGGGAGAAAAGCATTTACAAACAAAACAAAAAGATTCATAGCATATTGCCTTAAAAAATATTTTTGTGAGATTTTGTAATCATAGCCATAGTATTGCCATAGTTTGATATATGGTATTTTTCTAACTGAAAACATACACACACTACACACATATAAATATACGCATCTCTTTGTACACACACAATCACACACACACATAAAGGATATATTTATTTTTAAAAAGTTAATACAATATTTCACTTAGAGGGGGTTGTCAAAAATCAGATGATTGGGTATTTTGTTTGGGCCAGTAAGGATTGTATAAATCAGCTGTCAAATGATGATAAAATGTAGCCAGCATATGGACACTGGTATATTTACAGCTTTGGTGAATTTGTTCCTGCTTCCTTTGGGTAGCAATAGCAATGCCAATGCACTGATATTTTTCTCTTCATAAATTCCAGTGGGTTGACACAGCTTAGTAATTGTCTACCTTCAGTGAAGCATAGTGCCATGGATCTTTATTTTGATAAACTTTTTCCCCCATCTGGTAGGTCATGTCAGGGTTGTTGGATGATGCAAGCTTGAAGTAATGCGATATTGCCATGTGCTATATTGTCCTTTCTACTTGCTTAAGCTGTTTATTTCATCATCTGGAGCACTGACAGGAGTGACTTATCCATACCCATGCAAAGAAGGCTCTTCTTGGGAAGACATTTGTTGGAAAAGATGAGACCCTATTTCACAGTCTGAATTTCTTCAGCTGCCTGGCATAAATTCAGAAGGGTTCTCTCCTTTCACAATGCCACATAGGTATATGCAGAGAGATTGATCAGTTTCCCAAGTTTACCCAACATTTTGCTTCCTACACAGCAATAATAAAGTGTGTAACACTCTGGATAAACTAAAAAAAACTTCCAGCTGTCCCAGCCCAAACAAATAAAGCACAATTGTTGGATTGTGTATTGCTATCTAGAAGTTCACTTGTTGTATACCACCGCAAAATTGGTTGTTGTAAATACTAGGTAATATCGGTGTAAGATTTGAGTGTCCCACAAATCTACTTGCATTGTGAAATAATAGGCTAAAATCAAATAAAGACCCATGTAAAAAGATAAATGAGGTTGGCTAGGTAGGAGAACATGGTATTAAATAAAACCATATTATCATTCCTTGGGTTGCCTTAAACTTATGCCATATATTACTAATCTGAGTCTTGAGTTGTCTGCTTCAACACATTCTCCTTTTTTGTCTCGTGCTTGTATCTGATTTTAAAGATGTTATCCAGAAGCCTGATGTGTTGCACAAAAGCCAGGCCCATATTGTCGCTGTTTTGTGGTGTGTGTGCAGGGGGTGGGGGAACCTCCCCAGTGTCATTGTTCAGTGTGATGAAAGAGGCTTTGTAGCGTGAAGCTGTTTCTCGGATGGATTCAAGAACAGTGTCACTTAGTACAATATGTGTTGTGTTGAAATAAGTCTTTTTCAGGCTTAAAAGCAGCAGAGATGGGGGGGTCGCTCCCCAAATCACCAAAGTAAATTTAATTGCTTATACCCTGTTTCCCCCCCAAAAAAGACATCCCCCTGATAATAAACCCAATCGGGCTTTTGAGTGCATGGCAATAAGGCCAAGTGCTTATTTCAGGGTTCAAAAAAATATAAGACAGGGTCTTATTTTGGGGGAAACACAGTAACATAATAAGAGTAATTGAAATACTGCAATGAGAGTATCTAACTAGACTCCAGAAGAGCACTGGTGATAAATGATTACATGAGTCCATATTGTTTGAGAAATATACCAATAGGTTTTCCTCAAATTCATAAAACTGAGGAAGTTGGTTTTAAAAGTGCCAAGAAATATACTGTATTTGGTGAGTTCCACAGTACACATGGAGGTCCCTTGTTGGTTGACAGACACTTTTCAGAGGTTTCCACATTCAGAGGCTGAATTTAAACTTAAGAAAATTCAAGACACGAGAACAGAATTGGTAAATTCATAATTAATTCAATGTTTTGCCCATCTCTGCTTCTAAAATCTAATCTTGGCAGCATCTCTAGTTATGGCAACTGGAAGACAAGAGGGTGAGCAAATATGGCTATCAATAAATATTCATAGGCAACGACATAGAATCTTGTCCACCTTATTTCCCCATGGCAACTCTTCCAGTGCTTTTTCCTCTTTGTCCATAAGAGGTTGCTTCCATTCATTCAAAAAGGACTCCTAAATCTATATATCCTCCAGATGTATGGATTACTACTCAGAATTCCTCAGCGGGCATGACTGGCTGAGAAATTTTGAAGCTAAGATCTACACATCTGAAAGATGTCCAGGTTAAGGAAGGTTGAAGTAACGCTGCCTAAAAGGTATTGTTGATTCTAACTTGGGAATCTGTCAACTGGGTTCAATATCTGGGTAGCCCAAATGTGAATGTGTTTGTGGGCAAGTGGGAAAGTATGAACGCCATCTTGAAAAGGGGTATCCACCGCTTCATTGATGGTGTGCTGTGGCCTACACCCAGGGAAGCTAACAATTGTTCTTGATCAACACATGTCGGAAGGAACTCTTGCTAAATGTGTTTTAAACAAAAGGAGGTTCCAAGAAGCCCTTAATGTTGCAGATGTTGTCCAACAGAGCTGTATGATACAAGATTGTATTTTTATATATAAAAACTATATACTTTTGCATTTCTGGGAACTCTTTAGCGGGTATGGGGTGTCTCTGGCTTCCGATCACTGTTGCTGTGGGTTCACCTTCTGACAGCAACTATTCCACAGCACAAGCGAATGACTTACTCCTTTCTATGAAAGGCCTTTTCCTCTTGGACAGTGGAAGGCAAGCAATTGAGCAAGCTCTAAGGAATGCAGCCAATGTATTTTGTTATGCAGAAAGTTTGTGGTGCGCCTTTTGTGGTACAGTTCTAAGAAATGACAATAAAAATCACAGTTTACATTGCTGTCGCTCTTCTGGTCTTCATTTGAATAGAATTTACCAGCAGTTACGAACCCTGATGGTTAAGGAAAATCATTTCAATGCTGTACAGATGTTGCCTTTTAGGCAGTCAGTCAATCTGTGTGAAGGGAAATTGGAGAAGAGAACATGGAAAACATTGCGTGTTTCCTAATGTTAGTGCTATACTATAAAGTAGTCCAAACGAAGAAAAATGTCATATGGGTCTAAAGCTGTTTTAATTGAAACAGCTATAATAACAGAATTTTGCAAGTCTGAATATGCTTCCTTCCTCCCTTATCTGATTGTTACCTTAGTAAAAAATATCCCCAGTCTTCCAAACACATTCTCTGTACTCTCTATACCCTGAACTTCTACAACCATAATTTCCTTAGTATTGCCCTTTCACAAGAGATTGAGGATGGGGTGTCAAACTTGTGTCGTCATGGTGGCATCACATGACCTATTGTGACTTCCCCCCCCCTTCGCTAAACCGGGCATGGGCATAGCCAGCATGCAACACATCCAGCCCACGGACTGCAAGTTTGACAGCCCTGCTTTAAAAGTATAATATATGTTTCTCAGAGGTGGGTTCCTGCCGGTTCGGACCGGCTCTATAGAACCGGTAGCGGGAATTTCCCCCCGCTTGCCGAACTGGCATCAATGGCTGGCTGGACATGCCCCCGAACCGGCTCTCTTGGCACCGTAGGTGCCACCATCTTGTTTTTTGCTTCTGTGCATGCGCAGAAGCTTGGTTTTTAGCACTGCGCACACGTGCACGCCCACGCGGCGCGTGAGGAAGCAAACCGGCAGCGAGGTAAGTCAGAATCCACCCCTGATGTTTCTGAGCTATTGTGGCCAGGCTCCTGGGCAGGTCTAAATCTCTGCTGTTTAGAATTAAAAAAATCATTCACACATATAGTGCATTCAGAAAGTATTCAGATCCCCTTCACTTTTGTCAATTTCGTTATGCTGCAGCCTGATTCTACAGTTGTTGAAATTCTTTTTTTCTTCTCATTAATCTACATTTAATACCCCATAATGACAAAGTGAAAACAGAATTTCAGAAATGTCTGTAAATTTATTAAAAAGAAAAAACTTCACATTGGCATAATAAGTATTCAGACCCTTCACAACAACACGTGAAATTTAGCTCTGGTGCCTCCCATTTCTTTTGATCGTTGCTGACATGTTTTTACACCTTGAATGGAGTCAATCTGTGGTAAATTAAATTGATTGAGTGTGATTTGGAAAGGCACACACCTGCCTATAGAACATGCTGACAATGCATACTGTAGCAGAGCAAAAGCCATGAGGTCAAAGGAACTGCAGAGCTCAGAGACCGGATTATTGCAAGGCACAGATCTGGGGGAAGCTACAATAAAATTTCTGGGGCACTGAAGGTTCCTAAGAGCACAGTGGCCTTCATAATTCCCAAATGGAAGAAGTTTGGTGCAACCAGGACTCTTCCAAGAGCTGGTTGCCTGGTCAAACTGAGCAATCAGGGGAGAAGGGCCTTAGTAAGAGAAGTGACCAAGAACCCAATGGTCACTCTGACTGAGCTCCAGAGATCCTGTGTGGAGAATAGAATAGAACAGAACAGAACAGAACAGAACAGAACAGGGATGGGAGGGGATGGGATGGGATGGGATGGGATGGGATGGGATGGGATGAGCAATCAGAGGAGAAGGGCCTTAGTAAGAGAAGTGACCAAGAACCCAATGGTCACTCTGACTGAGCTCCAGAGATCCTGTGTGGAGAATAGAATAGAATAGAACAGAACAGAACAGAACAGAACAGAACAGAACAGGGATGGGATGGGATGGGATGGGATGGGATGGGATGGGATGAGCAATCGGGGAGAAGGGCCTTAGTAAGAGAAATGACCAAGAACCCAATGGTCACTCTGACTGAGCTCCAGAGATCCTGTGTGGAGATAGGACAGAGTTCCAGAAGGACTCAAGCATCACTGCAACCCTTCACTCATCTGGGCTTTATGGCAGAGTGGCTAGATGGAAGCCTCTCCTCAGTGCAAAACACATGAAAGCCCGCTTGGAGTTTGCAAAAAAGCACCTGAAGGACTCTCAGACTGTGAGGAACAAACTCTAAGCGGGCTTTCATGTGACTTTTCTCTTGATAACAGTGTCATCCCCGTGGTCTTCTGGAATTTCTCTAAATCTTAAAATGCTTTTCCTCTTAGTTCCAATAATGCCAAGTTGTCCAAAGCTTTCTCCATCTCTCTGTTTATGATTTCTGACTTACTTTCCAAAACTTCTGCTTTGTCATTAATTTATTTTACATCTCCAACCAATCGTCCTACAGATCATCATCTTTCATATCCGTTTTTATCTCTGCAAATCTTCCTTTCATTTTCTTTTTAACAGAATTCAAACTATTAGCAACTGTACAAGAACTGCAAAATGGGGAAGAATTGGTCTCCGTGGGTTTGGTGCTATGTGAATCTGAGCAGTTTGGAAATGTTTCAAATTCTTGTGGACAGGCTGGACTTTGATAAATATTCTGCACGTTTGAGGAGAAGGTGCCATTGCTGAAAGGCCAAAATCAGTTTGTTTAAAACTTCATATTGTAGTTGGAAAGAGTGATGAGGAAAGAAATGTACAGGTAATCCTTGACTTAGAGCCATTTCTTTAGCGACCGTACAAAGTTACAACAGCACTGATAAAAGTGGCTTACAACCAGTGGTGGGTTGTAAATGATTTTGCTACCGGTTCGCACTCGCGCACGCGCACAACGCTTCTGCGCATGCGCAGAAGCGTCCCGGGTGGGTGGGCGGAGGCTCCCGCTGCCGGCGCTACCGGTTCTAAGAACCAGTCCGAACCGGGAGCAACCCACCACTGCTTACAACCAGTCCTTGCATTTACAACCGTCATAGCACCCCAAAATCACATGATCAAAATTCATATACTAGGCAACTGGCATGCATTTACGATGTCGCAGTGTCCGAGGGTTATGTGATTCGCATTTGCAACCTTCCCAACCAGCTTCTGACAAGCAAAGTCAATTGGAGGGAAGCCTGATTTGCCTAACGATCATGTGATTTACTTAACAACTGCAGTTTTAACCATGGCAAAAAAAGAGTCGTAAAATCTGACATAACTCGCTTAACAACCACCTTGCTTAGCAACAGAAATTTTGGTTCCAGTTGTGGTCGTAAGTTGACAATCACTTGTACAGGAAAGGATGTAGTTCTCCAACTCCGGATCACGTTTTAAAATTTAACAAAAGGGCCATGAGATCTGGATATCGGAGAATAGAATAGAATAGAATAGAATAGAATAGAATAGA
>QLTV01004081.1:1348068-1360039 GCA_003457575.1 Thermophis baileyi | reverse complement strand
ACTCAGGCAAGTCCACCCAGTGTTTCACATTAGTTTACTCAAGCAACCTCAAACCTCGTCAATCAGACCGCCTGTATCTGCACCACCTGTTCCAATCATGATAGAAGGAGAACAACACTTTGAAATCAAGAAAATCCTGGACTCTATGACCCACAGAGGGAAAACCCAATACTTAGTTGCTTGGAAACATTTGCCCCCATCCCAAAACGAATGAGTCGCTATCCGGTTCTCAGAGCAGTTGATAAAGAAAACATTTTCACACTTGTGTATTGGCTAGAATCTGCATTCTGGCTAATGGGAGGGGTCTCCACTGCTTTAACTCTACCTGCGTTGCCTAAGGGTATTCAGACGTTGCTTTGAATGGACTGCTTTCACTTCTGCTTAATAAAAGATCCTTTTGAACTACATTTGCTCCGAAGTTCTCGATTTCTTCAGTTAGACGTAGAGGCGTTCCTTACAAGTGAACTGAAATCTAAATGGAGAGTGCCACCTTCTGACAAAAAGGGAAACTACAAGGAAGTGATTGGGTCTTTTTGATAACCTCTAGGTGTATTCGAATAGAACTGAATGTTAACCTATGAAATACAAAGAATTGGGACCAATTTACTCCTTGAAGGGGAGCTTAAAGACTAAATAAATAGTTTTTGCACTGTTGGATGAAAATTAACTTTCTTTAAAAAATAAAATAAGACATTTAAAAAGGAGAAATGAGTGGAATTGTCCAGGAGATGGAACCAATCTTTCAAAATACAAAAGACATCATGGACAAAGGATTTAAGGACATTATGGAAAAAATGGAAAATATTATACGAGGGATGATGGTGACAGACCAAGATGTCCAGGAAAGGGAGGAGCCAAAAGAAGAAATGAAGAGGACAGAGAGGAGATTACAATGAAAATAATAGTGATTGATGAATTAAACCATGGGGAAAACATACAAAGAGAGTTGGAAGATATGTTTGAAGTGGAGGCAGGGACCTCAGTAGAAATTTTAGAAAATAGACAGTGGATGAGGGTAGAAGTGGGAGGAACACTTAGATTGGACTTCCAAGAAATAAATATAGATGGAGAATTAAGAGAGGAATGGGGGAGGCAAGTTAAAAAAAAGCGTAACAATTGAAGTATCGAAGCAGGCAAGAGACGATGGGTAGATGATTATTGTTTTCTTTCTATATTGCTGTTTTGACTTGCTTTTCCGCTTTCCTCTCTTTTTTTGATTCTTCTCTCTCTCTCTCTCTCTCTCTCTCTCTCTCTCTCTCTCTCTCTCTCTCTCTCTCTTTCTCTTTTTTTGTCAGTTCTCTTTTTTTTTTTTAGGAAAGTGACTTGATTAGAAGTAAGACAGGAAAGAAAGAAAAAGCCTTTTCATATAGGGTGACATACTTAATAGCTAGAGTAAGTGATAGAAATAAAGGGAATATTAATGTATACATTTTTATTTGATAAAATGAAAGTAACAATGAGAAATAGGTGGTATATTTGAATAATGGTATATTGTAATCTAATATGGATGTGTATTGTTATTAGAAATACGTAAGTTGATTGAATGTAATAATAATGTTTAATCTGATTAGTTTTATTTGTATTGGAATGCATGGTGCCCAGGTGCCACACTGTTCACGCATTGATTTGACATTTTTATAAAAATTTAAAAAAATAAAAAACTTGACAAGCTTATATAGTTTTGGTAATAGTACACATATTTTTGTTGAGTTATAATCTTTCATTATTTAGTTATTCAATATTTCAATATGTTATTTTTATGGCGATCACCATATTCTGAGTGTCATTCCCTTTACTACAAATAAAATATTATTAATCATATTTGTTACATTTAGCAGGCTTATATGGTTCTAATAATAATACACATATTTATGTTAACTTATAATCTTCCATTATTTAATTATTCAATATTTCAATGTGTTATTTTTATGCCAATCACCATATTATTCAAGCATGCTTAATAATACCATCATTCAAGTTCTGATTTCCCCTCTTGTTATTACTTCATCTTATTATATAAAAATGTGTATTCCATTAATCCCTCTCTCTCTAGTTTCCATCCCTATTCTAACTTTTAAATATGCCACTATTATATTTAAAAATATTTCCTTTCTATCCATCATCTCTTGCCTGCTTTAAAGCTTTAATTGTTCGTTTCTTAGCTTGCCTCCCATATTCCTCTCTTGGATCTTTATCTCTATCTGCTTCCACATCTTGACCAATCATTTTAAACATTTCTCCATTCTCTGCTGTATTCCATTGTCTAATTTTCAAAATATCTACTCTTGCCCCTATCTGTCTTCCAAAAAAGTCTTCTGGCATCTCCAGTTCCTTTTTTAATTCCCTTAAAATACTCTCCCCTTGGCTTGTTTCATCAGTCATTATTATTTTTGTTGTTATCTCCTTCTTGTCATCTCGTTTTATTTGTTGGTTTATCTGTTCTGTTTTTTCATCTACTCTTTCAATTGGCTCCTCCTCTTCCTGGGCATCTTGGTCACTCCTTGTCCTTTGTATCATGTTTTCCAGCTCTTCATCTATGCTCTGCATTTTATTCATAATCTCCTTGTAGCTTCTTGTCAAAGTATCCTTAATATTTTGAGTTATCGATGCTGTTTCTTCCCAAATTTCACTCATTTCTTGCTGGTGGAGCATCTCGTTTAGTTTTATTTTGTCCCTCTTTTGTCCAATAATCCAAAAACCATATATTCAAACCTAAAGTCACTTCTCAAAAAGTTCAATATTCATGAATCTTTATATCCCAAAGCTAATCTACTTGTTCCTCTGGATAGTCCCAAATTTTTTTCCAGAACCTTCATAAGTCCCTCTATAAATTCAGTCTTGTGTTGTAGCCTTCAGGGGTCACTTTAATAATAATGTCTTTCTTATTCTCACGTTAAAATCTCCAATAGCCAAATATTTCCAGGATTTGAGGAATGTGTTATGCCTTCCTTTTGTCAGCAGGTGGCACTCTTAAGTCAAATTTCAATATTAACCAGTTTTATCCAATTTTAATGGTAACAATCCAAAATATAAAGGTGATGTTAGTTTTTTAAGTAAATAGTTCCAGCATTTTGAAATGCCTATCCAAAACAACCCGTCCAATTTAGAAATCCAATTTTATGTATTTTTAAAAGTTTTGCCTTCTCCCTTTGATTCTTTTTCCTTCAATTTTGAAATTCTTTTCAAAATGTTAAATCACTGCTTTTAAAAATAGCAGTGAGCCTCTCTTTTCCTGGATATTCTTTTTGGGGTTGAGTTTTAAATAAAAAGGATTCTTCTCACCCAGTTCCAGACACTGTTCACAGACTCCGCTCCAGTACAGTTCTTAGGTGTTTCTCGGCTGTCCCAGCTTCATGGCAGCCATCTTTAGGCTGCCTCTTCTCCTCGACATGGCATAGAGGGAAAAAAGCCGGGGGTTCAGCAGGAGAGTTGTGATCTCTCCTGTGACCTCTCAGGGCGCCCCTCCTTAGCTTCGCCGCCCCTACAAGGCAGCTTTGTCTCCTCTCAGAGCCCACAAACAGGGAGAACTCAGCACAGGGAACACGGAAACCCGTTCCCTGCGTCTGATATCACTGCGATGTCAGCCGGAAATCTCGTGTGTAATGTTCTAATGTACAGAAGTTATAGTTAAATGTGGACTCTCTCTGGGTGTGTGAGGTTGAATGTGTATAGTTTTAGAAGAGCGTTCTCTCTCTCTCTCTCTCTCTCTCTCTCTCTCTCTCTCTCTCTCTCTCTCTCTCTCTCTCCCTCTCTCCATACACATACAGTATATATAGTACCTAATGTATCTTTTTGTGTGCCTTACACAGTCTATACTATGTAATGTGTATGTACACATATGGCATATATACATAGGATTAAATAGTGTATTTTGGATGTTCAGTAGTAGTAAATAAATAGAGAGGGAAATTGTATCTTGTTGAGGCCTTTGAGGCGAGTGGCCGGGAGGCAGGGCCGGATGTGATGAGTGACGTCGAGTTGGCCATGCCCACCCAGTCACATGACCACCTGGCCATGCCTACCCAGCCAGTCATTAGGGCAGAGAACCTATTGTTAAATTATTTGAATCCCACCACTGTTGCCTTCCCAACCATAGTGAGAACACTCCATTTTGAGTCTTTGCCAATTGCCATTGGAAGCCCTTCAAGCAACTGAAGTGCAGCCTGGACAATGCAAGCTGCTGTACCCCGAAGAAGAGGCACAGAGCTTCCAGACCCCCCATTCCTGAGATCACAGCCTTTTGGGATGGACTGAGAAAATGGTCAGGGAGAGCTTTCCTCCCATTTGCTTGAGGGTTAGGGATTGTACTCCAGCAGACTGAAGTAGAAACCCCTTCTGGAGCTGGACATTCAACACTGAGGGGAGGGACACCTGGAAGTTGGGAATGGAGTTGGCCTCTTCCAAAGACTTCACATGTACCTTTCTTCACCCAGATTTAAATCTTTATCGTGTCCGCTTAGGGTGGGAAAATTCATATGTTGTTTATATTGCAGTGCCCAAATACATTGCTCTGCATCTGTTGCTCCTTGTTGGTGTACAAAACCAGTAGTTGTAGTTTTTGGAATAATGTCTTCTTCAAAGGAAAGCTTATACAAGGAATGCAAGAAAACCTTTAGTTGTGTCTTTTTATACTATGTCAGGATCTCCAATTCAGGGGTGAAATCTAACAGGTTCTGACAGGTTCTGGAGAACTGGTAGTGGAAATTTTGAGTAGTTCAGAGAACCGGCAAATACTACCTCTGGCTGGTCCCAGAGTGGGGTGGGAATGGAGATTTTGCAGTATCCTTCCCCTGGAGTGGGGTGGGAATGGAGATTTTGCAGTATCCTTCCCCTGGAGTGGGGTGAGAATGGAGATTTTGCAGTATCCTTCCCCTGCCATGCCCACCAAGCCACACCCACCAAACCACACTACGCCCACCAAGCCATGCCCACAGAACCGGTAGTAAAAAAAATGGATTTCACCACTGCTCCAATTCCTTAAAATGCTCACATTCCATAATGGTTACCACTGAACTAAGAAGGGTCAGGTTGACTGAACTCGAGATTTACTCAGTCTTCCATCCTTCTGAGGTTAGTAAAATGAGGACGTATATTGTTGGGGGCAGTATGCTGACTCTGTAAAGAGTTTAGAGAATGCTGCTAAAGTACTGTGGAACCGTATATGAGTGCTAAGTGCTATTGCTATGGGAGATGACTGAAATATTGCAGAAAAGAGATTTTTATTCTGTGTATCTTGGATGATCCATTCCAGAAAACAGTTTCCTAAAATCAATATCATATTCTGAAGGCTCCACTACCATCAAGTTTGTTCTTACTGTGATCTTATCTTGGAAGAGAAAGGGGCAGTTGCAAGCAGATTGCACATAGTTGTGGAGAGAAAAGAAGATCTTATCTACCTACCTTCAGAAGAGGCATCCTGAAAGCCGAAAATTAGCAGTCCAAAAGTGAGGAGCATGTAGTTGAAATGCATCATGGTGATGAAAATAAGTATCTGATGCTGAATTGAGCCATTTTATAGATTATTCAACAGGGAATTCGACCGGGGCATTCATTTGGTTGGAACACCAAGGTCCAGTTCTCCAAAATTTGAATAATGCTCACATCCCAAAATGGTTACTCCAAGGACCGATAGGGAATATTACAGAACTGTCAGTGTTGTTATTGGGAAATATTTTTTTTAGAAGTTTATTGACTTCTAAAGTCAATCACTCGTTCATGTAATTGGAACACTGAGGTCATATCTAATAACTGTGAGTACAGTTCCACCTGTCATCCATAAGTAGGGACATACAAACCATAGCAAATGAGTAAAGTCTATGGAGGTTCTCAGTCATCCAGGTCATGGTTGTCCCGCTTTTTTTCAAGAGGCAATTGGACTTTCTGTTTTTTGTTTGAAGATGTTTCGCTTCTCATCCAAGAAGCTTCTTCAAATGAGCAAATGAGTAAAGAATTGTACCTTAATTAAATTGAAGCCATGAGGAAAGAGATAAAAAGGAAACGGCTAGAATGATTTTGCACCACCTCCCCTCAGTCTCTATATCTTTCTATCCTTGCAAGCCAATTTTGTTTTTACCACCTCCATAGTCTGCTGTGTATTTACACAACAGTAGTGTCTCATTTCTTTAGACTCTCATCTAATCCAATCTTGACTCCAACTCTTTGCCTTCCTTATGAGCCACTCGCTTTTTCTTCATATATTTGCTTTTCAGTTTGATTCCCCTTTATTTACTCTGTCAGACTGAATCACTTTCATTCAGTTTTGTATTCATTATGCCCCACAAACTCTTGATCCTGTCCCTTCTTTCTCTACCACAAAAATACTTTAGGAAGCTCTTTAGCTTTCTGGGGTGTTCCTGCCAGGCTTCCCAAGTTTTAGTTCCTATAACAAAACATACTCTTACACAGTCATTTCCTCTTATTTTGTGACAGTCAAGCACAAACCACCGTCCTTCTTTCTACCAGCCTTTGAAGATGCTAAAATTTCAAAATGTGTTATCCCATCTTTAGTACACATTTTACCAAGTTTCATGGCCAGCTCGGCCTCTGTTGAGGAAATCAATAATGAGCACCATTTCTAGAGTACCTGGATGAACTGCTGCCTGAGTTGCTGCAGGATGAGGAAGTTGTGCTGTCCAGCAGGGGTGGGTTCTAACTTACCTCGCCACCGGTTCGCTTCCTCCCGTGCCACGTGGGCGCACGCGCGCTTTGCGTGCGCGCATGTGCAATAAAAAAAATTTTTAAAAAATTTTAAAAAAAGCTGAAAACAAGATGATGGCGCATGCACAGTGCCGGCAACTCAGCTTCTGCACATGCACAGAAGAAACTTTTTTTAAAAAAAATTCCCAAAAAAAATTCCAAAAAAAAAGATGGTGGTGTCCACGGACCGGCACCGACCGAACTGGCTCCGTGACGTCACCAGCGGGTTGCTACTGGTTCGAACCGGGAGGAACCCACCTCTGGTGTCCAGCAACCAGGAGACCCAGCTGGTGCTGCTGCTACTCTCTGTAGATGAGGAGTCTCAGTAAGGACTCACCACTGGGAGAGCAGAGCAAGAACATTCTGCAAGGCTCCTTGCAAATAAGCAACCCTGGGGTTGCTTCTATTTAAGAAGAGCAGAGAGCTCAAGACTCTCCATTGGCAACAACCGATTGTTTACCCAGACTCTGTGTGCTTTTCCTTCTGAAATCTTTTGACTTCGGTCTAACGTAAGCTCCCCCCACCCCCAAGTCAACCAGACAGGGGAAAAAAGGGTGAGCTTATTCTGCTTTATTGTAAGAGAATCTTGCGAGTCCAAAAGTACAAATCTCCCACTGTTTCATTTTAACCACCTGATAATTTAGAGTGAATCTCTTCTAAGTGTCTTTTTCTGCCCGTGATTCAGTTATGGGCTTCCCCTGGCATTTATCTGATTCTTAGCTAGGAAGCACTTCTTCCCCTCATTTTCTAAGATCATTCTGACACATACCATTACATCACCCTCATCCTTCTTGTCCCAAATTCCCAGGGGAAACAGATTGTGGGCTGTGAGAATGAAATTTTTATTACTTTTATTTATTTGTGTGATTGTTTAATTTCTATAGCAGTCCATCTCAACTAATTGACTCAGGGCTACAAACTCTTCTAAAATGTATGTGCTCAGGATCACAAGTGGCATCCCTAAATTTTCTCTTCCCGTTTATGTGACAGCTGCCACTCCCTCAGGAATCTGTGGTTCACACTCACATCTTGTATGCCTGGTGTGGAAGAAGCAGATGTGCTTCCCCTTACTCAGTCTCTTGCTGTTCCCGAGGCTCCCTCCACCCCATAGATCAACTCTTCCTGCTCGTCTTGATTACCACCTAACTTCTGTAAGGCCAGTAGTAGCCAAGGCCAGGTTTGCAGGGATATTGGTTGTGACAGCATTGTAGCAACAATGGAACATGGACATCCATTGCTGCCTTCTTTCTGATTCTGGATAGCCTTTCCAGTGTACCACGTATTTGACCCATTTGCCTTTTGCCTATAGTGTAACACAATTTCCAGCTCCTATTCTTCCTCCTTGTTTGTTAGAATGGGGAAGGGGAGTGGTCCATGAGTGCAAAGGAGCAACCACTTTCAAAAGGAAATGCTGATGGAACACAGGGTGAACTTTTATTGAAGCTGACAAAAAGCTACTGGGTTTGTTTCATTTCATTAGTAATAAACAATCAATAACTTTTAAGGCCTGTTTCTTGGAAGTTCTCATGGATGTTGTAAATTTGTAGACAGTCACACCAAATCCTCTTCTGCAATTCTAGGTCTCTTGACTATGTGCATGTGCTGCTTTCTTGTAGGTAGCCTTTGCTAGTTTGAACTGTTCCTTTAAGAGGCTTTGGGTTGCTTTTCACTCATGTATGAAATTTGTGTTGCGAGGGACTGTTCTTTCTTGTCTGGCTTTTGGTAAGATGTGTGGGTGGAAACCATACGTTGCCTGCAATAGGGACATATTGATAGAGGAGTCTGCAGAATTCTTGAAAGCAAATTCAGCAAGATGTAAGACCGTGATGGCGAACCTATGGCACACATGCCACAGGTGGCATGCAGAGCCCTCTCTGCGGGCACGCAAGCCGTCACCCCAGCTCAGCTCCACCGGGCATGCATGCGTGCCTCCCGCCGGCCAGCTGATTTTCAGGTCTCTGCCATGCATGCACGGGGGCGGGGCGCATGTGGGAGATGCACACACATGCGCGGGGGTGGGGGAACACAGTGGGGGTCACGTGCTCATTGCATTATGGGTTATAAGTGCAGGGAGGCCTACTAGGCCCAAAACGGGGTGCGGTGGGGTGCGGCACAGCCCCTCCGCAGCCTGTTTTTGCTCCCAGGAGGCTTCAGGGAGGCCTACTAGGCCCAAAACGGGGTACGGGGGGAGCATGGGAGGTCATGTGCGCATACGCAGGGGGCAGGGGGAGCACAAGGCGGTCATGCGCACATGCGCAGGGGGGGCAGGGAGCACGGGGGGGAGGTTGCCTCCTGCAACCCTCTGCCAGCGAAAACGGAGCTCGGAAGGGCCGCACGCAGCTCCTCCCGAGCTCCATTTTCGCTGGCAGAGGCACCGCGGGCCGGTCCTTCACTTTTTCCAGGGCAGCCCCATGGGCCAGATCTAAGCCCCCTGTGGGCCGGATCCGTCCCCTGGGCCTTCAGTTTGACACCCCTGCTCTATATCTAAAGACAGGATCTGTAAAGATTTGGAGCCGCTTCTTGGACTTTGGGGTTCTTTTGCAAAGAATAAAATAGGCCAATTCAGAATTTGTTCTTGTGAATATACACATGATATGACTTAGTAACTTACATATTCTAATAGGCAAACCGGCTGCTGAAAGAATCTAGTAGAAATAGAAGGCTTAGAAGCTTAGCAGCGTTTAGTAGGATATTGTGGTAGAAAGTATAAATCCTGATTCTTAGTTTTGCTAGAGGCCAGATCAGCATTGTGGTTGTCCTCTGGGGGCTGGGGGGGGGAGAAGGGGCGTGGCTGGGATGGTTGTGGCCAACTGGGCGTGGCCCGGGGGCACGGCCATCTTGATGTAGCTCGTGTGGTGGTGCCTATGGTGACTGAGCGGGGTTGGGGAGAGAATCCAGGGGTCTCCAGTGGGTGGGGTGGGGGGCAGGAGGCTTGTCCTGGGGGATGAGGTGAGGCAAGGCAGGGGGCGGGGCAGCTACAGCCAATGTGCCTTCAGCTGCTTTCGGTGCTGCTCGGTTTCCCACCCCAGCCCCGCCAGGCTGGTCTGGTGGGGGGGATTGCCTTCCACCTTCTCCGCCGTACCATGAACGGGGATTGACCATCCCTCAAGCTCCGTCGCTGTCAAAGTAAATCCCGGGCGCTGCGCTGCAATGGACAGATGAAAAGCACAGCTTTTGTCTGAAGGAGGAAGAGGAGCAGGAAGAAGAAAGAGGGAAAGCGGCCGAGTGAGAAGCACCCTGGGATGGTGTGGGCTGGGCTGAAGCGATGTGGGCTGGCCCCTTACAGTTTCCAGGATGGCCACGTGGGTCGGATCTGACCTCATCGTGGGCCGGATTCAGCCCACAGGCCTTGAGTTTGACACCCCTTTGCTAGAGCATGCTAGGAAGAGAGAAAATTGAAATGGTGTGCAAAGAGAAAGATTCTCCAGAACCCATGGAAGAGAGAAGTTGTATGGCAATGGAACACAATTTAGAAGTTGTGGTGGTCACAGGAATAGAGGACATGTTCCTCATGTAAAGGGTAAAGGTCCCACAAAACATGTACCAGTATTATTTTTTTCAGAAAGGTCTTACCATCCAAATTCTTACATTTGTGTGAAGGGCAGGTTAAGTGCCTTTTTTAAGTGCCTTGTTGGGCAACAGGATTCTACTAGAGTACAGGTAGTCCTCGACTTATAAAAGTTCATTTAGTGACCGTTCAAAGTTACAACAGCACTGAAAAAAGTGACTGATGACTGCTTTTCACACTTACAGCCGTTGCAGCATCCCCATGGTCACATGATCAAAATTCAGATAGATGGCAGCTGGTTCATATTTATGACGGTCGCAGTGTCCTGCCATCATGTGATCCGCTTTTGCGACCTTCTGACAAGCAAAGTCAATGGGGAAGCCAGATTCACTTAACAACCATGTTACTAACTTACCAAGTGCACTGAACAACTCTGGCAAGGAAGGTGGTCAAATGGGGCAAAACTCACTTCACAAATGTTTCACTTAGCAACACAAATGTTGGCCTCAGTCATGGACATAACGCGAGGACTACCTATAATCATACAAGGATGGTGGTCGAAGGACACTAGATCTGTTTCTTTTCTTCTGCAGACTGCAGAGAAAACAGTAGGAACCTGTTGGGTAATTGGCCTTGAAAAAAAGAATTCTCATTAGAAGCATCACAATACAATTACTTATCCAAGTAGCATAGTTCTGAGGCTAGCTGAAACTCTGCAGGGAATTCTTCAAAAGCTCTTTGCACTTACCTGGATCTATACTGGTTTACACTCCCGAACACAATCCTCCTGAGTCAAAAAGTTATTTCTGTTGCCGTTGCAGCCACCAAACGTGAATGGTTTACAGGTCTTGGTAGTGCGATCGTAGTAAAAGCGAGGAAATTTTTCGATGCATGGGCCAACATCTAATGCTTGGTCACATGTCTGTAGCATGGATTCTGGGAGATTCAGGAAGATGAAAAGAAGAGAGGGGTGTGTATGAAAGTGTGCTTTTGTGTAAAATTTTGAATGTTTTCTTCCATGTACAACAAGGGAAACTGCAGGCGTGACTCTTAACTATATTAACTATATTAACTCTTAACTATATCTCTTGATTGGCAAACACTATTCACTGGCTGTATTGCTGCCGAAGACCATTATAACATTTTCTTACTTGAAGTCAAAAGAGTCATTAAACTATACGTACCACTAATAACTCCCCAAAACAGGAAAAACAAGCTACCCATAACAATAAGGAAGCTCCAAGCAAAAAAAAAATCTCTTTGGCGGAAAAACAAAACTGGCTACACAGCCAACTTCAAAAGCCGTTACAAAAACTTATGCCAACAAATAAAGACTGAATGCACCAATTACCATATCAATCAAGAGGAAAACCTCCTGTTCACGAAATCCAACCGTGCATTCTACAATTTCGTAAACAACAAACTTAAAGACACGAGAACCATCCCACCCCTAAAAGGACCTAACAATAAAGACTGTAATGATGAAACCGTTAAAGCCAACCTCTTTAACACATTCTTTGGCTCAGTAGTTGTAAACAGCAACAACTTATGTCCAATATTTCCTAGTAGAACCACAAACAATTACAATGACCTAATACACGTTGATTTCACAGAAGACATGTTGGAAAGGCACTACCCAATCTAAAACCATTTCTATCTATTGGACCAGATGGACTATGTGCCTACTTCTTAAAAAAACTTTCCACTGCCCTAGCAGAACCACTGGGCATAATTTTTGATAAATCTTTCAGGACTAGTTCCCTACCC
>QLTV01004081.1:1292564-1303782 GCA_003457575.1 Thermophis baileyi | reverse complement strand
GCTCTTCCGTTCTTGTCTGTGTGTGTGTGAGTGGGTGTGTGTGTTTGTGTCTGTGTGTGTGTGTGTGTGTGTGTGTGTGTGTGTGTGTGTGTAAAAGGAGCTGCTCCCGAGTTTCCCCTCAGTGCAGGTGTGTGTGTGTGTGTGTATAAGGGGAGCTGCTCCCGAGTTTCCCCTCTGCAGGTGTGTGTGTGTGTCTCCAAAGCTTGATATTTCCTCTCCCCTCCATTTCCCCGCTTTGCAGCACTTGCAAAGGGGCTCCCGGTGGCACCCCAGGACTGGCAAAGGCTTGTACAGTTGACTAAGCTATAAATCGTGGCTTGCAAGCTCTCTTCCCCCCCCATCCCCAAATGAAGATTTCCACATGACTCCGAACCCAAACACCAAATAGAAACAATCCCTTTAGGGTTTAGCCCAGGGACAAGCAATTAATTCTCCCAAGGGGCCTCATGAGAACCTGATTTTTCCTACTGTTTTCTTTTGTATTTTGTATTACAAGCTAATAAAAACTGTGAACAGTGAGAAACTGGGACTGCTGTGGCGGGCTGAACCCATAGGCTGAACTGAATTCTGCTCAGTTTTATCCCGTTATATATATATATTTAAAAAACACCCAGTAAATTACGTGGTTTTGATTAGCTGCTACTGCTAAGAATATGTTGCGTCTTATTTACATTTGATTTCTAATATCACAAACTGGACAAGGACAGCCAAAGGGCCACCAGATGTGATTTAGGAGCAGTAAAATGGCCCTGTCTGGTTTAGCCCAATCTATGAATGGAGTGTAATTTGACTGATTCTCTTTGCAGTGAGACATGTTGGCTGTTTTCTTGGGATGATGTAAGTAGGGAGAACAGATTCATTGGAGAAAATGGCAGATTAGGGATCTAAGCCGCCTTCCAAAAGACAATGTTTTGATTATTGGTACTGAAAATCCAGATTGAAGTTAAAATATATATATAAAATAAAACCCCTGCCAATTTGTGTGTGTTTGGGGTGGAATGTGTTAGGTGTGTGTGTGTGTGTCTTTTTGAAGTAGGTGGTTTCTCTGAATTGATAGGTGGTTTCTTTTTTAATCAGGAAGTATGGAAATTTTGTAATGGCAGACTATTTGTCAGCATTAATCAGGGTTGAAACCAGATAGTTCCTGCATCTCAAAAATTCTTTCTGTTCCTGCTTTTCATCTCAGCAGATCATGTTTGGCAACTAACTTACTTCCCAGAAATGTGGGGTGGGGTGGGGGTGGAGGATATATTGTTGATTTGGTGTGGTAAAAGTATTAACCAGAAAGTAAGAGTTCAGAGTTCAGCTGGGTTATAAATGCCTTGGATTTAAATCCTTCACGTGGGAATAGATTGTCCTGGACTCGAGAGTGACTCCTTGGGGGGATGATCTGTATGTGGTGCAGAGTGCAGAGTGGGTGATTAAGGCTTTCTATTATTAGCCTTACGGCCAGTCTCTGATCTGTAACTTAAGGACAGTAAAACTGATTTATACTGCGGTTGCAGTTTGTCCAACACACAAAGCCAAGAGGTGTGGCGGATGCACCATACTTTACTTTACATTGCTCTTTTATCAATCTTTGCAGCTTGCCATATTGTTCCAAAGGTGCTTTTTCGAGAGGCAACTGGACTTTCTGGTTTTTCTTGAAGACATTTTACTTCTCATCCAAGAAGCTTCCTCAGAGCTGAAGAAGCTTCTTGGATGAGAAGTGAAACGTCTTCAAAGAAAAACCAGAAAGTCCAGTTGCCTCTCGAAAAAGCACCTTTGGGACAAACAAACATGACCTAGATGACCGAGAATCTCCATATACATTTAGCTTGCCATATTATGCGACTTGAGATTGATCAGTATTTTGACTTTTTGCGTATGAGTTGTGATTTCTGGAAATTCTGCATTATCTACAAATCATGGTTAAAGTTCAACATACACTGGAGATTAAACTATGCATGCTTGTTTACTAGGCATTTTGATTTAGCCTGCCATCTGTACACTGCACGGTAGCCTTCTCATTTCGTGTCTCTGTGTTTGCTTTCAAATCATTCTTGACTCCTGGCAATTGCCTAGAGAGGTCCCTGCAGATTTCTTGGCAAGATTTTCAGAAGTGATCTTCCATTGTCTTTTTCCTTTATACCAAACTGATCTCCTTCCCCAGTTAGTGTTCTATAAATGTTTTGGTCAACCACTCCAAATTTCCCAGCAAGCATGAGATATCTGGGAATTCTTAAGAGTTCCTAACAAGATGAAGGAATATATAGAATACAAACTTGTGTTTGGTTTTCAAAACAAAAAGAGGAAGGGAAATAGAATGTTGTCAGAATGTTGCTGATGAAGCCCTAAACTCTGAACAGCAAGTCACATTTAATCTACAAGAGGTCACTACTCGATGTCTCAAATCACATCTGAGGATTTACGCAACCTTTTGATGAGAAGACTTCTTGCCAAGATGTTTAATATCTGAAGAATAGGGATAAAACCCTTATTCCTGGCATTCCTAAACTAATCCAGTTTTTATTCTAGAGTTTTAGGCTGTTGAGGGTCTGCTGGATTAAAGGACAACTTGCCTTCAGGGATCTATACATAAATAAATTTATCTTTCCCAATTTTTTTTAAGCCAAGCTCCCTTTTAACCTGGTCTTTTTATCCTTTGTTAGCAGTCTCAAAAGGATTGGATCAGTGTGTTAGTAATTAGTTTGGGGAATTCACTGGGGCTATCTCAGAATGAAAGAGTGAGACTTCAATGTCAAATAGAATTATAGATAGGATGGAGGAAAACTGCAGGAGAAAAATGCCCCTATAAGTAAAAGATGTACCTGGCAGACCTGGGTGTGTGCTTCTGTTATTGTTATATGTCATTACAGTTTTACATTTGTAAATATTTTATCCTATGATAACATCTAACTAAGTATATGAATAGGGGTCTTACCTGAAAAATTTAGTTAGTTGTTAATTGGACTGGGCTGTCAAAAGAACATCTCAAAAGAAGAAAATGGCAAACTACAATTATATTGTAGCCAAGAAAACTACATGGATGTGAGTCATCGGGAATTGGGTTGAACCTGAAAGCATCTTTATTTTAAACAAGCTCTAACAGCAGCATCTTAAATTGTAAAAAAGTCACACATTCTCAGGCAGGAGATAAGGACTGTTTTTTGACCTGGGGTTTGACAGTAGCTAATCTGCACCTATTGTTAATCTCTCAGATGTGCCATGGAATCTTCCTCAAATTTAAAACAGGCACAGAACTAGAATCATCTAGACGTCTTCACCTACACATTTCCATAATCCATTGTTCTTGGTCATGCAGACAGTAGCTGGCTAGTATGGAGGCCCAGACTATGATAAACCTGATCTAATTTAAAGAAATTATTTGGCCCTTCTTGTTAGTCTTCAGATTTGGTTCTTCCTTTTCTTGAGATACTTCTTGGTGTCACATAAAAACAAGGTAGCACTGCTTTGGCCCTTGATCAGCAGGTGAAGTCATTAGAAATAATGGGCTTATATTTGAGTTCACAACCTTGGGAATTCTGGTCAGTGTCCATATTAAAAGCTTGTGCATCTTCTCTTGCTTGGAGAACATAGCTTCCTGATATAAAACTTCTTTCATCCTAGAAACTGGATGGCTTCTAATGCGAATCTCAAGCTGCACAAAGGAATTCTGCTGGAGGACGGCATGCCAGCTGCAAAGAAGCCTAGGTAGGTGGGATACTTTCAAATGGATCTCTGTAGCTGCTGAATTGGGAGTGAAAATAAACGTTGGCCCCTTCTCTGGCATGTGTAGGGAGATATTCTTCAAAGAACAGTTTTCCAGACTGAAATTTGCACTTAAAAATCCTCATTCCAGCAGGCAGTTCTACTGTATCCATTTTTCATTTCACACGGGGAATACTTCCTTTAGGTCAGCTTCTATTTTTCCTCTGCTTTTAGTTCAGTGTAGCTAACCTTGCAAACATAACCACCAGAGTTGTTAAGACTGTACAGTTCTGTCACTGCTATCCTTTATAGAACTGCAAGCATTCTGGCTGTTTTCCAGTCATTAGTTCACAATACAATCTACTTCATGGCACTCTTAGGACCATGAAGGGGAAGGACCAAGTACTTAAGATCCTAGGAGAAAAGGCAAGAGAGAAATGTAATCATGAATTATGCTCACATCTTCCCTTCTGTCCTCTTTGGTTGTAGGAAACTCCTGCCAAGTCTAAAATGCAAAAAGCCCCAGGATCTAGTCCTGGTGATTGGAACAGGCATCAGTGCAGCAGTGGCTCCCCAAGTGCCAGCCCTGAAGTCTTGGAAGGGCTTAATCCAGGCCCTGCTGGATGCTGCGATTGACTTTGACCTACTGGAAGAGGAGGAGAGGAGGAGATTTCAGAAGTGTCTCGAGGACAATAAAAACCTCATCCATGTTGCTCATGATCTGATCCAGAAACTGTCTCCTGTGAGTTGAGGCACCCAGAAGAGAATCTTTTGCAGGCTTGAAATAAAAGATACGCTTAAAATAGCTAAGCTGCAGATGGCCCGCTAAGGATGGATGGCTCTGCAAAATTCCAGCTGTCCAGTTGAATGTCATTGGCAGCAATGCTTTGTGTTGAAACCGGAAGCACAGTTGACTCACTCACTTCCAGTAAGGCTAATGGTCCTGTTTTGAGTTCCATCTTCAAAGAAGGCTGAGCATTATGGCTGTGCCTCCTCTAATAGTGTCACTGTGACACATTCCTCTGCTCATGGTCTTTAACCAGTAACATTAAAATGTGCATCCATAGAAGATCCCCGCACTACTTTTAAAAGAGTCAAAATTGGGTGGAGAGAAGAAGCTGGGCATCCAAACTAAGTTGATGTTGGTAACCTATGTCAGGTTAAGGTATGGAGTCTGGTGATGCATGTCACCTTTTTCCTACCTGATGCCTTTGTGTGTCCTCTCAATTCCAGTAACCACATTATTTAGGATGATGAGAATTGGAGTTCAGCACATCTGGGAGGCTACACTGCTTGGGGCAGGTGGCGTGAGATTCTGATCTTGGTGTGTCTTGTTTCCTTTGCAGCGCACAAGCAATGTCCGTTCTTCATTCTTCAAAGACTGCTTGTATGAGGTCTTTGATGACCTGGAGTCCAAGATGGAAGACACGGGGAAGCGGCTCCTGAGGTCAGTGCTTCACCTGATGGAGGACGGCGCCCTTGTTCTGACCACCAACTTCGATAACTTGCTGGAAATTTATGCAGCTGATCAAGGGAAACAGCTTGAATCTCTTGACCTCACCGATGAGAAAAAGGTAACGGTGTCCCTTTTCTTGTCCTAAGAGGAGTCACATCTTGTGGAGCAGTCTCCCATGAAAAAGTTTAATAAGCCAAAAGTGGTAGGATTTGGAAACTGCACTAATCCAAAAGCAAATAAACTGTGTTGTGGCTTAGCTTGATACACGAACACTGTCAAAATGCACATTGCTTGCTTTGGTTCTCTCCCCAATAGTGAAATTCCAAATGAAAACTTTACTCTAGAGAATCTATAAACTACTGTTGATAGCTGAACGCCAACATGTTGTATATTTGTATCAATAATAAAAGTTCCAAACCACACAAAAAGCAATCAAAATATAATGTCCTTGAAATTACACATTTTATAGTCTCCTTTCTACTTCTGAAAACTTGGAAACAAAGTTTGAGAGCAAGAACGAGACCGCAACAGAGACATGAAAGGGAATTAAAGTGTCAAAGTAACAAATAGTGATCATGAAGTTGCTATGATTTTAGAATGGGCATGTAGCCTTCCAGCTGTTGTTTCACTGCAATTTTCAGCCTAGATGCTTATATTGAATAGGTTCTTGAGTGGGCACAGGAGAAGAGGAAGCTGAGTGTTCTTCATATCCATGGAGTCTACACAAATCCCAGCGGAATAGTGCTTCATCCTGCTGGTTACCAGAACGTCCTACGCAACGTAGAAGTTATGGTGAGACTGGCAGGTTCTTTTTAACTGTTGTTGACTTTGGAATGAAGATTGTTTGCAGTTTTTGATGTGTGAGTTTATAAAAATTTAGAAATAGCCGTAGTGTTGGAGCGGCACATTTGAAATTGGAAGGGGAGAAGGAGACAATATATATAGATTCCTACGGAGTCCATCTCATCCCCAATTCTGCCCATCTTCAGCCTGCCATACTAGGCTGGAAATGTCTCCTAAACATACAGAGTTCCTATTCCATATCATCCTGCAGAGAATCAACAATTTGAATCCTGTTTTTTTTTTAAAAAACCTCTGCCCATTGAATTAATCAGGCAGGTTGGAAAAAGTGGAAAAAAACCCAGAACTGGCCAAACCAAGTCACAGTTTCTGTGTTTATCTGCAGGGTTGATTCTGACTTGTTCCTGGCTTGCTTAAGACATGAATGGTTAAGATAATCATGTCTTAACTTTCTCTGTAGACCTTCAGTTCCTATTTGTCTCTGGTCTGATCTCCTCCAGAACAGGTACAGGTTGAGATTTAGAAATGGCTCCATCTTTAGGTGGGAACTAATCCTTAGAATCTTGTCTCAGTACCTTGTAGGAGGTTTTTTTCATCGTGCTGTCTCGTTAATATTGAATCATAGTGCTGTTTACATGGGTATTTGCAATAGCCTTCAAGCAGATGCTTTCACTGTAATTATCTGAGGGAGTTGGCTTTTTACTCTTTCATAATCCTAACTTTCTCTTTCTTATGAAGATAGAGACATTTTATCTTTTTGTTTGTGTGCTTTGTCCTTTAAAGCGGGAGATCCAGAAGTTGTACGAAGCCAAATCTTTCCTGTTCTTAGGCTGTGGTTGGACTGTGGATGATACAACCTTCCAAGCCCTCTTCCTTGAAGCTGTGAAACACAAGTCAGATCTGGAGCATTTTATGCTTGTGCGTCGTGGAGATGTGGACGAATTTAAGAAGCTCCGAGAGAACATGCTTGACAAAGGGATTAAGGTCATCTCCTACGGGGAAGAATACTCGGACTTGCCAGAATATTTTGAGAGGCTGGCAAATGAGATCTCCAATTGGAATCAAGCAGGCAAGAAAACAATTATTTTAATAATGAATGTTTTCCTATATTTATTGGGGGTTTTCAATGGTTGTATGCTGCCCAGAGTCACTTTTTTATGATAAATAAAAATAAATTTGTTTTCTAACAGACGAGTTTACTGGTGTGTCCAGAAATCCCAAAGACAAACAGAACTTATTCATTTCACAGATTTATCAAATTTAGAATCTGGCCATCTCTAGAGTGATGCTGGGTGGTGTACGACCTGGGTTCTTAGCAGGGGTGAAATTCAGCAGGTTCTGGAGAACTGGTAGCGGAAATGTTGAGTAGTTTGGAGAACCGGCAAATACCACCTCTGGCTGGCCCCAGAGTGGGATGGGAATGGAGATTTTGCAGTATACTTTTCCTGCCACGCCCACCAAACCACGCTCATAGAACCGGTAGGGAAACATTTTGAATTTCACCCCTGGTTCTTAGGTGTGCCCCCTCTCCCCCAAGAGTTGCCTTTGAGTTCTTTTTAATGCGACAGATGGGGATAATTTATGAAGCGCAGTATTAACTGTGTTCTAAACATTTAAATGTAATGTAGGTTACAATTTACAACAATCAATATAAATTACATACACAGCTTAATCTGGTTCAGATTGTATTGGACCTATCCACTTTTTAGAAGTTTAGACTCTGAGGTTTTCCAAGTAGAGATTTAGTTTAGGTGCTAAAAATGCTTCTGGATTTCTTTCATACATTCTTTGACCTTCCACTCTGTTTTAAGATAACTTTTTTTTCCCTTCCTTCTAGGTTCACGACAGGGGGGACAACTGAATGGCACAGATACTGTGCGTATTGAAAACAAAGGTACAGAACTTACTTAATATTCAGAATTCCTTGCAGTCAGCTGGGAAGATGAATCTTGCTAACCAGTAGCTACCACTCACACTAAAATTGTCTTTTTGCGTGTGGTAGTAGCTTAGGACTCAACATAGCAGAAAGTACCTTACAGGGGATGGAAGGTGCCCTAGGAAGAACGGCAGTAGATGCTTCCCTGCTTCAAAACTCCCAATAAGCCAGATTAAGGTGTTTTTTTGTGACGGTTCTGTGTTAGCAGAGAAAAGTGAAGAAAAGCAATAAATCCAATGGTTTTTACTGCCACCGAACTAATTTAAAAACTTATTTTGTTTCTTAGGAAGGAATACTTGTTAAAAAGGGAACTGCCATGTTTTACAGGACACCTTAGCCTAAGTAAGAACTGTCTGAAACATGGTTTGGTCAGGTGAAACAGATTGTGTGTTCCCGTGTGTAGAGTAACTAGGGCAATATCCAGGTGTTTGTCCATTCATTTGCCAGAGATTGGACCAACTGGATGAGACCTGCAGGACCCATTGATATTGTTCCTGATTAATTAATGCAGAAAAACACTCCTGATCGCTTAATAGACCCTGATGCTGAGGAACAGGAAGCACATTCCACAACATGTTTTCCCAGTTCTGTTCATTGTAAGATCCCCTTGTGGAAAAAATACCTAGCCTGTTTAAGCATCAAGAATCCTTAGGGGGCGAGAGGTATCACTTCTGCTTAGAGAAGTAATATGATGCATGGAGGATCTGTATTTCATTCACAGACTGGTCCTCTCACCCATCCCTCTTACAAGAGAGTGTTTCTCAAACCTGCCGTTAAGTTACCACTCCATAAACTTGGGGTTCTACAAGAAATATGTATGGTTGAGATAATTGGTGGTTTGCCATATGGTGGTAAACTCAAACCTGTGCCTTTTCAGTCTTCTGGGAGCTAGAAGTTAATTCTGTCCGCCATTTTGTGTGGTTTCCAGCCAGCCTTTTTTATGATTCTCCGTATTCTTAGAATGTCTCCCTTCGGTAAGGACAGACAACAACTGAAGATACTCGGGGAGTAAGTGGCATGCAGGTCCTGTAGTTATATGACTGCATGGCTGGCTGAGGAATTCTGGGAAGTGAAGTCCACACAACTTAATGTTGCTGAAGTTGAGAAACACTGCAGTAGATTAAGCCATTATATCTCCTTCCAAGAGAGATTTTCCCAGAGATGAAGACATGTTTATCCAATCTGATCTCATTTTCTATTTAGGTTTTGTGTCAAAAAACAAAAAACCCAATCCTGTCAAAACTGAATTTATTACCTCTACTTTGATATTCTGTAAAAATTTAGACTGAGCCACGTGAACATTTAAAAAAAAAAGTGAAGGTCTAATTTTCTAAATCTTTTATACTTTGTATAAATTTGAACCTGGGATTTTTTAAAAAGAAGTTCATCTGTCTCTGATTTACATGAGCTTTATGTAAATTATGGCTGCTAATCATGATAGTAATCAGCATAATATGCATACAGTACGTTTGGTTGACTAACTCATGGTTTACATAGCTACCCAAATTCTGGGTTGGTATAGTACAATAGTGTACTATAATAGTTGACTGGTTTACCTGTTCAATGAATGCTGGTCTGAAGCTAGCTTAGCTAGACTTATTTATATTTTGTCTGCTTTTATATATTACTAAATTGTGATCTTTTAAAGCTATTGTTTACTGACCAATTTAATCTGGTGGTTTGTATAGGACACTAAGCCAAAAATAAATCAAGTGAAGGGTTGGTGCTTGTGTGTTAATTTGGTCTTTAATAGACAAAGTGGCAAAGCAACTGGATAAACAAAACTCTTCAGATTTTTGTTTCAACCTGTCCAGTGAACAGGTGGCTGGACAGGGAATGCAGTCCTTATTCCTGCTTGTTCAGATCAAATTACAGGCTTAAAGTAACATGGGGATGTATCCATTCTCAACAACAAGGGCTTCAATGAGTCCTGCTGCTACAAAGCTGGAGGCCCTCCTAAAATCCTACAGACGGGCCTAGCAAGAATAGAACAGAAAGTGAGCAATCTGCACACCTAGAAACCCTGTTGATCACACTTGATCTTAGAGAAGCTGGCTTTTCAAATTCAGGAAGACAAAGAAAAGGTTTTAGAAATTTTATATAAATTTTCAGCAGGCAGCATTCAACTTATTGCACTAGAGCACATCTGCAATGCCGAGCTACCAAGGCGTCTTTGTAGAGACATTGGTGTTATTCAACATAGCACTTTATATCAGGATCAAGAGGCACTCTGAGAGGAGGAGGAAAGGGAGGAACGCAGCAGGCAGCCACCAGGATTATCCCTAGTGGAGGAAGGGGAGAAAGAAGCAGACAGGTTGGTTGGAAAGCAAAAGCCAGTGCAGATGGGATAGCATGCAGTGGCTCCTGCTGGCTGGTTGTGTATCCCTCCCCCCTGACGGGAGAGGCGAGGCAGTGACTTCCAGAGCCCGCTTCTTTATGGGGGGGGGAGAGAAATCATTAAACCCACTCCTTCGGCCAGAAGCTCATCTGCCAAAATTAAAATCCACACAGAGACTTATTTTCCCCTTTTAGGGGAAGGACCCTGTTAGCTGGGGAAGGGGCCAGATAAAGGAGCTGTCCTTAGAGAATCATCAGGGACACAACCATCTGCTTCTCTGGCGTGGACTGAAGATGGTGTGCAAAGATACACGCAGGGTCATCATAGACAATTCAGACAAGCTTAATGCATAAGGGGTTGATGAGAAAACCTTGTGAAGGAATCGACAGCCCTCACATTCATACTTCCTCCTTGGATAACAAATGTACCCTTTCTCTGTTGTGGGATTGTTTTGGTCTGCAGTTGGGGAATTGTGATGAAAGCCAGCTTATGAAGCTTACACCATTGGCAGCCTCTATCTCTGCTCTACACAATAATCGGGGACGGCTAATTTAACTGCTAGGAGAGACGCCATTTGTCCAGGCGTCACCCCTTTGGTTTCTAATCCCCAGAAATGTAATCCAGAGCGGCTGTTCAGGGCCAAGGCAGAATCTGAGGTATGTCAGCCAGCCCAACTCTCTTCCTCAACTCTTATGATACCACTAACCCAGGATGAGCTAGAGAGAGCGAGCAAGGGGGAAAAAAAGGCTTTACTGGACAAGGGAGCATGGAGTAAAGAGATACTCTAGAGTAGGCGTTTTGAGAAAGACTTGTCTCAAAGAACTTTAGAGCAGGACAAAGTCATTTTAAATAAGTGGAACACAACTGAAGACAGGCAGCGCTCACTAAAATTGAACCCCATGCACTGCAGGGAGGAAAGTGTGCAATATGTAAAGAAATGAGGACAGTGGCTTTATTTTGTTTTTTTCTCCTAGTGCTCCTCTATTCTCTGTTGCAC
>QLTV01004081.1:1271319-1292461 GCA_003457575.1 Thermophis baileyi | reverse complement strand
CAGGAAAAGTCACATTGGAAAGCACATTCTAAGACATCGGCAAACAGGAATTTGGTGCAATGATGGATGCTTAGGCCTTCATAAGAGCAGCAACTACAGCCTTGGCATTAAGGCTACGTAGGTCACAGTAGGTCTGTCCAGTTCCCACAAAGACAATCGGTTTGCTAGTGATGTATGTCATGGAGATTGCGGCACCAACCTGGGAAGGAAAGCAAAGGGCACTGTGTTACAGACCTTCAGCGGACCAAGCAAATCAGGATAAACCCGAGAAGCTCTTTTAAGCCAAGCAACCTTATATATCCCCATGGGTATAATTGCAAAGGGATCAATACTTCGGTTGCCATAATTAATGTACAAAGCAAACTGAACAGTATGGATTTTTTTTTCTTTTTTTGCAGCCAGAAATGCAGCCCTTTTGTTCTTGTTCAGGCAAGCAGTGGCCATATCAGGCAAGCAAGGCTTGGAGTTGCTTGCAATTCTTTAAATTCTTGAGCCTTCCATAAAAATTGCTTAGAGCAGTGTTGGCGAACCTTTTTGGCACCTAGTGCCGAAACGGAAGCGTGCACACGCGTGCGGGGGGGGCACTGGAAACCGGAAGATCAGTTCCGCGGCACGCATGCGTGCACCGGGAAGCTGAGCTTCCTGTTTCCGGCATGCGCGCCAGCCAGCTGATCTTCCGGTTTCTGGCGTGCATGCGTGTGCGAAGACCAGCTGGCCGGCGTGCATGCGCCGGCTGGAAATAGGAAGCTCAGCTTCCTGGCGCACGCATGCGTACCAAAGAACTGCTCTTCCGGTTTCTGGCGCTCCCATGCATGCGAAGACCAGCTGGCCGGCGCGCATATGCGCACCAGGACCCAGAAAAGCAATGGGCGATGGCTGGCGTGCCCAGAGAGATGGCTCTGTGTGCCACTTCCGGCATGCGTGCCATAGGTTCGCCATCACGGGCCTAGAGGCTGCCAAGCTGGTCTAAGACACCCCCCAGCCCCAGCCAAAACATGTCAAAGGTTCTGCCTGTCTCAAGCAAGGAATTCAAATGACCCCACGTTTACCTTGTCATCAATGGTGTCGAACTTGGTGAGAACAATTCCATCAATGAGACGTGGGGATTGAGCGATGGAGTAATCCGCAAGAGCTTTGTTAAATTTGACCTGAAGGAGTGGTGGAAGGAAAAAAGGAAATGGGTTTGGAAAAATCTGCATATAAATACACTTTTGTCTTTTGTTCACATTATGTGTGGTAGAACCTTCAGAGTTCCACACAAGTGATCTACAGCCTAATTCCTGAATGTAACATACTGCATGATAACCATTCAAAGGAGAGATGGGTTAGATGCCTGGGTTTGCAGCTTAATGTGAGGCTCAAATCCATTGTCAGCATCTCCTTCCCTCCTTTTTTGGGAGTTAAGGTAAAGGAAGTGAATGACTCGAGGGTTCTTTTGGTTAAAAAAAAACCACTCTCCAGAAGGTTGCCAAATGATGGAAGAGGCACAATCCTCAATGACTTCCAAGATCACAGTAAAGTCACCTGGGAGTTAAACATTTGCAAGTTGCTCATCTCTGGTTTATGGTTTGGATATTATAGTTAGCTTTGATACTGTAATGTGAACCAAACTACGATGGCTCAAGCCATCCTCCACAGATGAGGAAACACTTACCAGCTGATCCACAGCCTCGTTTCCCACCAGAGCTTCACCCACAAACAGAACAAGATCTGGGGTGTTAACTGCAATGAGCTTAGCCAGGGCTGTCATCAAGGGAGCGTTGTCTTGCATCCGGCCTGCTGTGTCCACCAAAACTACATCAAAACCTTGGTTGCGTGCTGGCAAGGAAGAAAGATGGGTGAAATGGTGCGTCCTTGGTAGAAGGAATAAGGCTGGGTCAGAATGGTTTATATTCTGTAGCACCCTCAGAGGTGGAGAGCAAAGGCAGGAGAAGAAGAAAGACATTTCGAGCACCAACATGATTGGGTGGGGCCCAGAAATGTAATCCGTGGACCGTGGGGGGTAGGCCTTACCATATAAAATTGCCTCCATGGCAATGCCGGCTGCATCCTTCCCGTATCCCTTCTCATAAAGCTGCACCATGGTGCGGCCATTGTGGCTTTCTGGTGGATGCAGAGTATTCAGGCGGCGCGTATGAGTACGTAGTTGCTCCACAGCTCCGGCACGGAAGGTATCACAGGCAGCAATGAGGACACTATACCCGTTTTCAATTAGCCAGAAAGAAATCTGGAGGGTGGGCAGAAGAACATGAGCTTGCTAAGTCTTCCGAGCACAAAATCCAATACATGAATAAATTAATATATCTTTAAGGACAGGAGAATCATCTTTCCTGCATTTTCCTCTGAAGTAGGTAGGGATCAAGAAAATGAGCAACATTTTACACCGTGCTTTGTAGCAGAAGACTTTAAGCAAGAAGTGGGCCTCCTATGTCTACATCTCCATAAAATGACCCGGTATGCCAGTCTGAAATCTTGGGATATTAAAGACTTTAGTAGATCCAAAGTTCCAGTTGCTTACAAACACAGAGGTAAGCCTCTACGATACCTTGGCCAAGTTGGTTGACTTCCCAACTCCATTGACGCCACAAAAAGTGATAACGTAAGGTCGGCGGTGAACCTTGGCATCCATCACATCACGCAAGACGTCCACCCGGCGCTGAGGCTGGAGGATCTGCACCAGAGATTCTTGAAGGGCTTGCTTCACAGTTGAGGTCACGGCTGGAAAATTGAAAGCGAGCAATGTATTTCCTCCATATGATGTACTTTTGTAGTGAATATGGAGAACAGATAGACAGTCTGGGACAAAATTAACGAAGGATACCAGCAAACAGCAAACTGAACTACAGCCTAGTTACTCTCTTAAGTATGCCACGTGCGTAATGTTTCTGTGCAGGTATCTCCTTCCACCCTCATCAAAACATACCGAAAACATTTGATGAGATATTCTTTTGGCCGATGATGCTTTGGACTTAATGCCATCTCTTTCTAGGTGGGAATGGAATAGAGCAGAGGTCTTCAAACTTGGCAACTTTAAGACTTGTGGACTTCAACTCCCAGAATTCTGGGAGTTGAAGTCCACAAGTCTTAAAGTTGCCATGTTTGAGGACCCCTGGAATAGAGCAACAGAAATCACTACAGACTGGTACACTTGCAGTATTGCTCTATTGCAGCGGTCCCCAACCTTTCTGTCTTGGCAGCCCGGTGGGGGGAGCGGGGGATGGTTCCATGTGAGAGGCAGGTGTGCATGGAAGAGTGTGCAGCTTGTACAAGTGGAGCTTGGTTCTGAATGGGCTATGGGTTTTGGGCTGCGGCCCGGGGGTTTGGGACACCTGCTCTATTGGGCAAATGGAGTGTTATAGCTCTACTGTGATGTATGCCATCTTTTCTGATTGAAGACTGTGAACAATCTAATCCAGAAAAATCAAGCTATTTTGATAGATGGATTCCACTATGAATGAGTGTATTTGGGTTCATATCCAAGGATGGTCCCAACAGATGAAAATACAATGAGAATCTGCAATACAGGGAAAAGCTACCAGAAAGTTAGAAACACTTACTAGTGAAGGTACCCATCACTTTGCCTTCCAATTTCTTTGCAACAGATTCACACAACTGGACTGCAATTTCAGCAGCAACATTCTTCGCTTTGGGAAAAGAAAAGGCACATTGTGAGTTAAGAATGTAATGTTTCTAGTTCCTATTGTAAGGCACCTGAGTCTTGTAACAACTGAGGGAAGACAGTGCTGCCTACAGTCACTCTAGATTTGAAGCCAGCATCCCTCAGCTGAGCCCTTCAGCTTCTTCTGAGGTCAGGAAGTTACTTTGGGAAATAGTAAGCCCTGGCCATGCAGACCATCTAATGCTTCAAAGATGGAATTAAGCTGTGAATATGAAGGAGGAAAGGAAGTGCAGATGTCACTGATGATCTTATGAAAAAAGATTTCCCTCCAGTTTTCATTTATTCAAGAAAGACAAAGGGACATCTTAACAATCAAAACTATAAGGCCGTGATGGCGAACCTATGGCACGCGTGCCAGAGGTGGCACGCAGAGCCCTCTCTGCTGGCACGCACATCATCAACCCAGGTCAGATCTCCGTGGCGTTTCTTTTGTGAGCTTCTGTTTCCCTGCAAACGACGAAACAGAAGCTCACGAAAGAAAAAGATCTTACCACTTGCCGTGCTGCCAGTGTTGGGATGCCCCGCCTCCCGCCGGCCAGCTGGTCTTGGGTCTGCTGCACATGCGCGTGCATGTTCATGCATGCCCATGCATGCTTGCTCGTGCATGTCCACGCATGTGCACGTTTGTGCATGTCCATGCATGCATGCGTTTGCGCATGTCCATGCATTCGTGCGCACATGCACCTTTCAGTTTGGGCATGTGCACGCACGCAGTTTGGGCATTCGGTGTCTAAAAGGTTCGCCATCACTGCTCTAAGGGCTGTGGAAAGGGGATTTGCGGGCTGCTCGGTTCTGCTATAAATTCAAATCATCCTGAACCCGACTGATGTTTCAAGATATATAGCTTCTACATATCCCCACGGCCTCTATATCTCTCTAAAAAACCAACAGATGATTCTGCAGTATACAGATCTAAACCAAGTTCTGACAGCCCTTGTCCAATCTCCAATATTCCTAGATTAGAAGATTGGAACTTAACTGGAGGATCAACTCTGAAAGCAAGGAAAGTCAAAGGCGTTTGGCTAAGTTATAAACCAAGGAGACTTTGTTCTGAAAATAGAATCAAGAAGAAATACATGACATGATACGAAATGCATTTTGTAAGAAATTTGGGGAGTTGCAAATCTTGAAACCCTCTTTCCTTGCTCTACCTTTCTTTCATTTAGCTTTCAAGAAAGAAACCCATCACTTCCAAAGCCCCAACTAACAACATGGCCAGCTTTTCTGGCTCTGCTGGAGGAATAAGTAGAATGTCTTGATGTAGCATCACTGTGTGAAGTCCAAAATTGGCCAAAGGAATTCAGTCTTACCGATCAAATGATCTTTCATCTTCTCCAGCACAGGCTCCATATCCTCTCTTGACAAGCTTTTAGAACCCACAAGACCTTTCAGCATCCCAAACATGCCTCCAAGACCACTTTTCTTCTTGCTGGAAACAGGAAGGAGAGGTTAACGAGCACCTTTGGGACAACCATGACCTGGACGACTGAGAATCTCCGTAGACATTTAGTGATATGATCTTTTTTTTGAAACATTCTTTCACAACTTCTCTAAGTCACTTTTCAGCAAGCTGATATGGGGTGAACAAAACACCCCAATGTTGAAGAGTACATGAGCTACAAAATATAGAATGGCAGTTGCTAAGGTGCATGTTCCTTCATCAGGATCCTCAACTTGATATCCTCCAATTGTTTTGAGCTTCAGTTAAACATAAGCCCCAGTCAATGTGACCAATGGTTTATGACAGTTGTAAAGCAGAATATCTGAAGAACATCAGCTCATCCTTTTGCAAGCTACCTTCAAACTGACACTGATCTCTTGAAATATGTTCCCAAATCATGAGAACAAAGTCACAGAATCGGGAAAGTGCTTACATGTGTGTGGGCAAGCAAAACCATTTACATACTAAGTATTCTGTGACTAGCATTTGATTTTTGTTTTATTGAAAAGGGAATTATACTACAAGATGGGAAAAGGCACAGACATAAGTATTGGTAAGGGAGACAAAGATTGAGAATTAAGACATATCATGAATATGCTGACTGTCCATTTTACTTCTGGCTTGCTCTTTTCCATATCAAAATAGACCATAATTTCAAGGCCTTAGCATGCCCTGCAGCTGTTCATCATGGCAGTTACTTCTTGTTCCAACACCAGAGCGATTCTGTCTGAAGCAGGACAACTGCAACCAGAGACTGAGTTCACACATTACTCTAAGCTAGTATTTCCCAATCTTGGTAAACTGAAGGCGAGTGGACTTCAACTCCCAGAATTCACAGTAATGATTATGCTGGCGCTGGAATTCTGGGAGTTGAAGTCCATATACCTGAAAATTGCCAAGATTGGGAAACCCTGCTCTAAGCCATAAACTTACGATCCATAAAACCATGGAAACTTCACAATGGCGCCCACACCTGCAAGTTACTACCAGGGATTTTACCTTGTGTTTGAAGAGTTTGGAATCACTTTGTCCTCTTCTCCGGGATCCTCCTCACTATCATACTCAAGATCAAGAAGACGGCCAGGCTCACGACTTCCATCTACCAGCAGCTGAATCGGAAAGAGTTTGTCTTAGGCCCATGAGCAAACATCGCTTATTGCGGCTTAATTAATAAACAGTGGTTAAGCCAGAATTCAGTTAATCTTTTACTTTTGCAAATGTGGCTCAGCCATTGATTAGAACAACGTATTTGCTTTAGTGGCAATGTCTGTACTAATGTCTCATGATACAGAAGCCCTGATAATCTCTGCTGAAGATTTCAGTGCAAGAAAAATCACTTTAGCTATGGAGGTCAAGGCTCCAGACAAAGCCACCAGAAGGACAGGAAAGTGGAGATCTTACCATTTCTGCGTCATAATTCTCCATGGGACAAGCGTCTGTGTTTCCATTAGTAGTGGAGTTACTATAATCAAGTACTTTGGCATTAGAGTTCCCTGTATCCCACACACGGGGCTTCTTCCCCTTGTCCTTCTGAGCATCCGGCTTTGGAGACTTGCTAAGGAAGGCAAAAGGGAAAGTCCTTTAGATCTTCGTACTGAGCTAAGCAGAATTCCTGTTCCGAATGACAATACATGCAACTTGGTTGGACCATAGAGAGAAGGGATTAGAAATACAAATTGCCCCCAGTTCCATCTAATAAAATAATAAACTGCTCAGAACTAGTGAGATTTCAATATTTTGTGAGATTTTGGCAATACTGCTTGAGAACGTGGCACCTGCAATCTGCTATACTGAGCAAAGTATAGGCTGTGTTCTATATTATACCTCTCATCTAGTTAAAATGGTTGGTCTTGCTGAGGCAGTTTGCATTACTACAAAACGTCTGGCAATTCCTCACCGAAAGAGGTTTCTGTCCATGTGTTATGCCTGCACAGAAGCAGCTTCCAGTTAATGGAGTTTTAGAGTGAGGCAGCTGGACAAAGCAAAGTGAAGCACCACAGCCACTTTGCTTCTTGTTTCACTTATGCCTGCTTTGCAAAAAAACAACAAAAAAACAACAACCATCAAAGAGACCCTTCACTTGAAGGTCTCTGAAATGAAACATTCCTCGAAAGCTTTGCGGAGATATAGTACTTATTCTGGCTGACTGCAGTAAAGAGTAATGTTAGATGTTTGGAGGGCATGTCTGGAGAGATACAACCATCCAAGATAGGTTCTGTTGGATGAAGAAACAAGAGACATCCAACTCGTCCAGTTATTGGCCTCGCTTACTTGGACTTCTCTCCACCCTTCAGCCGTTTCTTGAAGAATTCTTCCCGGTTTTTCCTCAGAATTTCATCCTTACTCAGTTCTTCCTTTTCCCCAGTTGCAAGAGGAGGGTCCAGCTTAACGGCAGGAGCAGTTTTGGGAGCTGCAGCCATTTCATTTCCTTGAGCTGAAATAAAAAAAAAATTGTCATTGTCCCATACAAGGTTGTGAAGCAGGAACGGGCAGAAAGCGGCTTTAAAGCTGAATGTACCCTCAGCTTACAAGGTACCACAAATCCCATTGTTCTTCAGGGTTATGAGTCATTGCTCACTCCAATACCAACTCACCTTCTTTTTTGGAACCTTTGTTTTTCTTATTCTTAGTTTTTTCTTTTGGTTTCTCTCCCCGAGTTTCTATCATAGACTTCACGGTTTTTTGGGACTTTGCTGATTGTTCAAAAGTCTTCATGGCAGTGGGAGCTCGGATTTTACTGCTCTCCTCTGCTTCCCTGATCAGAAAGAGGAAAAATCATGTAATAGTAGGAATGCCGTGAAAAAACGCCCACACGTTTAATGCATAGAATCTGCTTCCCTCCATTCCTTCTTTCCTCCTATTGGGCACTTCAAGACATGGTTTTGACCTGTGTACTGTAGCTATTTTTCAATGTTATTTGCAGTGATTATGTCTTCTCCCAGAATCTCTCTCCTCATCAAATGTGTCTGTGAATATACCCTTCACAATATTTCCTAAAGAATGACTGTATTATAAATCAGTTTCCTGGTTGATCCTAAAAATAGGGCCCTTCTGAATTTTTCTTAGCATAGGAGAGTATTAACTGATCTTATCTTGGCGTAATCGCCTAGCTTCTAAATATGAATTGCACACAATACATACATCCATACTTTTATAAGATAAGTTATCACAAACAGATATTTCAAATTCCTTTCCCCTTTTATGCAGGGAGAGAGTAAGGGAAGTTCAAGGTTTGTCAAGACATTTGCATAACGTTCTGTGTCAGTTCTATTTCTGTTAGTCAGAAGAAAACATCTCCTAGCAAGAATTATATCCCTTAAGCCAGGATTTCCCAGCCTGTGAGGTCAACCTCCCTTGGGAAAGTTCTGACAAGAGTCCAGGGGCATGAAGAAGAAAGGCATTAGTTGTACATTATTACAATAAACCGCCTTTCCTAAATCTTTATTGTATTGTTTTCATTGTCATTTGTGTTCATTTTGGTGCTTCGATTTTTAAAGGAGGTATGTACAGTGCCTCTAGTGTGGAGATTACACTAAGGGCAGATGTGATGACAAAATGTTTATGAACCCTGGCTATGATCTACTTTAAATGAGAAATATATAGCAATAGCACTTAGGCTTCATATTACTTTACAGCCTTCTCACAGCCGTTTATTGCTCCCAACAATCTAAGTCCTCGTTTTACCAACCTCGGAAGGATGGAAGGCTGAGTTTACTTTGAACTGGGCATGATTGAACTCCTGGCTGTGGGCAGAGTTAGCCTGCAATACTGCTTTCTAGCCACTGCGCCACCACAGCTCTTACTACATCCATTATTCTGGACCAAATCCTACTTGCTAGCACTCTCAATGGCCAGGAATCTAAGAAGCTGATGAACACCAAGCTACTTATCTCAATATCGCCAGTCATAAGTCTGGGTTTAGTTAAACATGCTAGCCTATAGCTGGGAAGAACTCTGCAGCTCTGGAATGAGTGGGTTTTTTTAACACAAATTTAATTTGATCGCCAAGACAAAGCAAATAGCTTCAAAATTCCTAAAGTACACTACAGCAAAGTGCACAACAATTGAACTGAACTGAACAACTGAACATAAGGACTACCCACAGCCTTTCATTTTGCCCAGCTCTCAGTGATTCTCACTGCAGTCTTTCAGCTGCAGAAGATAAAGCAACTGGGATAAGTCAACACCAGGAGAACGTGTGTGACCCCAAAAGCGATGATTCTGTTACCGTTGGAGACGTAGAAAGTCCTCCTTAAAATCAAAGGTGCCATTAAGGATCCCAAGAGTTCCCTTCTGTTGAAACTCGTTTCGATATTTATCTCTGAACTCTTTATGCACATCATCTATCAACTTATCCACGTAGGTTAAAGTCAAGATTTTCTGAAATCCAACCTGCAAAAGAGAAGCCATGTGGTTAAGAAAAAAGGTACATTGTTAAGAGGGCTCATATTTAAGGATATGCAAATTCTTCTGCCTTAATAGTCCACAATATGAATCAGTTACCTCCATTCTATGTTTCTTTTCACACAAGCAGAAGGATACACGCAAAAAAGACTAGATTTCTTAATGTGTTTCTAAACAGATGAATGATTCAAATAGAAAAGAACATTTATAAGTCACTGCTATCATGACACACTAGGCTTACAGACTCCATAAAACATGAGATGCATTTGGTTCTGGCGTCACATCTTGTGGTTCCAGCCAACCATAGCTTATCAGACAAAGCAGAATTAAACATTCCATGACAATGGTGTGATTTGTGAACCTCAATACAATAGGATTACAACATTGGGAAGGAAGAAGATGTTGCTGAACTGTGACTCATAATGTTCTTCATCACTAACTACACTACAAGGAGTTGTAATTCAGTCACTTGTAAAAGGCCACGTATTTTTCACCTGTTCTACCTCTCAAGAACTAGACAATGATGATGAAACTTTTTAATTTCAGTTTAGTATTCATTTGCTTTTGAAGCCTCTTTCTTTCAGCACAAAACAGCATACGCACCACAAATACAAGCTCAAATTGATTGTCCAGCTTATATTTAAGGGTAAGGGCTTCATGGTTGAAAGAGTTGCTGCCACCTCGCTCCTGAAAAGAAGAAAATTAATATAATGAAACACAAGATCCACATGTCAAACGTGGCTTCTGCAATTATTCTTGGCAGTGGGGATTAGAGTGCAGACCAACATGAGAGAGGCAATCTCCAATGTGCAAGTGGTTGAATAAGCATACCAATTCCCCCCCCCAAGACCTTAGTTTTCGAGAGATACAACCTGTCCCCGCTAAAAGTATACCACAATTCATTCAACAATATGAGGCCCCCAGGAAGGTTTTAAAGCTTTTGTAGTGCCAGTTGAGCAACCTGCAAGTGTCCCAGCGATTATTGATTTACTGGATTTATAAGGCTGCCCAACTCGATGTCTCTGTGGCCAACATATGATGGAAAAACAAACAATAAACTAAAAGATCCAATTTACGTAAAACCTAGACAATGTATATAAATTTAAAATACAAAATAGAAAATGGAGAGCAAAGACAATGTAAATAACTAAAAGGGAATTCAGCTCAATGGGAATCCTATCTGTGATCCTATGTGGAACCTGGGGAATCTAGTTGAAACCAATTTATGTTGTTCTCAGTAAATCTTACTAATTAGCCCGATTACAACTTGCATGATTGCTGATTTTTTTCCCCCCAAAAGTCAGAGTCGTAGGATGAGGTACAGAATGTTCTCACTTGAGCATTTCTGGTGGCACCATGTGTGTCAAGAACCATTGAAAGTCATCTCACAGCTACTTCCAGATGATCCTTTTCTGCTGTGGGGCCTGTGCTGCACTGCTCCAGGCTCTCCACCTTGAGATCTAGGCTCTGCTTAATGTATGGGTGCCTGTTAAAAACCCATGAATATGAATGTGGGAAAAATGCCTCTTTTAGTGAATATAATTTTACATTGTTGTAATATATTATGTGTTTTATTGCTACTTTTCTTGTCAACTCTTTTTAAGAAGACATAGCATAGGAAGTGGCACCTGAGTAAGGTAAATAAATTTAAAAAAGAAACAAATTTAAGAAGGGTTGTTTCAGATTCTGGAAATCCAAAATCAATGAAAGCCTCTTATAATAAATTACTTTAATTTATCTTGGATAAGCATGAGATGCTTGAGTACCATATACCAATTCATTAATATCACGCCTTCTGAAAAAGCAAATGCAAAGTTTGAAAAAGGCCATCTGGAGATTGCTAAGTGCCCCTTAAGGCCTGTTAGCAAGGGACCTGGGAAAGCAGATAGCTTCAGTCCCATGGTACGCATGGTACAATCTGACTCATCAGCATAGATTTTGAAACCATCAGTTAAAGGAAAGATTTTAGATATAAACGGATAATAATGCCAAACAAGTCCTGAAGACTTCAGAACCATCTGGTACTCAAAGTACTGATTGTGAGGGGGGGGAGGTTTGTTTGAGTATCTTACTCAAAAAACAGGCTTTGAATGCAGGGACATATTGGAAGAAGGGAAGACCTATGGTCCAAAAGATCTGGCTCAAATAATCTGACTGAAATTTATACAGTATGGTGAAATTTGTACAGTACGGTTCATGAAACATGTTACATTGTGTGTTGTTTCAATTTGATTTAGGCGCTAAGAATAAATTGAAAACTGCCAGTTACCTATACCTTAAAGTAATATGCCAGTTGCACATTTAATCTCTCAGATACAGTAACAGTGAAGCTTGGAGTTAACTAGTATAATTATTAAAGACCAAGAAGAATGACAAAGAAATAGATGATAGTCATGCAGTTGAACACTTAACCCCCTCCCCACCAACAAAGTCCCTACTAGTTTATTTTAAGGATGAAAAGAAAGAAAAGAACCATACTACAGAAAGAAAACCATACTGAAAGAATCTAGTCCCTTTGTAACATTTGTTGTAGGCTCAATGACAGAGCAGTATGCTGGGTAACTTTGCCTGTCCCAAATAAACTCCTATTAATTGGGATCAAAGTGTCCCAATTACAAGATGCTGCAAGATCTGGCCTGCTCAAAATATTGATTAATAGGCATGCAAATTAATGGGAAGAGCCAGTTTATTCAGGCTGCGTTCTTAACTATTACTCAGACACAATTATATTAAGCATACAGGTGTTATGTTGCAACAGCAGCATGGAAAATGTATTAACTATAGTAAGTATAACTATGCATAACTTGTATAACTATATCATTATACAGAAGTCATGAATTAACCCTGTTATTTAAACTACATCCTAGCATCAAGCCGCTAAAGACTTCTAAAATGTCAAAATGACTGAAAATTTGATTGACGGGATGTCTGGGAGGTGGAGGAGTAAACATAATGGGGGAGACAGAAAACCAAAAAAGGGGGCTTCATGATCAAATAAGATAAAAGTTCCCTTTAATTGATCTCAGACCCGGGCGACTCCTTGATATCATTCTCTCTCGGCAGCAGCACGAAAGCATTTGGCCGCTGCCCACCTCTAAATTCTTCCTGTGATCTCCTGGTGGTCTCCCATTGCAGGATTAACAAGGGAAGCCTTCGTGAAATCCGCCCAGATCGTCTGGGGCTCCCCCATTCCCCCTCCACGTCGTCACCCCGCGTGGACGAAATATGCGACTCCCCCCCCCGCGAAGACCACAGGTGCAAACGTGGCCGGGGGGGGGGCTCTTACCTGGAGGAGGACAGAGCGGATCAGCGCGTTCACGGGAGCAGTGCAGGCCGCCGCGGGGCCGCGCACGCCTTGGAAGCACCAGAGGACGAGCCCCCCTTTGCTGAAGATGGTGAAAAAGTCGAGCATGGCGGGACCGGGGGCGCCGGGCCCTGACCCGGGGGGGAAGGGGGGAAACCGGGGGGCGACGGGACCGAAGACGCCGGGAAACCAGCCCGACTTCCTTACCCACGTCAGATTAATCTCTAAGTACTACTCACATCCGCCGGAAGCATCTCGGGCCCCAGAGGTCTGATTGGATCCCGTCCCGGGAGAGGCGGGACTTACGTAGCTCATAGAGATAGAAAGTAAAGAGTTGTTTCGGACGCCAGACACGTTGTCGCCTTTATCACATTCCTTTTTTCTTTGGAACGGTCTAGATTCATGAGGGGTGAGTGAAAATCCTGGGTTTTGTAATTCGAGACACAGGATGCTTACTCCAGGAAGGAAACATGCTCAAAATATGCCGGGCTTCCCTCTTGAATTATAGAGATAGAAATATAGAGAAGAAAAAAGGATTGATAGGTTGGAAAAGGAAACGGGGGGGAGGAGTTGGACACGACAGCCTTAAAGTGGCCTCCACGGTAGAGGAAGAGGCGGGGCTAATATTGAGATGGAGGGAAAAGAAGATCGGATTGGTCTATTTTCCCGCAGGCCGCGCGAGACGTAAAGAGTGGGGCGGGGCTTGGAGCGTTCCCTGGACACGTCAGAGCGAGGAGCGACGTGGAATGGATCTCTCGGGGGCGGGGTGGCGGGGTGGCCGCCGATTGGTCCTTGAGCGGGGAGGATGAAGGGGGCGGTGGTTTTAAACGTGATTTTTTTTCCTCTGACGTCAGAGAGGCGCCTGTCAAGCCGAGCCGACCGGGGAGGGGGGCGCGGGCACGGGCACCGCCATGCTCTGCCGAGGGAGCCCGCTGGCCGGTCTGCGCCCCTTGCTGGCGACGCGTCGGCGGCTCTTCGCCAACCCGGAGGAGCCCCGGAGGCCGCTTCGGCTCAGCAGCGTCCGCGGCGGGGATTTCTTCCGAGGTGAGCCCGCGGCGGAGGAAAAGACGGCGCTTCTCTCCGCCTGGGGCCGCCCTGCAGCCTGTCCCACCTGTCCGGGGTGTTGTGCAGACAAGAACGGGAGAGGGGCTCGCTTCGCATGGGGAGGCTGAGGAGAAAACCGTGGAATTCCTTGAATAGCGTTTTGCCTGGTGGGGTCACCGCCGCCTGGGGATCCTTGGTGGGGCAGCTGAGCCCCCAAGCTGGGGGCACTACAAAGTCTGCACTACTATTAATAATCTCATCATTCCCATCATCCATCTCCTCCCACTAATGACTATGACTGTAACTTTGTTGCTTGTAGCCTTACAATTTATATTGACTGGTTCCTAATATGATTTGATTGCTTATTTGTACCATATGACTATCATTAAGTGTTGTACCTTATGATTCTTGACGAATGTATCTTGTCTTTTTATGTTCACTGAGAGCATATGCACCAAAGACAAATTCCTTGGGTGTCCAATCACACTTGGCCAATAAAAAATTCTATTAAAATATATATATATCCCTCCCCAGTGTTTGGAATCAGCAGATCTAAGTTGACTTAACTGACTGATTTATTGATTGTTTTTTTTCTTTTAACCCTGTACAGGTAGTCCTCGACTTACAACAGTTCATTTAGTGACCATTCAAAGTTACAACATCAGTGAAAAAAGTGACTTATGACCGTTTTTCACTCTTACGACCATTGTAGCATCCCCATGGTCACATGATTTACGTTCGGATGCTTGACAATTGACTCACATTTATGACGGTTGCAGTGTCCTAGAGTCATGTGATCGCTTTTTGTGACCTTCTGAGAAACAAAGTTAATGAGGAAACCAGATTCACTTAACAACCGTGCTACTAATTTAACAGCTGCAGTGATTCACTTAAATGTGGCAAGTAAAGTCGTAAAATAGGGCAAAACTCACTTAACAAATTTCTCACTTAACATAAATTTTGGGCTCAATTGTAAGTTGAGGACTACCTGTAATCCCTTTTATTGAGGTGGAGTCGGGGGCAACTGAATGGAACTGAGCATTTACTGTCCGGATGCCCTTCCTGATGCTTATACAAAGTTCACAGCAGATATTTTCTTTTTGTCGCTGCCTAGGATTAAACTCTCAGCCTCCTGATTGTGAGGCGAGCGTCTTCATCTCTAGGCCACCATGCCGCTGTGACTGATTTATTATGTGCTGTCCAATTAGTGAGCCTCAACTTTGTGAACCTGAGGTTGTATAAGAATTTATAAGAACATAAGGACATGAATGGCTGTTAGAATGCACAAAACACTGTATAACATGGCTGTCCTGGCTTAATTTTCTCCCTTTCTCAGAATTTAAGAAACTGACCAATTTCCACAACTTCAAGACTGACTTTGATGCCTTCTTTCCAACAAGAGATCTCCCTCCTGAGCATTCCGATGTGGTGATCATTGGCGGTGGGATAATAGGCTGGTCCATTGCCTACTGGCTGAAAGTCAAAGAAACACGCAGAAATGCCATTCGAGTGTTGGTAATTGAGAGAGACAATACTGTGAGTGCTTATCTCAGTTCCTCTTAAACAAAAAGAAACATGAGATTGAGGGTTAACTAACGATGAAGTGCTGTCTTCATTTCCCTTCCCTGGATATTCAGGTTTATTCCTAAAGGTTTACTGTTGGAGAGTACCGTATTTTTCAGAGTATAAGACGCACCTTTCCCCCCCCCCAAAGAGGGTGAAAATCTGGGTGCATCTTATACTCCGAATGTAGCCCCGCCCAGCCTCTCAAACGGAGGTTTCAGAGGCTGAAAAAAGCCTCTAAAATGGAGCTTCAGAAAAAAAGCCTCTCAAACGGAGGTTTCAGAGGCAGAAAAAAAAAAGCGCATAACTCACAACCAATGAACCTGTTGCTAAAATTCACCTCTGAGAACAGCTGATTGGGAGTATTCCGGGAGCACGATCCACCCGCCAATCAGTTTTTTTCTTATTTTCCTCCCCAAAAACTAAGGTGCGTCCTATACTCTGAAAAATACGGTAATTAGAGCAGCAGAACTTTAGTGGCTGTTGAAAAATTCCTGTAGGGTCAGCCATCCTGGCCAGTTGAAGAAATTCTGGGTTAAGTTGTAGCTTAGCTTAACTAAATCTAGAGGAGGTTCTGCACTTTGGCTGTGAGTTCCAGGGTGCATTTGTGAGACTCTGGCATCAAGGTTTAGTTTAACCTAGTGGGTCATTTTGGATCGATATTATTTCTCAGCTTGTTATCTCAGTGTTGTTGAATATACAGTTGGGAGAGACTTTATTGGGAAAAGATAGGATAAAAATGTAATATAGTAAATAAGGGGTAAAGTGCCACTTGATTAATTGGAATAAATAATACATTAAATTGCAAAATAGCGATACGTGCAAATTCAGTATTTTGTCCTACCAATGTTATTCCTCGTCTTTTTGCTACTATTTGTATGACTGAAATACTTTGGAAGGGAAGATTTAAATATAGCTAAGTAACTCCTCGCTACTTCTCTTATTTCCCTGCAGTATTCCAAAGCATCCACAGTTCTTTCTGTCGGAGGGATACGGCAGCAGTTTTCAGTGGAAGAAAATATCTGGATGAGCTCTTTCTCAGCAAACTTCTTGCGTTTAATCAATGTATGTTCTGCAGTCTGGATTTTTGGTCCTGTGGCTAACATTTTCTTCTCCTTCTCTCTGCCTTCCCACCTCGTCTCCCCATTGCATCCTTTGGTGGAGTACGCAGGTAATCTTAAAAGAGAAAAATGAGTGAAGGCATTAGGCAGTTCCTTGGATATCAAGAATAATATGACTGAATCTCTCAGGAAGAAGTAATAAATATTGCTTCCTGATAGATATATTGCTAAGAGATAAGGCTTGGTTAGCTGTTATATGAATCCAACTCTGTATTATACCTGCAAGCATTTCCATCAAGTGTTTGTTAGCTATATTCACTATTATCAAATGCATGATGTGAACTTGTGAAATAGCCTTAGTAAATCCCTGATTTCGCTCTACCTCATGGGGAGCTCATCTTGGGGTCTCTTGTATGAATTTGTAGGATTTTAATCAATCATTGTGAAATAATCTCGATTCTCCAGAATCTATAAGCTATATTTCTCTTTATTTTTTAAAAAATGTTTGTTTAAAACAAAGGTTTCAAAAGACATAATATCAGCAAGTGGAAACAATTACTGAAGTTACATAATTAATGCTTAATATAATCAGAAAATACAAACCATGCCAAACTACGTTGCATTGTTTTTTTGATACGAAAAAGAAGTATAAATCTTTGAGTTTAGTGCCCAAAATACCTAATATTTATAAATACTTAAAAAAAAAACCAAAATAAAGAAACCTATGAAAAGTAGTATAGATAAGTATGTAATTTCTGATTCCCCACCCCCACCCCTATTTTGAGCTCCAAGCAAAATTTAGTTTTTAAACATAAACTGTTGTTTGCCTTGTGTGATATATAGGGTGCATTAAAGGGCACACCTATTAATTTTCATTCTATCCCTTTGTTCATTCCAGGATCATCTTGGTGTTGTTGGAGAACCACCCATTGATATTCAATTTAATCATTCAGGTTATCTCTTTCTCGCTTCGGAGAATGAAGCTGCTATTTTGGAAGAGAATGTAAACCTTCAAAGGTTGGGATCTTTTGAGTTTCTGATTGAATGGAGAAAGGTGCTAACACAGGGCATGGATAGTTTCTTCTTTTTACCACATTTTGCTCTACAGGCAACAGTGGTTGTCTCCTTAGATTACTCAGGTTACTTTTTTTGTATTAATACACATTTTCTATTCATTTGCTGTAATCCAAGAAAAGTGGATGTTACCATATTTGGTGCTTAAATAAATAAAACAGAACAAAGAGAAAAAGGACGAAATAATAATAAAAAGGGAAAACAAAGTAATATAACAAAGAAATTATATCTAGAACCTTGTATATACACACAAATATATATATACCCCAAAATAACAGTTGATTAAGGATGATGATACTTTGGTTTCAAATTTTGTGTAGTGACTTGATTCATGTATAAAAGGCCTTAAAGCAGGGGTGAAATCCAGCAGGTTCTGACAGGTTCTGGAGAACTGGTAGCAGAAATTTTGAGTAGTTCGGAGAACCATTAACGGAAATTTTGAGTAGTTCAGAGAACCGGCAAATACCACCTCTGGCTGGCCCCAGAGTGGGGTGGGAATGGAGATTTTGCAATATGCTTCCCCCAGGAGTGGGGTGGGAATGGAGATTTTGCAATATGCTTCCCCCAGGAGTGGGGTGGGAATGGAGATTTTGCAATATCTTTCCCCCAGGAGTGGGGTGGGAATGGAGATTTTGCAGTATCCTTCCCCTGCCATGCCCACCAAGCCACGCCCACCAAGCCACACCCACAGAACCAGTAGTAAAAAAAATTGGATTTCACCACTGCCTTAAAGTGGCTTGTTTCGATTTATGAGCGAAGTGATGGTTAGGCAAACCATAATTTGTCCTCACCATTTATTGTTTCTCATATGCATTTTGAATAAATTCTATTGGAAAAGATTGGTCTTAAACTCTTCAGAAGTAGCATCTTTTTCAACCAAACTCATCTTTCTCCCTGGGGAGAAAATTATTAGGAATGCAGCAGTGGGCTATCAGGCCTCATAAAATAAGGAAGCAGGAAACTAGCATCTTGTGGGAAAGAAGTGGCATGAGGAGACCCAAATGAGTTCCTAGATTCTTGACTTGCCAGACTGTGTCCAGGGATCCCCAACCCCCAGTTCATGGACTGGCACTGGGTCGCAGCATGCCAGAAACCGGTCCGCGGAAAAACCTCTCTCTACGGAACCGGTCCCAGGTGCCCAAAAGGTTGGCAGCCGCTCTTGTTAGTCCACCATGATTTAATAAGATTGCATGGCTAGCTTCACAAGTAGAATTGATGGAGCTTTTATCTGCCAAATTGTCCATTTTGGAGAAATATCTTTTCCGCCTTGTAGATTTTCAATAGAACTTCCGATTTGGGCCTTTTTTAAAATTGATCTCATTGATTAAAAATCAATATTTTTAATAGTCTGAGTTCCTAAAGGTTGTAATGAAAGTTATCTAATTTTTTATTTTATCCTTTATTAGAAAGGAAGGAGTAGCTGTCTCTCTGCTTTCACCAGCACAACTGAAAAAGAAATTTCCATGGTTGAACACTGATGGCGTAGCTCTGGCTTCTTATGGTACCAACTGCTAATTCTGTATCTCTCCTAAAGCAAAATGGCAGCATCACTATTTTGACTACACAATTGCAGGCCAAAGACAATGATCCTTTTTGGTAGGCTGAAAATCACTTGGGATCCAAAACTGGAAAGCCGATTTTGTTTTCCTACTTGCAGTCTGCCTGCAGATAGTAGTTCAGTCACCTGGTTTTTCAGTTCCCAGTTCAACTGAAGCAATTACCATTCTGAGGCTTTGTGGCTTTCACTCCTCCCAAATCCTTACTAGTTAATAGAGCAAATTCTGCTTTACACAAACTTCCCTCTGTTGAATTTGCAACTGGGGTGTGTTCTTTGAGGAATGAAAGTCTTGGTGTTATATATTGAGCCCAGGCCTCTGGTGTCACCCCCATCCGCTAATTATTGCTCTTAAAACTACCTAGCCAAGGCTGCATAGTCCAATTATTCATTAATTCTCCCATATTTCAATGCGTGATCAAGCACAAGCATTCATAACCTGCAGATAAGAACTTTTGGGACAAGGATTTTTACTAAATTTATCAATGAGTCATCAAAGGACTTTGAATTTGTTTTTTATGTCACGCATCTAGCAAAAAAGATCAAAACTACTACTACTGTAAAATGATGCACAGGGCCGACCAACTTAATATTTGGTACCTGCTACCGGTAATAACCTATAGCAGTGATGGTGAACCTTTTTTTGCTCAGGTGCCAAAAGGGCGCGCGTGCGCGTGCTCACACCCATAATGCAATGCCCTCCCCCATGCATGCGTGCACAACCCCCCCCATGTTGCCCCCCCCCGCGCATGTGCGCAGGCCTCACTGAAGCCTCCGGACTTCCGGTAGGCCCGTTGGGCCGTTTCCCCCCCGCGCATGTGCACAGGGCTCACTGAAGCCTCCAGAGCCTGTGGATGGTGAAAAACAGACCCAACAGGCCTACTGGAAGTTCGTTCCCGAACTGCCAGTTGGGCCGTTGGACCGTTTTTCACCCTCCCCAGGCTTCAGGAGGCTGGGGAGGGCGAAAAACGGCCCAACGGGCCTACTGGAAGTTCATTTCCAAACTTCTGGTAGGCCCGTTGGGCCCGTTTTTCGCCATCCACAGGCTCCGGCGGCTTTCCTGAAGCCTGGGGAGGGCGAAAACAGCCTCCCCCCGCCCTCCGGAGGCCGAAAATCAGCTGGCCAGCACGCACATGCGCGCTGGAGCTGACATAGGGCAAAGCCTCGCGTGCCCTCAGATATGGCTCCGCGTGCCACCTGTGGCACGTGTGCCATAGGTTCGCCATCACGGACCTATAGGATTCTCTCAAACATGGTTATTGAGCAAAGCACAGTGGACTGGATTCATGCACTAAGCCATGAATTACACATTTTAGTGCTTATGGTCAGTCTAATTCCCACCAGTTATATTATGTTGCAGCTTAGAATTCTTGTGAAGTTAGCCTTTGTCTAATTTGCTGTTACGTTTAAATGCCAAGGCTTGCATTCCTAGTATTTTTCTTGTATCCTCTCTTGACTTTTCCTTCAGGCTTGGAAAATGAGGGCTGGTTTGATCCCTGGACTCTTCTCAATGCTTTCAAGAGAAAAGCCGTCTCTCTGGGCACGCTCCAGTATAACGGAGAAGTGACATGTAAGTGTTTTTCTTTGTGTTTCCTGCGGTAGCCAGTACGTAGCTTTATTGCCAACGGAAATATTTTCTAAGGTACAATACCTGGAACCGAATTGGTGACAGTCTAATGGGTTGAATCAAAACAGTGTTCTCGATACTTGGAGTCAGTTAGAAACTAATCAAAGAGAGAAGCAACCTGCAACGAAGGAGAAACTTCCTAACAGTAAGGACAATTAACCAGTGAAACAGCTTGCCACCAGAAATTGTGGGTGCTCCATCACTGGAGGTTTTTAAGAAGAGACTGGACAGTCACTTGTCTGAGATGGTATAGGTTCTCCTGCTTGAGCAGGGGGCTGGACTAGAAGACCTCCAAGATACCTTCCATCTTCTCTTCTCTTCTCTTCTCTTCTCTTCTCTTCTCTTCTCTTCTCTTCTCTTCTCTTCTCTTCTCTTCTCTTCTCTTCTCTC